>JARVJO010000164.1:11124179-11145162 GCA_031762555.1 Cynodonichthys magdalenae | reverse complement strand
CCTACTTTTATTAAACAACAATGCGAAGACGCAATCTGCTAGCCCGGTACGGGGCCCGTCGGGCTCAAAGTGTTAAATATTTTCCACATTAATTTGTTTTTTTAATTAATACAGCTAAAGTTAAAATAAATAGCTCCACCTGCTGATTTTCTCATTAGTTTGTTGGCTATTCTTTTTTAAAATGTCCCCCAGTAGGAATTATTTTCTAAAATCACAAAGATTTAAAAAAAACTATAGTACTGTGCACAATGTCAATATCCAAAAAACCTACAAAACAGAAAAATAACCATTTTGACTAAGGTAATTCTCTTTTATTTATTTATTTTGTTTGTCTATATTTTCAAAACAAGATGTATTGAGTAAATCTTCAAATAGCAGTGTCCACATCCTCAAAATGCTATATTTGATTTATCTGCATCATACACATATTTATTTTATTATTTGTTTTTAATTTGTTAATTTTATTTGAAGTTGCCTTATTCCCCTTTTTTTTATCCCTGTTCTTTGTCTGTCTTCTCCACAAGAAGTGCCTTCCATCTGTCCTTTTACTGAGCTGTGTCACTGATAGACTACTCTTCCACTACACAATCTTAAAAAAAAATGGATCACATCCCAGAATGACAGGTTAAAACAAATAGTTTAAACCAGAGGCATACATCTACTGTACAAGTGTGGTTTTTATCTAGGGCTGGCAAATAGAAGCCAAATGCTCTCTGAGAGCATGGCATGGAATAGCAATGCTCATTTGTGAGTGTACATTGATCTTTTTTTTTGTCTGTGTGTGACAGATTGTTTTTCTAAATGTCGTAGTCGGTAGATGTTCTGGGATTCTAAACAATGAACTGCTGCCATCTTTTTAGTGAAGAACAGGTCCTATTTTCCTGTGAATGGTTTCATATTTGGGAAAGATTTTGCACAGGTTTGATATCTTCAATGGATATATTTTACTCCATCTATTGTATATTATGTAATAATCAGTCTCCTGTTTTGCAATGCTGGCAACATTTTGTGAAAGTAACCCAGCAGACAGAATTTTAAAATAGCAAAGATTATGTCGCAATACGCAATAAATCAGTTAATCATATGAAAAATGAAAATAAGGGTCATATCACTTTATTAGTTGAAATTGGTCCACAAACAGTATTATCATTTATCGCAATAATTTCTAAGACAATTTATTGTTCAACAAAATTTATTATTGTGACAGGCTGTTATACATATGTTATACAAAATAATAATAATAATAGTGCTGGGCGTAGATTAAAATTTTTAATCGCGATTAATCTCAGGATATTTTTTGCGATTAATCGTGATTAATCTAAATTATTTTTTAATAGAAAAAATCACTACATGGCTGAACGTATATGTTTATATCTTGCAATACATGTGTGACACACTGTGTACATTTTTTTCTTTTGTTTTTCATTGTAACTTCTTATTGCTTATTGTATTTTTCCCTGACAACAGGGGCCTTATCTATTTTTCATTCCTCATAATACTCATTTGGAATGACAAAAAGGTCCTTGAATTCTTGTTTAATTTCATTATTCTGCACAAAATTTAACTGACTCAAATACGTTTAGTTCATTTTAGGTACTGTTTTATATAAAAAAGGGGCAATACATTTTCAAAAACTTTAAACAAGCAAGCCAATCTTACTTTTCCTTCTTCTCTCACACACTGGTCCTCCTTTTGTTTGTTAAATCTGTTTTTAAACTGAAAAAACATAAAAAAAAAAAAAAATTAAAACTGAAGTGGTATTCTGGGCTCCGACTGCTCCAGTGGTGAGACAGTTTAGCGTTGCAGTGCTTATAGATAACTTTACTTCCTCTCAGCCCATCATTGGAAAACGTTTTAAAATAAAAAATGCCCTGAAGAATCTGGCGGCTTCAGGCATGTTTTCTCCTCGCTGTAGCTGGGGTTCATGTGAGTGGCTGCCACGTTTAACAACAAAGGCTCTCATTGGATGAGACGCGCAATGAAGGCTATCTAAAGCCAATAGTGATCAAGATCCCGCCTCCCCACAGCAACCACGGAATACTAAATAATACTAGTAATAAGTAATACTACTAATACTAATACTACTAATGATAATGAACAATAGTAGTAATAATAATAATAATAATAATAATAAAAGAAAAAAATTAATTAGCTAATTGAACTACAGGTACGGGAAGTTTCTGAAAAGTTTTTTTACAACAAAATATATCATAATGTAAGTATCACTTTGCAAACAAGATTTTACTAATACTCTTTTATAATCATGGTGAATTCCTACTATATATATATATAGTAACAATATTAAAAATAAAAAATGAAACTCCAACCATCTGCAGTTTCCACGCTGCCAACATCACTTGATCAGGCTTTGGCGAGATGTGTTTGATACAGATTGTCAGTGCTATTATTAGAAATAAAGGTTCAAAAATCCTTATTTAGTGCTGTCAGTATCTACTTGAAGTTTTTATAAAGAGTAAGGGAAAAAGATCAGCATTAAATTTAAACTGAACTTACTTTATAAAGAATTAAGTATTTAAAATAATAAAGGGTAAATGTAAGGCTAAGGGTAAATTAAAGAAAATAATGCAATAACAAAACTCTCTGAACGCAGAAACTCACAACCGTATATGCAAATCTAAGAAGAGGAGGAAAGGTAATTACAAAAGTAAAAGAAAAAAAACATGAAATGAGGATACAAAATACATATCAAATTAACACATTAAGAGACAGAAAAAGTAAATAAACAAAAACTGCCATCAGGCACCATGAAAAGTTCTGTCTTACTGCCCATAGGATATTTACACTACAAATCTTACAACAAAGAATGTAAAGTATTGAATTATTGGGTATATTCAACTTATGAATAAATACATTTGTTCTTTTGTGTTTCTATTGGCCTAAAATAAAATGAAGCTTCTGACACAGTTCAGACAACAAGTCTCTTTCCAGCTTCGCTTATTTTTTTCTTACCGAAACATATATTCAACCAAATCTTTTTACTATGGCATGTACTTAAGCCTTCGCTGGTCTGCTCAGCCTTTTGCTGCTGCATGCCTCACAGCCACTTCCCTCATGTGACTCATGCAACATTTGAAAGGCCTACTCCCTGCTTGGTGGTTCCTTGTGGGGACTGAAGAGGTCAGAGCCTAGACGCCAAACATCAATGCTGTGCATTTTCTACATTCAAATATAATCTATTCCACATGAGCTGGCTGACTGAAATACAGAGAGCTTCAGAAAGCTGTTTGAACCAACTCTGAGAGCTTAAAAGTTACTGAAATTTTCTGCTTTGTGAGCCACTTGTGAGCGAAAACGTACCAGTGGACTACAAGGACATGAAAGGTCACGAGTCTTTGATGCTAAAATAAATTTGCACATGAATAAATTAAGTCACTTTAAAAAAATAAAGCTAGATGCAGAGTTTAGGAAGGAAAATAATTGCATATAATAATAAATATGCCAATGATTATCTTGGTGAATAGAAATGAATGACTGGGCTTTATTCTACAGGCACATTTGCATTATCTAGAATATCCCACTTCATTTTGTGCATCAGCAGAAAGATCCTTTTTAAGATTAACTGCTGTTTTCAATTATAAATCTCTGTTTTGTGCCTGGCAGTTCAGTGATAGAAGGGTGGTGTTGAGTTAGGGAACAATGTGCTTCTTAGTTATGAGAATGGTTTGTTTGGCTACATAATTCTTAGCAAAACAACCTCTTTCCACCAGAATACTAAAAGAGAGTCTTTAAATAAAAGTTTTTATCTACTTTTATCTTCTTTTTTTTTTGTTTTGTTTTATTTCAAACTGAGTAACTTAGACAAAAATATAATTTTCCTTGCAAAGTTTTATTGTGCAATACTGCTTTACAAAACATCATCTTACAAAAACATTACAGTTGCCAGTTTAAAACCCTGAGCCAGAAGCATTTTTGAATCAGTCCAGAGGACATTAAATTTTAAGTAGCAGTATAACTTTTAACCTGTAATCCAAGCTGGTAAATGAAGATTTTACAAGCTTTAAGCTGATTTACTTGGTGTAGCTTAGTAAATCAGCTGCAGTCATTGTTGTGGTCTTGTAATCCTAAGGCCGTAGGTTTGAGCCCAGGTTGTGTCAGGAAGGGCATAAAACAATTGTCAAATATTTCATGTGAGTTTGCTTCCTGTGGTGATCCTTAAATAAAGGGAGCAGCCAAAAGAAAAACAGCATCATGTGGTTCAGGAGGACCGCATGTTATTCATAGTTTTTAGTCTGTGTGTCTTCATGTGGGTGGTAATGAAAGCCTTGATACTATTTCCAATACTGTGACATGATTTATTACAACATTACAATCTATTCAAATTAGTGATTGTAGCATCGGGGGAGTATATCAATAAGGAACACGCTGGGGAAAAAAGAGGACAAACCAGACATAGATGGGCAGAACAGCAGAAAGTTTGTAAAAAGTGGATGGATAATAATGATTGTGTTTTATACATTTTTCCTTTAAGTGCTTATCTTGATTTACATTGTTTTTCATATGTATCTTATTTGTATCACAGCATCACTTACATTCCCAATCAATAAACAATTTATTATTAAACCTGTTTAAGCATTTTTTTTATTCTGCTCAGCACCACAGCTTGCTGAAATCCCATCACAAACATTTTTTACCTACATGGTTATCAACTGTGGTAGTTCTATAATGTAGCTTGTGTCCCTTTGATCAATATAAAAATACGTGGCCAACCTCTTCCCTTTCCCTGACCAGTTACAAAAACATCAACCTTGGCCTGGAGCAAAATGCCCTTCAAAGTCCACGTGCCCATGAAATTAATAACAAAGGGGTCAAGCCTGCTTCTAACAATTAATTTCACTTTGTTCACATCTTAGATGTTGAGTGGTGAAATATTTCTGTGATAATGCAACTGCTGTCCCCTGTGAGCCCCCGAGGTGATTTATTGTAGCAGAGAGGAGAGCAGAGGAGCAGTGAATCCAATAAATAAATAAAAAATGCATATGCAGAATTAAACAGTAGACTTCACTCTCCACACTCATTGAGGAGATGTGTGCAAAATATTGTAATTACAAAAAGAAGATGGAAAAATGAGGGCTCACCTTAAAGCAATTAAGCTGAAATAGTAAAATAAAATAAAGCACCTAATAGCGACAGACCACATAAAAAGTAACTTAGCAAGAATTATCCACGGTTTAGTAGTGTGTGAACAAGCATTGCATCAGTCACTGCTCCTTTTGTCCTCCTTCTGCAACTTTAGGAAAAACACTGACTTCCATTGTGACAATATGAACTAGGTGGCTAATTTTATTTCGTCCAGTCTGCTGAAAACTAATGCAATGTAAAAACGTCTCGAATAAACATATTAAATGAAGAAGGCCTCACAAGCTTACCATTCTGTTTTTAGTTAAATCATAAATGGTAAAAGTAAAACAGTTGCATGTCCTCTACCCTCTACTGGTGTGAAGAATGTACAACAAGTAATTGGCTTGAGCTGCAGGGGGGTGAAAGCAGAGTCACAAAAAACATGTGAAGTGTGGAATAAAAAAGGAGGAACCAACACTGGTCTTTTTTTTTTGTTTTTGCTTCTGTATTCTTTCTGTTTTTAGTTGAACCTTTTTTTTACTTCCTTCTCGCTCTCTGTCTGCTGTGTTTTGTATGCGTCTTTCATCCGTTCTTGTCTGTCCTTTGTGTCATTGCTGTGAGGCCAAAGAATTAAAGTTATTTTTTTACCCAGTGCCTGTTTTATGCTCTTCCCCCATGTTGCTCACTGTTCTAAATGGCTTAGCTCTCATGGCCGGACATAAAATGACTCTGATAAGTTGTTAACATTTTGTTAAACTTTTATTTTTTCATAGTACATAAGTCCTAGATGTGATTTCTTTGCCCCTTATTTTCAAGTAGCAGAAGTAAACCAAACACACATTCACACACCCCACACACACACACTCAACCCCCACACCCCTCACACACACCTACGCCTGGACTTAAGATCATGTAAACAACGTTGTCTGCAGCATTTCTTTTTGAACTTCACACATTTACATCTTTTATATTCTCCTTTGTATCAATAATTTATTTATTATTTTGAGAATCCTTTTAGATGTTGAAAATGTCAAGATGTTTTTCATTAGCTTTTGTCTATTTTTTATTTGTTTGCAGCACACAATTGCCTTTTTTAGCCTGACATGAAGAATGTCTTACATGATGATCCTCGTTTGTAGGGTTCTTTAAAATAACTTTTTTTTAAATGGAAAACCATTTTAGGAAAACATTTCTGAAACAAATGAGCTACCTAAACTTGCCTTTTTTTTCTTTCTCTAAACTCATTTTGGAAGGGAAGCATTATCTGCTGCTGCAACAAGAGGCAACAGCTTATTCACCTCCTCCTGCCTCATCTGTATCTTCTTGCCTCAGAAAACTCCTCTAATACTTGCAGCACAGCCAAACCGCCACTTGATGCCAATAATTATCTGCCAAGTGCACGCTCTTTTTTTTCTTTTCACTTTGGTGTGGAGAATAGTTCCGTGCCAGGTATAGATGTTGTAAAGGTGATAAGAAGTAGACGCTAATGCACACTTTAAATAGATCAGTCCTTTCATATATTTATTTTGTTTTCAGAACTATGAGTACTCAGAATAAAAAAGTCCTAATGACACTTATAAAACCATTGTTCCCTCCTCTACACTTTCCAACTCTCAGAATGTTTATTGCCACTTTCCAATTCTTATCCTTACCTTATTGCTTGAGCTATGATTTATTGTTGTTCATTGCTGTTGTTCCAACAGGTCTCATGGCAACACTAAATTTCTCCTCTAACCTGGCTGTTGGAGAAAACAGGAAATGCTATAAGTTTGCTGTTTTTGCCATGGGTCATGTTTAAAAGCAATGTGACAAAGCCTAGTGTTTGTTTATTTATAGTTTTTTTACTCAGTGCTTCATTTGAAAATCAGAGATGGATCATGGGTAAAATCATGTATAAAGATCATGTTTGCTTTTATCAACAAAAAGGGGAAAAAATCCTGTCTGTGAGGCCACATTTACAGAGTTTATTGTGCAAAAGCTCTGGGCTAGTCAACAAAAGTAAACTGTCTCCACAAACATTTTTTAAGCATTTGATTTCAAGGAAAATATTCACAGCAACTGAGAGCAGAAATGAAGAGAATCACTGCAGACAAGGAGAGCTGTCCTTTATGCTCTCAGGTCTAGATATCTAGTCATTTATTTAGTTGTCAAGTTTGAATTATTGCCACCTGAGCCACCAGTTGAAAATTAGGCCCAATGCAATAAATAAATTAATAAATAAAAATATGCAGTAACATGAGGCCTGGATCTAGCAGAGATCAAGATATGAAAATCCAACAACAGCATATTGTCAGCTTTTAAATGGATCACTCAGAAAGGAGCATTTTAGAGTTTTAGCCTTGGTAGATAAAATCAGTTTAGCTTGGATTTTTTCTTATTTATTCTTTCATTTTTAGCAGCTCAGCATCTGTTTAGCTTTGCAAAATTAACAAAAACTTTATCGTGTTAAATTATTCTTCATCATTTTTTTAAACATTTTAGTTTGTAGTGTTTATTTTTTGTAATTCCTCAGCATGAGCTCCTTGACTGCAGGTAGAGCCAAACAGATGCTGTTTTTATAATGAAGAGGAAACAAAAAAGCATTTATCTGAACAGAGATATATTTTTTCACATGTTCACTGAGGAATTTCTCATTTATTTATTTATTTCCTTTCTTGGTATCCACTGCTACTCATAAAACATACAGAACTATGAGTCCAGACATTCAGAACTAATGCACCTCTGGACTGTGGTTCATTTTTTGAGATGTTATTTTTCTTCCACTTTCTCACCTTCATCAGCAACTTCATTCTACCGTTTTCCATCACTCTCTTCCCCCAACATTCTCTGCTGCGTACTGTTGCACTGTATGAATCTATTATATCACCACTTACCCTGAAGAGCTACTTAACTTTGCATTTCATTGCTATCTAAATCCTAAGATCCCACGTTTGACCGTCTAGTAAGGTATCTTTTTTTCACTTATGTGATGTATGATTGTGGAGTCACAGTTTTATAGTTTTATCGTCCGTCCAGTTGACTGTTTCCATCTCTAAAGACACACATGTCAGCGTTACCTCTATGAGGACAATACTACAGGCTTTCAGACCAAGCTGTCTAGCTCAGTGGTGTCCCACCATGGTCCTCAAGGGCCCCTATCCTGCATGCTTTACTTCCCTGCTCCAACACAACTGATTTAGTGATTGCATTACCTCTTTCATTCAAATCAGGTGTGCAGAGAAACAGAGAAACCTATAAAACATGCAGGGTAGTGGCCCTTAAAGTCCAGGATTGGACACCCCTGGTCTAGTTCTTTCATTTGAGCTGGCTCAGAGTGAGAAAAAGGTATATTTTGTTACTGATGTTTTATTGTGGTCTTCATAGTTTAAAAAAAAAACAAACTCCACAAGTCACCAAGGTGTTTGATCAGTTTTTACCTTTTTGACAAAAATGATGAGCCAAACTATCTAACTTGAGACCACCCTGAATACTTAGCAAAATATCAATCAACACTTTACAGAATGTCATTTTATTGAAATAAATCATATTCATATTTTAAGAATAAATTTTGATCAATCCTCCTCTGTATGTTTGTTTTACAGGTTGTCGGGGTTCATGCTGCCCTCACCTATAGTCAGCAGTGGATCCATATTAGCCTTGTGGTTTACAACTGATTTTGCAGTCAGCGCACAAGGCTTCAAAGCTGTATATGAAGGTAAGAACATGTGTGATGTGAAAACAAAAAAGTAATTTAGGAAACACTTTCCAGAATGATCCACAAACAGAATCATTGTTTCCATTACTGGTTGGTTAGAAATGATTTTTGATAAAGCATCTAAAAACAGGATTACTGGTGTTTTTTATTTATTTATTTATTTTTTTTTTTTATTTATTTATTTATTTATTTTTTGATTGATGTCTCATTAGCTGATGATTTTGAGGATAATAATTTTTAACCCATGTAGGCTGTAAGTGTCACTGTTTATGAAGGCTCTTTGTAACACGGAATCAGAGGGAAGTAGATTTTTATTGGACTCGGCCATGTGTGTCTCTGTTCATTCCTGTGCACTCAGGCGAGTGAACTCTCCTGTTGATGAACACTGATATACATCTCGCACATTTCTCTGAGCTACAGGTGAAGCTGAATGACAGAGCTCTTCTTGTGACTGATGAGAATTACAGTTCATGTAAAACCTTTTCTGTGGGTGAGACTTGGCTCACAGCTCAGAGGTGCTGCCTTCAGCAGTTTTGAATACTGTATTACACGTCTACCGCAGGCATACAGTGTATTGATGTCTCTTCTATATGTTTCTTTTTTGTACTTAGATAGGTACATTTTTTATATGCATTATTTATTTATTTATTTATTTTTTGCTGTATTTTACTTGTTAGGCATGGCTGTTACATGTCTGGATCCAAACACAAAAATTTGACCTTTTAAAGACACACACCCACACACACACACACACACATCCACAAAGTCTTCTGTTATGCTTGTGTAACAGTTCATTTATGAATCATGAACTCTAAATATCAAAGACAAATTCAAGTAGCAACAAAACCATACACACTAAGTCCCCTGAGTGTGTGTGTCCCTGTTTCACTCATTCAGTCAGTGTTTTTATGTTGTGGTGCATTTGTATTGGTGTATCTGGTGTGATACAAAGATGATACATATCTGTGTGTCTCTGGATGCCTGTATTGAATGAGAAGATTGCATAACTGACAACTCATCATTTTTTTTTGCATTGATATCAACATCATCATCATCATCATCATCAACATGAAATTTTAATTCTGTGTTTGTATGAAAAGCAAACGACATGCATGCATCAGGGCTTGACATTTATAAATATGTATTTTTTGTATGTTTTTCAGATCATGTGATGTGATCATGTGCATGTGTCAGAAAAGCTTAAATTATGTGATGGGATCATTCCTGACACAGATAAATACAAACTGTATGACTTTGGCATTTAACTTAGCTTCATTTACTGCCCATACACTTAAATTTGATCATAATAATTTACATTAATGTAAAGAACAAGCAGTCAAACAACTGTATTTAATAAAACTAAACCCAACAGAGTTATGCCATTTTGATTTCATCAGAATTATTTAAGAGGGTTCAGTCCACAAAGACAGTATATGGACACAGGATTGCATTTAATTCACACCGTCATTAAATGCTAGGAATTTTAAACGGAATGTGTTAGAAACACACATTAAGAACTAAAAATTCTTAAATTTTGCCTCCCTTTTAACCCTTCTCTATTTCACCTTTTCACCATCATCCATTCACACACACTTTTTTTTAGCATTGTTCAGTTTAGCTGATTCACACTAACAAAGAATCCATTTGGCTTCATCTTTTTATTGCTCCTTAAGAGCCAGGCTTCCTGTCTTTGTGCCTGTCTTTTAACATAGCCAATTCTGTAACAAATCTTTTCTCTATTCTGTCCCTTTAATACAAGAAGTCAATTTGAACTATAGGTCTGAACACATATCTAAGTGATAAGACTCCCGTTGCCTGAGAGAAAGGATGGCCTTAGAATGAAAAAAAGATAGGGGAATTGAGAGTGTCAAATCAAAAAAAAGTTTGAAAACTTACTAAGTAAGACAAGATAATCATCAATTAATATCCCCTGAAGCAGACAGAGAGAGGGACAGAAACAAAGACAGGGGTGTAAGGCAAGAACTTTAATAAGGTTTGAGGAGAGATAAGTAAGAAGACAGTGAAGATAGAAAGCTGAAAATGAGATATTTAACTTATGGATTGTTAAAGTCACAGTGTTATTAAAAGGGACAAACATCCTTTAAATAGAGCAGAAATCACAACCTCATCACTTGAGCTGATGATGGTGCTCTGAAAACAGATTTTTTTTTGTAAAAATTACATTTTCCCTCTAGATCTGTTTCCACTCAACAAGAAACATAAAGTATTACTATAATCAGAAATATTTATAAATCTGCTCACCTGCTTAATTAGTTGTCATACCCACAGGCAAGTCTATAGATTAGCTTGAAACAAAGTGAATTAGGGTTTTGGTTCTTTGTCCTCTAGGACCCTTCCACAGTTCCCATGTTTTTGTTCCATGTAAAAAAAAACAGTATTTGTGCACTTGCCTTTATGGAAATGGGAGCTTAACAAATGTTTAGAACCCTAGATACCTAATGCTAAAAGTTATAAATATTTCAAAATTAAGTGAAAGCCTGCATTGCCTCAAATGAGTTTGCAATTGTAGCTTAGTAACAAGAACCTCTACAAGCACTTCCCTTGAGTGTTTGTTAAGTGCTTCTACCTGTGAAATGAAAAAGAATGGCCTTACTTTTCTCCTCCTCAACAGTGACTGAACCGTTTGTTGTTGCTTGCATGTTAGGAACGTGTTGTTATTGCAGCTGTTATGTGTATAACCTATCTGTTGTGACTATCCATTTTTGTGAAGCTGTTAATTAACATATTTCATTGTTTTGAATAGGGTCACACCGCTTGAATGCATCAAATAATGAAGGCTTGTTTTTTTTGGTTTTTTTTTTTTCAATACAGGCATATATTGGTACATTTAGAATAATATTAAAATGGAAAAGTGTTCACATTTTAATAGGTTTTTTACTCCATCTTTAGTGGTCAAGATATTTGGGTCCCTCTCATTTTGTCTACTTGATAAGTCAAGACATTTATAATGAGCTTGATTTGCAGTAAATGTGAAAGGTTTTCAAAATAATCAGTACCATATTTACACAAATTGTGAAAAACAAAAATTTGTAATCAAAGGCTTCATTCAGACTGCAGGCAAATGCAAGGCAAATCAGATTTTTGGCCTCTATACAACCCATTTAGGATTTTTTCTTGACAGTCTGAACACGACAAATAAATTTTTTTTCAAATCTGACACAGGCCTTTTCAGTGTTTTGTTCTAAATTGGACATATAGCTGATGTTTTTCAAATGGGACTGCTGTCTGAATGCTCATGTTGCATTTCATCAGGCTTTTACGTCAGTGAAGTGGAGTTAGCAGATCAATCCAAGTATTTAGAATATTAATACCAACCTCATGCAGTTTAAATCTTGTAGCTCCACATGTCTTCAGCTACAGAACAGAGGTCTAGTTGCTTCATCTTTGGTCATTTATTTTCCATGTCCTGGATGACAGAAACTCCAAAGAAATATATAGAATAACATCTGTCTTAGACTGTATCAATACTAAAGTTATTGGATCTATATTTTAGTTTTAGCACATCACTCCTATTCCATAAATAAAAAGCTGCACTGGAGCAGCCGGCCAGAGATATGTTCCAATTTAAACACTGAACTAAACAATCATTTCAGATATTTTTTTTATTCTACTCTGATTGCACAGCTCAGAATTGATATGCTAACTTGTAGCATCCATAAGCTACTTCTGTTAACAGAGAGTTGAATGTGATGTCATATTATCTTCTGTGCATGCAGGTCACATCAGGGCCATGGAGAGTTTTTTGCAAAAAATATCTGACTTGATGGATCGTGAACATATCCAGAGTTGGAAGTTTTTTTCTAACAGAAATTCAAAGAAAATGATCTTCAGTACTGTTGGAAAAAAAAAACTGACTAAAAAATGCTAAACAAGTTCAGAATTTTATGTCAGAAACAAAAGTCTATAAAAGACCAAATTACAAATAAGTTATGTTTAATTCAAATCTGCAACACATGAAAAATCAGGTAATCAGAATCACAGAATATGTGCAATCTTCAATTCCTCGAGAATCACTGCATGAGAAACCATCAATCAACTGTTATCAATGTAACCACATCGGCTGGGAAGTACCTAGTAATACCATTGTCACTCAATATGCTGTTCCTTCTAGGAATATAACATGACACTGTGTTGCATAAAGGAAAATTCATATTTTAACTCAGTACTGAGATGTCAAATTCTTTGCCTGAGCTGTTCTCATATAGGCGAGAAGACAGTTGACATGTTTTCAAGTCAAATGTATGCGCTTTAGCTAGCTTCTTGGAACCAAACAAGTTGAGCTCTATATGACAAAATGAGCCAAATCATTCAGAATGTTATCTTTGAAATATGCTAAAGCATTTTTTTAGTGATTGTATGTCTAGGTTTACTCTTGATATAACTGGGTTGCAATCCAAGAAGACAATGATATCGGGTGACATGTTTACACTTAATTAGAACACATGTGGCCTTGTCAGAATTTGCGTGAAACAGTTGAAAGTTAATTTCCTTTGGTGTTGGCACAGCTCTTCTACCTCTCTGTGCCCCTCTGTTTTTTGGTTCTTTTTTTTTGACTGCTGTAGAATCAATTAGGAACACTTCTAGGAGCTTCCAAATCTTGCTGACTTGATGCAAGACTTTTCACAGACTGTGGCAAGAGCCCTGTAGCCAACCACTACTTGACAAGACGCAAAAAAATCATAGCATCCCAGCTTGGGGATTTAGTGTCCTTAAACATGATGCACCACATAAATGTTTTTTTTTTTATTTATATTTTTTCTTTGCCTCCAGCTAAACTGTCTTGCAGTGTTTTTATTTCAACATCAGAAAATTACACTATAATGGAAGGCCATAGTGGTATATTATTAAGGATGGGTATCGTTAAGATTTTATTCGTCCAACTACTCTTATCGGTTTTGTTTATCGATTCAATATTTTAACAGTCCTCATCAAAAAGCCATAAACAAACTATAAATATGCAATGCTTTTATTTTAGAACCATATAAAATATAAAATAAAGACACTTAATTTTTATTTGCAAATGTAATTTTAATTTACATTGCATTAAATGGATGTCAGGTTTTATAACATTATATAAAAAAAGAGGGCAGAAGATGTCAGATTTTCTCATGACAATCGGAAGTGACAAATCCGATTTTTTATTTTCTTATCTTGTGTCACATTTCATCTGACTTATAGCTTATGGTAAGTGGAGATGGATGAAGAACTCATGAGTGAAGGCCTCGTAAAAAGACCCATTACTGTCCCCAAAAAGATACTGAGCTTTATTTAAACCTTCATGTTTCCCTGAATGAAGGACACAAAGGGGTCCCCAAGAGTTATTTTCCTTTGACTGCTCACTGGCCTTAGTGGTGCAAAGAGGTGTCTAATTCAAATCCACAGGCATCACACAGATCACCGCCTAGTTGACTGCAACCAGTGTACTTAAAGATTTCCTTGTCAGGGCAATAAAAGTTTCCCAAAACCTAAAATTGGGCCAAGTCTCAGTTCCTACGCCTGTCTACAGTCCATCAACTCTCTAGCGGATTGAGTGTTGATGTCTAATCCAGGCCTGCAGGGCATTCTATCTACAGACTATTGTTGAAATACCTAAAACAACCTATGGTCTTTTGAAGTGGGCCCGACGGCAGCTTTTGCAAGGTAGTTAGCTCTCTTGTTACCATTGAGGCCAGTATGTCCTGGTACCCATTGAACAGTAACACTGTTATCTCTCCCAAATTGGTTGACTGCTTCAGCACACTCCCAAGACAGTAATGACATGAAGTGGCTCTTGGAGAGCTCTAAGTATGAATATTTCTGTCTGTGTACATTGAAGGTATTTGGGAGATGCCACAAACTGATGGACTGGCCATATCTAGACTTGAGATTCAATTGTAAAACCACCAAGTGGGTATATGTACCCTTTTGTTGTCATGATTGTTCTATTTTGGTTCTTTTTTACTAGTATGTTTTTCATTGTTTGGTTGTGTCTTATTTTCTTATTTCCTGTTAATGTGCTCCATTTACTGTGCCATGTTACCCTCAGTTAGCTTCTTAGTATTTTTCCAGGCTGCCTCACTCACCTGTCCATAGTCAGTAATCACCCATGTGCTTCCACTCTCCAATTATCCTCAGTTGTATTTAACCGGTCTTCTGTCCCCATTGTTCTGTCGGATCATTGCCCTTTATTCATGTTCTAAGTCTTGTCATAGTTATATTCTTGTATTTTGCTGCCACGTCAGCCGATTTCTTTTGTTTCTTTAATAAACCAGTTTTTTTTTATTTTTCACCTTCAACCCTTTGTGTCCGCCTGCTATTTGGGTTCATCAAAGCCTCCTCTTTGTGACATTTCTACCCACTATGGTTGTGCAAAATCAGCACCCCTGCACCCACTGACCCCTTCAGAAGGGATCCATCTGTAAAACAGTAGAAATTAATGTGAGATATGTTGAACATAGAAACCTTACTCCAGCCAGACCTGCCTTTAATCACTATCTTATAACTTGGCTCAAAATTGTATTTTTTGACCATTCTGTCTCCAGGTCCTGCAGTTACTAGAACAGCAGCAACTGCCCAGTCCCAGATTCCTTTTGTGCTGCAAGTCAAATAGGCTCCCACCTACCAGGCTAGCATAACCTTACCACACTGGATAGAGCCTTCCCTATGATATGTAATCTGGTGGAGTCAGGTCCAGTAGGACTACCATGGCTGCAGTGTGTGTTGCTCTGATGGAACCTGTGATGCTTAGGCAGGCCATTTGTTACACATGGGTGAGCATCACTCCCGCCACCCCAACTTGAACTTGAACCCACCATACTAAACCAGCATATAGCATGGGGTGAACTATGGCCATGTGGATCCATCTGATAACCGTTGGGGTAGCACCCCAATCTGCATTTTGATGGCACTGGTGTAGGCACATTGCCGCCTTCTTACACTTTTTATTTACATATCTTTTTCAGTTAGCTTCTTGTCAAGATTAACACCCAAAAATGTAACGGACTCTGACAGGGAGAGTTCTGCTGCCTCCAAATATGGAAGTGAGTAACCCTTCCTTGGGTTCTTTCTCTGACTTACATCAATGAGGTGGGGGTGAGCGGATTGATCCACTAACATTGAGTCTTGCTGTTTAAATCTTTTAGCGACGCATGTCATCAGCTACAGAACAGAAGTCCAGTAGCTTCGTCTTTTTTCTTTCAATTTTCCATGTCCTGGATGACTGATAATCCACAGAAAAATACAATAGTAATGATAGTTTAGCATGTTGCTTTGTTCCAAAAATACAATGTTGTACCGAAGCATCTGGCCAGAGACAGGTTCAGATATAAACACTGAACTAAACAAGCAGTTCAGATTATTTTTTAATCGGCTCTGATTGCACAATGATATCAGAATTAACATGCTAACACGTAGCATCCATATTTACTTCTGTAAACACCATGCTGAATGTGACTTTTTGGATTTTCTGCACATGCAGGTCTTATCAGTGGTGGAATCCTTTGCTGTTAGCAGCCCCTCCTCTTTGTGTTGAATCTGACAGCATAGTAGAAGCTGACTGCGAGAGGCAAGAGAGCAAATAAAAGCTCTTTTTATTTTAGACAATGTAGCGTGCATCGTGTCCACCGTGTCATGCCACTATTCTGGTACCGTTAACAATACTGTCAAGGCTGGAGCTTAATGATTTAGTGACCCGTTCATTTGACCAATTTCTTTCATAAAAATATACTTCAACTTTCAAAAAAAGTTAAACATCCAAACATTAAATAAATGATAAAAAAATAATATATACTGTACATATATATGTATGTGTGTGTGGGGGTGTGGGTATGTGTGTGTGTGTGTGTGTGTGTGGGTGTGTGTGTGTGTATGTATATGGTGTCTCAGTTTTGTAGCAAAAACCATGTTTCCTTTTGGTTTTGGCTTCTTTTTTCTTATCATTATTATTTTTCTTAGCCACTTGATACTAACTAATTTCCATCCATCTGTTATGCTCAGCTTTATCCTGTAGGGTCCAAGAAGGGCTGGAGCTAGTCGCAGGGAGAATACAAAACTCCACACAGACAGGCTACAGCTGACAAGATCCAAATCCAAAACCTTTTTATTCCCTAAACCACTGCAGAGAGAATACTGATTATGTTTAAAAGTAAGAATAAAAAAGAATATGTGTTAATATATGATTTGGGTGTCAGGCTATCTTTAACATATTGAAAAGAAAAAAATCTCTTAATTTAGCCTAACTTCAAAGCTTGTAATTAATTATAGCCAATTAGACTGCAGCCGGGACTGGTTTAAGGAGATGACTGGGGTGTAAAAGGAAAAAAATAAAATAAAAAATTATAGAGATTTACTACAACACAATACAGTCTTATTGTGTTATATTCCAAGCTTAGTTCTAAATACTTTAACTGCACATCTTTAAATTAACAAAGATACCAAATTTATCTTAAATTCAACTACATACTACTGATAAGTAATAAATCAAATGATCTTATTGCATTAAAATATTCATTCTGCTCATTTAATTTATTTTTTATTCACTTGTTATAGCAAGCTTTTTTAATTAATTTTTTTACCCCAAAAGAGCCCCTGGCTTATATCATGTGTTTGACTTTTGGGCTTTGTGGTCAGCTTCCTCTTAGCGGCAGTAACTGGTCAAACTGTCTTCACCATGCAGGCTGAGTAACATCAAAAATTTATTGGACAAAAAATGTTTTTATAGGGCCTTTAAAGTATTAAAACTGTTAACTGATTTCCCCAAAGTACCTCTCAGTTACCTCTGGGAGCAGGGGAACTATTACACTCTGCAGAAAAAAAAAACCCTCGAAGTGAATGGGAAGGTCTGATCAGTCGTACAGATTCAATTAATAAGTTCAAAACATATAGTTGTTTTATTGAAAGGACTTCCTGTGGTGAAAATGCATCAGGAGTGCAGCAGCACAAGAAAAGAAAATATATACTTGAAACATAAAAACACACAGGGGGGTCCTCTGCTGTGTATTCATTAGAAATGTGTTGATTGCCTAAATGAGGGTTTACTTGTTCAGTGAAACGGATGACGGACAGACACAGGAACATTTCCTGTAAGACTTGCTTGATATTTAAATTGCTGTCTCAAATCAAAAACTGTGATTTTATAACAGTGTTATTCATTTAATGTTATTGTGTTTCAAATTGTATCTATTTATTTTATTTATATATTTATTTATTTTACTTATGCTGTCCTGTATTTAAGGTTTTCAAATAAAATCTGACATAGGGCTAAGCACAGGTACAAAAGGAATGCAGAGATATTTATTGTTCAGACATTAGATATATTTCAGTTTTTGTACCCTTAACAATGCTTCAATAAATTTAGCCAACAGTCTTGATTTTTGTTTGAATAAGAGCAAAGAAAATAAATCTGCACCATCACCCTTAATATTTTAAGAACTTAAATGAAAATATGTTAATATAAACCATGAAAATGTCATTTGCTTCTTCCCAAAAAGCATTTTATGGAGTAGAGCCTATTTTTGCTTGCTATCGACCTGCTATCCCTCCACGCCTAACAGTATCTGTGTGCCCTTCATTGAGAATAATAGGTTGGCAAGTTTATTTAAAGCAAGTGGATCCAGCAGGGAAGCTTCTAGAGCAAACAAATCATTAAAGGAAGGAAGGCTTAGCGGAGGCTTTGTCAACTTGGATAGGCAGGTGCTGCTACGTGTGTGTGCATTTGTGTGTACTGGTGAGGTGAAGAGATACTGAAGGAAAAAAGAATGATGGAGAGCCTTACACCATTAACCCATATTGACTGGATCACCATAGGAAGCTCTTCACTGTGGGAGTGTGTCATATAAAGCAGTAGGTACTGACGCCTGAAGTAGTCAGCTGCATCGACTGAAGTTGCAATGTCAACTGCCCTGCTGTGTGCGTGTTTTGTGTAATGTGTGTGTGGTTACCATGGTGTGGTTGGAGAAAAATATTTAGTATACCACCGTCATCAGATTGTGTTGTGGAAGTTGAGGGCCGTACCCTCACATTGATGCAGACATACTTACGAATGATCTTGTGATTGTGTAATCAGCATCTCAGCATGTAGAAGGGTCAATGAGACATCTCAGTCATTTATGTTAAGCAACATGTATCTGCTGTGTTTGGGCTAACACACTGTCAGCACAGTGGCAAAGCAGCAGTTGAGAAAGAATGTGTTCAGCTTTACTCATTTATAGTCTTTGTTATATTGGATATTGCAAGATTCCTAATTCCTTTTTTGAGCAAAAAACAATCAAGCAAACATGACACATCACCCCCTTAATGTGTGTGTGTGTATATATATATATATATACAAAACTATAACTATTTTGCAAGTGGTCTTCATTCTGTAGAAGTACACACAGGGTGAGTTAAAAGTCACAAGACATCCTTTTATTTAAAAAACAAAACAAAAGGGAAGATGTCGTATCTAAATGAGCAAGGGGGGACTGTATTTTGAACTTTTAAGATGGTGGCTGTGTTCTGGACATGTACAATATACCTTTCTAAATAAAAGGGTGCCCTATAATATTTGATTCTCTCTCTCTCTCTCTCTCTCTCTCTCTGTCTCTCTGTCTCTCTCTCTCTATATATATATATATAATATACACTGTATAAAAATGAAGCAAACAAATCCTAAATAGCTGGCAAAAATCTTTAAAAGCAATTATTTTTTGCTGCAGAAACACTTTTAACCATCTATGAAGCACAGAGGTGGAGTTCTGAAAAGTTAATTTATTTTGTATTCTAATGTGTTCTAAATATTTAGCATTAAAATACTTTATTTAGAATGGAATTGGATATTTTGTGTTACACTCCCTGAACTTATGTATAAGGGAAACAGCCAGAACAGTATATAACATGGAAACATGTGGATCAGTTAAATTTAAGTTACAATGAATGGTTTATCAAGAAGGAAAACGAAGAGGAGCAGGAAAGTAGAGTGGAGAAGATGGAGCAGAGAAATCCTGGAATACCAAACACTTCACTGCTGGAGGGGGAAAAAAAGAAAAAAATGGAGAAGAAGAGGAAGGGTTGCAGGGAAAGATGGAAAACATCTCCGGAATACCAAAGAGAGAGAAAAAATGGTAAGAGGCTTTACAAACTATTTTCACATTAAGTCCAAAGTCTTGGCAAGTAGCTGAGGAAACACACTCACACACACACACACACACACGCATTTTTAAATAGTGGTGCCTACATCTTGTGAATGTTTCATTGGTTGTTTTAATTACAATGTTTGTTTTGATCACATTTTAGCGAAAAACTTTGGAAAAGCAAAGTAGAAGGAAAGAGAAAGATGCTATGAAAATCTTTATAAGGTGGGAAAAAAAGTAATGAAAAGGGATAGTAAAAACTTGGGAGGGGGTAAGTAATCTGACTGTGAGAATCGTGTTCGCTTGGCTGAACTTTTACCTTTTCCCAAGATGCATTCTGTTTGAAAGGTGCCTAAAAATAGAACACACACAAGCGCACATTCAGAGACCTATACAGCTCCCTGGGGTCTGCTCACTGTCTTGCACTGAGACATATACACTGCAGACACCCATGTCCTGACTGAAGACTACATGTTGTCTCGCATTAGGTAACCACCACTACTTTAACCTTCTTATGGAGAAGTAAAAAGGAAAAGGCAGAAAAAGAGTCAAAATGATGGAAGGCTGTGATACCAGTAACGTTAGACTACTATACTATAGCGGAGCTATTTGCTTCTTATTGAAGAGGAACATATGAGCTGTCATCCAGTTTAAAGCTAACATGTTTTATTAGAGTATATAAAGTTTTAGAGATCATCAAATGTCACCTGTTTATTTCTAACATGATATCTCAACATATTTGTGTTTACTCCGAAGAAGGACAGGGTTTTTGCTGTGTAATCACTGCATGACATTTACAAGGGCCATGCTTTACTTGCATTTTTGCAGTAATCACAGCACAATCACAGTGGTTAAGGCATGACATTTTTTAATCAAGGCTGTCGCTGATTCTCTTTAGTGCCATCTTGTTCTCTCAATTTTTGTCATTAGCTTGTTGCTGGCAATATCGCCTCTCCTTGAAACCATCGAGATCACACTTTTGACACAGCACTTTTGCTATTTTATGTATTTCTTCCCTGTTTTCTTCGCAAACTGGATGTGATTCTGACGAGGATCGCAGCTCAGGAGCGAGCCTCTGGCATGTAGGATTACATCAGGGTGA
>JARVJO010000164.1:11084156-11106225 GCA_031762555.1 Cynodonichthys magdalenae | reverse complement strand
AAGTTTTAGAGTTTTCCCTGCTTCAACACAGCTGATTCAAATAGATGATTTACCTTCTCAGTTTGCCATCAAGGTCTACAGAGGCCGACTAAATAAGCACTCCTTAGGTTCAGCTGTGTTGAACCAGGGCAGCACCTAAAACATGCAGGACACGGCCATTGAGGACCGACTTTGGGCCCCACTGCTCTAGTGGGAAAGACTTGAAAAGACCCCGAAAATATGTTCTCATCCAAGATAATGAAGGCCAAATGTATTTTTTTTTTTTTTCAAATTGGTGTATTGTTACATGTAAGACTGGAGTAAAACACAAATCCACCTAAAATGAGTTACCTTACACTAAAGGTAAGAATTAGCTGTATTGGTGCATGGACAAAAGTAAAACACGCAGGGCTGTGGCCCTCGAGGACCAGGATTGCCCACCCCTGAATTAGTTTGTCCTTTCAAATACTGTTATCATGAGTGTTTAAATGTTGCTCTGTGTAGCTTGTTTTAGGTTTGACTAATTCAGAAACTGAAACAAACAAACAAAAATCATATATGAATGGGTTTGTTTGGGGGGTGGGGGCTTTCTAGGGACTGAGTATGTGTTACAAATGAGTGCAAAATTGATGTTAAATATCTTTGTTGAACTTTACCTTTTGCAGCGGAGCCAGACTGGACAAGATATGAAACTTTAAAAAAACAAGTGGGGGAAAAAATAGGTCAACACAGCAACAAGAGTCAGACAAATGTGAGTGTACCTACAGTTGTAATAAAACTGCACAAAAAAGTTCCTAAAATTAGATGTAGAGTAGAGATGTGATGTTTGTGAATGATCTGAATGATGAATGAATGAAATGATGGGAACTGAGTTGCGGGCAGGAAAAAAACTGTTCAAAATGGAATGGCTCTGTGATACAAAAAGATCATCAAGATCTAGATCCTCTCAAAGAGCCAATCATCCCGTATACATTTGTACTTGATTGGATTTCGGAGAAAAAAAACCCCAAAACTTAAGAAAAATATAGCAAATGGGTAAAGTATGCACATAAATTCACATTGTTAAATAGCAGAGTTGTAAAGAAACTAAGTACAAATACTTCGTTACTGTACTTAAGTAAAAATTTTGGTTATCTGTATTTTACTTGAGTAATTATTTTTCAGCCTACTTTTTACTTCTACTCCTTACATTTTTACACAATTATCTGTACTTTCTACTCTTTACATTTTTTAAAAATGTAATGTTTCTCGTATTTCATTTCAACTTGTTATTGTTAAAAAAATACTATTCTGAAAAATTGTGGGAAGGATCCTGGGTTGAGTGAATTTAATTGTGGTTGGATGAGAAGTATAAATATATACCGTTCTGATACTGTATTTGTACACAATCCATCAAAGCTGCATGTTGCTTTAAAAAAAATGTTTTTGGAGAGGTCACCTCCCAATAAATGTATTTTGGAAAATGTACTCGTTCATTTTTTACTCAATACTTATACTTTTAATACTTAAGTATATTTTATGCCAGAAATTTACTTTTGATACTTAAGTACAAAATAAATCAGATAATTTAAGACTTTTACTCAAGTAATAGTCTTAGAGGAGACTTTAACTTTTACCAAAGTAATTTTATGATAAGATACTTGTACTTTTACTCAAGTATCACTTTCATGTACTTTATACAACACTGTTAATAAGCAAATGCTTTGTTTACCCAAGCTGAATTTGAATTTGTATGGATTTGTATGCTTCCCTTTTTCCTGTGTGGGTTTCCCAGGCTTCATTCCATTAAAAAAAACCAAACTGTACAGGTTAGCTGATTCTCAATTGGCCGTGAGAACAAAGTACATGGTCTGGACAAACAGAACAAAGTGGGTATGGAAAATGATTGAATGAATCTTCTGTAGATGTGTTTGTGTGCAGTAAAACAACACATCCACACAAGGAGGAGATGGTGATTTGAACAGATTGCTATACTTTTGATCTCTTCACACCTGCGTCCTGTTATTGGCTGGTGAACTTTCTCTGAGCAAAAGCGGCAGCACCACAACATTGGATCACAAGAAAATGTCAAGGAAACAAGGGAAATGCAAACAGAAACTCCTCTGGAAAATACACAAACATGCTCTTTGCTAAAACATGATTGAGAGACATTACTTTAGAATGAGTTTATATATTGGTTTTAGGGAAATTTCTACTTTGTATTTTTTAAATTGTAAGGCAGAAGTGCTTTTCGAAATACAATGCTATTTGTTTTTTTCTTTATCTAAAAAAAGACAATATTCAAACCTTTATGCCTGTTAACAAATATTTAACAAATATATATAACAACAGGGACAACTGCTTGGAAACAAGATTTAGAGCCTCAGGCTTAGGTTTGAGATGTTTAAATTAGATTTTATTTGTTAGTCTAGAGAATAAATAGTCTAATAGTTATTTGCATTTTAATTCTATATTGATCTGGCTTAAGAGGGTTCTTAAAAGGGAATGTTATGCAAAATAAGCTTTTTCTTTAGCTTTATACCATGTTATAATGTTATTTCCTCATCAAAAACATACCCAGAATGTTGCTTCAACTTATTCATGCATATTTGAGAAATCCTTGAATCTCCTGTGGAGCTGCCTAAACACTTGCTGGTGCAAAGCACCACCTATTTACACGCAGCTCCTCCATGGAGCTCATCCTGCAGCCGAGCTACTGCTCCACAGAGCACCTCTCCCCGAACACACTGTTGTGAAGATGTGATGAAATGGGAGTATCAGAAATGGTAGGATGTTCTTAAAGAGGCAGATGCCAATTTTAAAGCATTTAGATGATGCAAAAGTCATATTTACTTTTGATATTTACAGCATTTTCATAACAACTAAAGGTAAAATAGTTACTTAGTTGTGGTATAAAATTGAACTATGTGCCTGGATAAAAAAAACATATCTCCCCTTTATAGGACTTATACTATTTTGTATTTAGCTGCACACACGACTGATACATTTAGATTCAACACATTATACATAGAATGTGTTTATTCACTCTCATGGGTCATATATTTTAGTCTATTAATGAACAAGTTTAAGAGTAGTGCTTTATTCAAGATCATTTTGGGTCAAGTTGACTTACCCAGACCCTAAGGCTCGACTCACTGGGAATTGAACTGCCAACCTTCTGGGTCAGACAGTCTGAATCTTTTCCTGGTCGTTCTAAATGATTTGGATAATGAGCCCTTTGAGACTAGATGAGTGTGTAGATTAGCATAAATTAACATAAATTAGGAAGGTAATTAATATTCTGCTCAATCTGTTCAGAAGTTATCTGACACTTGGAAAGACAAGACGACATGGAAAAAAAGCAACATACATACTGGAGACACAATGGAAAAGTCGTCCCAAAACATGATATTTTCTCATATTTGTTATATTAACACAAATGCTGTAATGTATTAAGTGTAATTAATTCAGCTGACATCAATTGTGATGTGTCGCTCAACATTTTTAAAATAAAAAACAAGATCCGCTTTTTTCATTATATTATTTTTGCCTAATGGTTTGTTTCATTAGTTTAATACTTTGTTCTCTCCTCACACTTGGTCCAACTTTTTTCTGACAACCTCATCATGTTTGCTTTTTTTTGCTACTTCAGTATACTGTATATAGTCCCAGGTTTTCAAGAGTTTCTTCTCAGATTTTCATCCTTATTCTTTTGCAAGCTCAAGTCAAGAAACTAGTTTATTATTTTACTTGTACTTCTTTCTGTATCTGGGGCCTGGTTTGACATTAGGTTCTTCCACAATCATCACACGACTTCATGTACCAGGGGTTGAAAAATGTATGCTCTCATGTTTTTGACTGTGAACTTCATGGAAGTCATACTATGCAATTTATTTTTCCTATCCTCAATGGAAAACAGACAGTATAGAATATGTGAAGGCACACAGCAATGTTTTTTTAAACATTGTTATCAATATGTGTTCAAATAAGACAGATTTATATATCGTGCATCCTATATAAATATGTGTATATACTGTGTTTAACTCCTTTTTCCAAAGTATGGGTTCTAGGAAAAGGTCATGAAACAAGAAATATATACCACTGTTACATGAACTTTCCTCTAAGGAAGGATAGCATGTACTAATCAATACAGCTTGCTTTTGAACACAATACAGCCACATTATGTTTGTATGGTTTCATCTAAAAGAGACCCCCCCCCCCGCCCAAACACACACACAGAATAGGATTGAAAAAGTACATATTCTGTATAACAGCTAAGAAGGAGAATAATTGTCTGCCATCATCATTTTACAAACCTCTAGAAAACATTAATCATGTCCAATGTTTCAGTTTACTGTGCCTCGTTAGAATGAAGGTTTAAATAATGAGAGGGCAGTTTCTGCTATTTTAGATAGATACTGCTTTGGATACAGCAAATAAAAAATATATGTAAACTGGAACACAAGGCAAGGATTATGTCCTACAATCAATCAATAAATGTATCCATCTAGCCACGCATTTACCCATCTATCTACTCATCTGTTTATTTGATGATCAAAGGCAGAAAAAAAACATTGCAATTCATAAATGAAAATCATTTGCATGGGTAAGAAAAATATACAGATTACATCAGAACATTAGTGACAAAGAAACAATTTAAAAGCAAAGCTTTTAATATAAAAAATGAAAGCAATAGAGATCTAGAGCCTGTCAGAAAGGTGAGCAGAAAAACATGAACAAAAAGCAAAAGAAAAAATAAGCACGTTAATAAAAACTGAAATATCATGGAAGATGGTGAATTATATTGACATATTTGAAAGGTACAAATATAAACAGTAGGTGGAACGGTGGCTCAGTTGGTAGAGCTGTTGCCTCTCAGCAAGAATGTCGCCAGATCAAATCCTGGGACCTTTTTGGGTAGAGTTTGCATGTTCTCTCTGTGCATGCGTGGGTTCAATCCAGGTACTCAGGTTTCCTCCCACACACCAAAAACATGACTTTTAGGTTAATTGGTAACTTTAAATTGTCCCTAGGTGTGAGTGAGAGAGTAAATGATTGTTTGTCTCTCTGTGTGGCCCTGTGATGGACTTGCAACCTGTCCAGGGTGTACCCCACCCCTCGCACAGTGACTGCTGCAAATGGGCACCAGTGACCCCCGTGACCCTGAAAGGAAGAAATGGGTACAGATAATGGATGGATGGAAATATAAACAGTAAATGATGAAAAGACAAAATAAAAATGCAAAAGAATGAAATATGAAATGATGGAGACTAGTGCATAGGGTCCATGAAAATGACACACAAAGTCTAGTCAGTGAGAAATGTTTTAAAGGTAAGAATTGAAGGTGAAGCAATGTGAATACAAAAATTCTAAATGCAGGCTAATACATGGAGGCAGTTTATAAAAGTAAGATCAGACACACCAAAGAATGTGGAGATAAAATCGAGCTCTCAAAGGTTAATGCAAATTTTAAAAGGAAGTGAGAGTAAGAGACAAAAAACATCTGAAGATGGGGTATTGACTTATGGCAAGAAAGGGCAGGTAAAAAGGGTAAAGTAAGAAAAGAAAGGGAACAAAGAAAAAAGGAAGTGTGTGCCCCCCCCTTTACCCACTTTACCTTTTGCATTTCATCCACATTATTTTTTCAGCAATCAGTAAAATTGTCTGTGAGTTTTGCTGCATGACTTCTGTATATGCTTCACTATGAGTGTTAGTGTGTGACTTTCTGTGAAATACAAGTGCTGCATGCTGTTTATGCCAGCCGGAGTCATGCAGTGAACAATAAGAATCCTTGATCATACATCAAAGACTTCACATTGACACAAACTCACACTCACTTTGACACACACCACACACACGGATGCTGCATCTGAAGAAGGAGCAAGAAGTTTAAACATCCTCTCACAGGGTTGAGCACACTGTAATGGGCACCTTGGTCAAATCTTGGCGAACAGAACCTTAAACGTGAAACAGCTTGTTTAAATATAAAACAATAACTTAGGTCCCCCACATCTTTAAAGTTCATAAGGAAAATCCTCGCTTTCCACTCATATTGTGGATGTAAGTCAAAGAACACAAAAGCAGGACTCAGAGACAGGAGGACAACAGGTAAAGAGTAAAAATCAAAGCTATACATTAATTTTACAAGAATGTGTAAAAGTGTTGAAAATATTTAATGTAAAATGTACCAACCAGGCCATTCATATTGCTTAGTTTTTAATTTAATTGGTTTTATCCAGAATTACTGTTGCTTTAGTTGTGCATTTGTTAGTTTAAATAAAATGAAGAAAGCATCAGGTTTTGAAAAAAAGACTGTTTAAATTAAACAAAGGAACAATAGAAAAACATTTGCCCTGCTTAACTGAATGCTTTCTTTTAGTGATTGAAACCTAGAGTTTAATCAAGAGTTGGTCCTGATTTTTACACATGAACCCACAGCTTGATATTTTATGGGAGAGAGACTAGAAAACACACTTTTGGTAGACTATTTTCTGATAATTCTGTCCTGTGTGTTAAAATTTTTTTTTTTTCCTGATTCTTTGGTCATGAACACACCTGTAATCTTGGATCAGTCATTGAACACTTTCTGACAAGGTATTGAGTTAAAAAGAAAAGGCATACACTGTGAAGTATTTTACCTAGGTAATGATATTTTTCTCTTTTTTTCACTGAAACAAGTATTCTCTTTATAAATTAAACAGTCTGGTGAAATTTTAAGCCTGCTGTCTTGGTGACAAATTAATTACTTAACTTTACTATGGCTGAAATGAGACCGAGCCACAAGGTCATGGATGACATTGAGCTACTAATGTAAAGCTTTGAAATGTAACTAATAAAAAAGAAAATAGTCGAAGGTTTTTCATATTCTGCCTTGCATTTGGTGATAAAGGAATTGGAATTCCTTCATCTGTGTGTCTTTCCTGTCCTCTCTAACCCCAGCCAGTCGAAGCAGATGGCTGCCCATCCTGAGCTCAGTTCTGCTGGAGGTTTCTTCCTGTTAAGAGGGTTTTTCCTTTCCTCTATCACTAATGCGCTGCTCAGGATGGGAGATTGTGTCAAAGTGAAGATTCTGCTCAATCTGCTGGCTTCTTTAAACAGATTACTTTTACTAATTGGCCTTTTTATAATGTATTAGAATGCTTAGCACATAGCCCTGAGATGACTTTTGTTGTGACTTGGCCCAATATATATAACTGAATCTAATTAAGTTTATAATTTCTGAAGAGCTTCTGCATTTACTCTGTGATAGTCATGATATAAATTAACCTCGTCAGTACTACCAGGGTTTGGATTAAAAATATTTTTCAAATTTGTTTAATACATTTTGTCAAAATTAGCGCTTGGTGAAAATCAAATGCAAACATTAAAACAATTCAAGATATCAGCAAGACGTTTGATTAAGATAATCAGAGGCACTGGCAAAATTAAAAAACAACTTAATACATGGTTGTAAAATGAGAATCTAAGAAAGAAAAAAAGGGAGTTTGTAAAGTCAGTGGTAAGATGGTAATAGGCAACAGGTGTGCTGATTACTAATGGATGGCAGGTGGTGGGTGCTGAGGAGCTGGAAACGGATTATTGAGGACATCTTGTGGTAAAAACGATACAAGTGCAAGAAAAATAAAATTAAGAATATTAATAAAAATCAAAACTCGTAATATTCTAAAAAAATTGTAAACAAGGTTTCACAAAAGCTGTCATGCACACTACACTTTTTTCATATTTATATAGGTTAGACCTTTAGTGAAATATCTAGCATTAGATGCTTTAATTAAATTTGACCTCATTAAGTTGTGGACTAAGGAGAGCACCCAGTAAACAGGTTGGCTGATACACCGTTTAAATGTTGTGTAGGCTCACTTAAGGCACTTGGCAAGGTGATGGTGCAGACTTACCTAAGCATTTCCTTGTGATGTTATAGACATTTTACTTCTAGTGTGAAGAATCTCAAATGCAGAATCACACCAACAGTTTTATGTATGTGTCCATTAAATCTAGTTTTTTCTGTGTTGTTAAAATCGTGTTTTATTTTGTATGGTTTCATTTTTTATTCAGTGACCTTGATGCTCTCAACTTCTTTCTTTTATGTTTAAGACATATTCTTATTCCTTGTGTTCTTATGCATTATTAGGGAGGTCATGTTGCACTTGATGTGTATATATGCTTGTCCTTTATTTTTTCTTTTTCTTTTTACCTCTGTCCTTTTTTTCCTCACGTAGTCCTTTCATTCAGTTGAAAGATGGATGGATGAAACATTGTGGTTAATGAATCAATGAATGATTGTAGGTGTGTGTATGTGTACGAGAGAGAGAGAGAGTGATGGATTGAAAGGAAAAAAGTGTGTACTTGTACAATGCACATCTTTCTTTTTGTCTATGTGCGAGACTGCCATGTGCTTACAGTATGTTTTATACTACTGAATGCTTGTCTCTGTCATTTAGCCCTCCACAGCTTGCCACAAAGGCAAACTTGTTTTGCTTAACAACCACATGTGTGTGTATGGGCATTCTTGCACCTGTGTTTCTGCCTGTACCGATATGCATGTGTGACACAGGATGAGTTTTTCCAAGTGTAGAACTAGTTTTCTCTGACTGAACACTATTTAAATGGAAACATAGTAAAATGTTATAAAGAGCTGCAAAGGAGTATAAAGGTCCAGTCAACATTGAATAGCTGCATGGTCCAGACACACCCCATCAATCATTGAAGATTGTCTTTGGCTGCTGCAGTATACACACATCTATGAGACACTATGCACCCATTTAAAGCTATTGGTATGGTCATACAGCTATACTTAAATTTACTGTGGGCTCATTATTGGAAACTGTTAACATATGTGCAGTCACTGACCTTTAATTTCACATTTTTTTCCTCTATGTGCTCATTCATATGCTGTAGGATTGTGCAAGTTTTACTTTCTTATTATTATATACATTCACACACATTCATGCTTTAAAAATAGATACTCATATTATACAAAATTTCAGTAAATTATATATGTTTATTTATCCATCATCTACCCATGGTAGGTAGATAAAGGGTTCTTTTTTAGGGGAGTGAGTGTTATGCAAAATCAACTTTTTTGAGCTTTATATCATGTTATAATGTCATTCTCTCATTAAACACATACCCAGAGTCTTGCTTTGACTCATTCTTGCATGTTAGAGAAATCCTTGAATTTCCTGTGGTAACCATTTGAAGCTCCCTAAATGCTTGCTAGAACACAACACCACCTATTTTTACATAGCTCCTCCCTGGAGCTCAGTCTGCAACTGAGCTCCCACCCCACAAAGCACCCCTCCCCTGAGGCAATCTTGTGAAGATATGTTGTGTTCCAGTAGTCCTGGGAAGTGGTAATTTACCTGTTCCCATTTGTAGATTTAAACTGAAACGCTCCCTCCAGTGGTAATATTCCACTCGTATAGTGGAAGAAATGGAACTGCCACCAGTTTTGATTTCAAGATGGTGGCTACTCGCAGCTTTAGAAAGTAAACTCCGTAACTTTTACTGTAAATTATCTTATCCAGTGTGTAGTAGAGCTCTCTTTTTGTCATTGTTTATATTGTAGCAGTGTTGTAGCTAGGTTAGCGGCAGCAATACAATCGCCTGTCGGCTAACTGGAATGCGCTTTTACATGGTTTGTTGGGAAATTATGTCACTACCATTTACCAGTTCAGGGAATATGATGTAAATGGAATGCAGCAATACGCTGAAGTGGGAAAGTAGGAGCCAGTAGAGGGCTCTTAAAGAGACAGAGGACAATTACAAGGTGTTTAGTTAGGCTACTATAGAATAAAAAATGCGACGTTCAAAATGGTATGTCTGAATAAATGCAGGAATCCAATGGATTTACTCTCAGCGACTTTATTCTCGTCTCTGACTCCAATCAATTTCAGCAGTACACAGCACAGCACAGGCCCCACCTCAAGACTATGAGCCAAACTGAAACAAAACACCCCAGTTTGTCCAGACTGGATCTGAACAGAGACTCTGCAAAACTCCTAAAATCTTCAACATTATAACCTCTTCAGTCTCTTCCTGGTTCCACCCCTGAAGGTGGTAACTTTTACATCAGACGTAGAACGTAACTAACTTTTGTTTATACAGACAGAACACTGATAACACACACCAACTCTGTCTGTTTTAAACTTACTGCTGCACTGATCAGAAAGTGTAAAATATAAAATTGCATCAAACATTCAGTTGATCAATTACAAAATTTTCTTCACTACGATGCAAAGTGAAATTTATTTTTGCTATACACAGCATTTTCATTACAACTGAATGTAACATAGTTACTTGATTGTGGTATAGAATTGAACTATGTGCCTGTTAAACACATAATATCCCCCTTTAAGAACAAACCTAAGAGAAATCTAGAGGTACCATCAAAAGCGATGATTTAACAGACGATCTAATAGCGAAATGTGAAAAATTTGGGGAATATATGTGCAGGTTAGGTGTTTATTGAGTTACAACAGGTGTACTGATTGCCAATAATATGCAGGTACGATGAAAAGTACTGGACAATGGAGGACGTACAATGGTATGACCATAGGGACAAAAAAATTCAGTTATTTTTGTTGGGATATAAAACACTAAAAGCACTGTTCACTATTTTCTTTAAAACAAATATCAAAGCATGAATTCTAAAGGTAGTAAAGGATGGTAGAGATTTTAGAAAGAGAAAAACTTACTGAGCACAAAAATTTAATTTGTTAAAAAGGTGCACTATTTAAATTAGTCAAGCTGCAGATTTTGGTGATAGCAAACTGTTTCTGTGAGCAGAGAGCTACATAGGCCTACCACAAATGTTTTTCTGATATACTGTGCTGTCATAATCCACTTTGGGTTTTAGTAGTCTCTTATGCTTCCCCTGACAGAACATGTTTTAGCTTTTGGTCATCTTTTCTCAGATAAAACTTTCACATCAAAGACATGCTAAGCTAGCATGAGTGAGTGTGGCTCTGGCACATAAAGCACATTTTGCTGAAAAAAATTCTTGCGTACAGACTAACCTGCTGCTCGCTGTTCAAATGGATCAAGCTGAAATTCATTCATTTTTTGTCACCAGCCAAATAGTATCAGTAAAATCTACTTTGCTATTTAATAAGAGTCTGTAAAGTGTCCACACACCTCACAAATCAAGTACTTTAAACTTTCACACACTGCGATTGGTGACTACAGATCAAACGGTGACTTGTCTTTGATCTGGATCATTTGTCTGCGACCTCTAAAATATGTGCGTTGTTTGAAAATGAGAGTTAAAATCATCTCATGTACACCTGGCTTTAGGTATGACTGAAACTAGACTGACCTACAGCTCATTACTGCAATGATGTTCTTCAACTACAGTTGTCTGTTGCTGTGGTTAAGTTTTCAGCGTAAGCTAACCGAGGTGATGGATCCAGGTAAATGAACCAGCCAATTTCAAGATAAATTTTCCATGGTAATGAAAATTGCAAACTTAATCTTTCAAGACTTAACTAAAACAAGAGTGTCACATATTCCTACAAATATTTTGAATGATGCACAATTTTCTGAAAAAAACATTGGAATCTACAGTGGGGTTTTAATAATTCTAGCTATTATTTCAATTCTATTTTTATTGAGTGTCCAAGTGCAATGTTCTACTGATTGAAGCCAGTGTCACAATGTCAGTGTAAGACATAATTTTGCCATGAAGTGGTCAACTTGGTCTGGAACTGGGTTTTTGCAGGAGGCATATCAACTAAATATATTACTAGTGTATTCTGTACCTAACCACAGAAGACTAGGTGCATGAATGTGTCCATTTTTGTTTGTGTGTGTGTGTCAGTGTCTGTGTGTACATGTTCAGCCAAAACACAAAGAGCCCTAAAAAATGGTTCATTTCCCCAAACACAACATGTATTGATCTGGAATACAAGAAACACCCACAAAGCCAGACTGATTCAAATACATAAACACTAAGGCTATCTGTCTCCCACACAGAACAATTTGAACTCACACATTTAGCTGAGATAGAGATGAGTGTTAAAGTTGAAATATGGGTAGGTTTAACAGGACTCACAGTGTTTTTATGGTTAACACCCACAGAAGTGCACACATACACGCAAAGACAGGTGGGTAGACAGAACAGGAAAGCTGGGGATAAGCTTGAACATCACACACAAACACTCACACTCATGCACACAGTAGCAGTCAAACAGCTGGTCTGCTGGCTACATCAAAGTGATTTCCCAAAGCAGAGACAGACCAAATGCAATGATCATATTTGGCCTCTATGCCACAGCAACAAAAGTTTATTTTGATTTATCTCATTTATCGTAGGTAAAACTGTGCCAGGAAGTGAAATGTTTGCCACCTCAATCACCACAGCCCTTGCATGCATTGAACAGTAGAATAGAAAATGTTTTTTTAATAAGTTACTGTTTTTATTGGGGCAATGTATATATATTTAAAAATACTTACACACACATATACACTGTATATAATGATGTTGGGAAGTTAAACACTGTTTACCACTAATGGTGGCACAATGCATTGTGCCATATGTTACAGGCCACAAGTACACATGTTTTGAAACTACATTACTCATAATTGTTTGAGGCCATACAGCCTTTCATTCCATATATTCAGAATTTAATTCAGTTTATAAAGACTTTCATTCCATATATCCAATATTCATATATAAATATATATAAATATATATTAATGCTGAGCATGTTAACACATTAAAACTGTGCAAGGGGTGGGTGTGTGTGGGGGACGTTGTGGTTTTTTATTGTGCATTAACACAATTATTCATTCATTCATTCATTCATCTTTGAGTCATATTTAAATTGTATGCATAATAATGATACAAAAAAAATCACATTTTTTTGGTAAATCTGAATGAGTACATGAGAAAGGAAAGATAGATACTAAGGTCCCAGTTGTCAGCAATGAAAAAAACAACACAATAACCAATAAGAAATAAAAGAAAAACCAAATAAAAAAAGAAATTCAGTTTGTCACACATGAAGTGTATTGCAACATATAAACATTGGTCTGTTGGAGGAAACCAGAGTACCTGGAAAAAAAACATGAATGCACAGAGACAACATCCAAACCTTCTCTCTGAGAGAAGCAACAGCTCTACCAACTGAGCAACCTTGCTCCCTATATGTGAATAACTTAATAAAAACAAATTGCTGATTGTATTTTAACATCATGTTAATATAGAAATGGATAATATTAGTTCTAATAAACCAATTTGCTGTAGGTGTTTGCCAGTTATTAATGCATCAGCGAATGTTTTAACCTTATTCTTTCAGATACAATCATGGCTGATATGAATACTCTTTGGACTAAATAAGGAACTGAGATTAAAATGGTCCAATACAGACAGTGAGCCTGTTTTAAATTGCTAAATATATTTACTTTCATTGTAGCTTTATAACCGTACCTATAGAAGTGTTTTGATAGTTCAGTGATTTTGATTAGCCTTTAAAACATTTTAAAAAGTTTGGTGTGGGAATGGATATATGAAAAGCAACTGAATTAGCCAGTTTGATAAGTCTGATCTGCTATTCATTCATTCAATCATACTGGCTGAGTAAACCTTTACGCTGCATTCACAGCAAACACGTTTAGAGCATCAGGGCCATCAGGTTTACATGCAAAGACTGTGATGGACACACATCAAGGGACATCAGTAACTGCTGTGGCGCATCTAGTGCGACCCATTTTGAGTGTTTGGTACATGTAACTCGCATCGAACGCTGGAGTTGGAAAATTTAAACTTTTGCAGCTCAATGCGGAGCGTCAACCAATCAGAGAGACTCCACTATGTGACGTAGTGACACATTTTCCGATGGAACAGTTTCCAAAATGATTCCCACTATCCTGAGACAGATGGACAGGAGCTCTCCAGCTGAAATCAAATGCCTGTAGTCGGTGTCCTGGCAGGAGATGCAGGCACCGATGCTGGTCAGCAGCTCTTCAGACTGGGCTCAGGACAAGAATAGTGCTGAAAGTGAGCCTCGTCAGCTCGGAGCTCCAAGAGTGCTGAAACTCACCAAACTCTGAACTCCTCTGAATTATCTAGTAAATTAACAATGAATTAATTATTTGGTAAGCGCAGCATGCTCTTGCTCTCAGTAAATAAAGCAAAGCCACATTCTTTTTTGAGGTCAGATGAGCGTCTGACCTCAAAATGCACAAGCATCCAACTTGAGGTGTTGGACGTGTTTTTGAACCTCAAATCACATTCTGTGTGCACTCAGCATTATAGGTCAATAAGAAAACATTCTTACTTGATACTGTTAAACTGTTATGAGATACACATTAAAATCAGCTTCTGGATCAGATATGAGTTTACTAACTTACCTTAGGGCAGGCAGATCAAATGTTAATGTTAACTTCAATTTTAATATACAAAAAATAAAAACGTGCATTTTCTTGCCTACATAAAGGGTGTTAATTACAACTGTTTCCGGGCAGTTTCTCAGATTGCATTATGTTTTGTTAACTGTCAGAGTCAGTATAAGAACAAACTGGTACTGTCAGATGAGCTCTGCTTATGGGATATGATTTTTTTAGACATTAAATTAAATTAATAGTCTAAATTGCAAACCATTTATTATGTCATATCAAATTACATTGTGGCACATTGTGCCAAAATATGCCTATTGAATCACACTGTATTATGATTCAAGGGTGAATCATAGGGGTTCATAGGGTTGTCATTGATTTTTGCTGCTTATTTATTTTTATTGTATTGAAACACTTACATGATCTCTTACCTAGTGATGTCAGATAAACACTTTAGCTTCCCTGCAGTTATTTCTTCTTTTTATTTTTCTTCAACCCAAGTGCTGCAAAGCTCTCAAAGTAAGTTGAGGTTTTTCTTCCCATTTTAAAGTGTAAGAAAACCCACTTTGTATTGACAGTTTTTGAGCCCGACTTCTCAGTGTTTGCTAACCTTGATGGCATTGTCAACACTTTCAAAGAGGTTCATAAGGCCTACTGCTGCTTCCATATGCATTCTTAGAAACACTTGCATTACATGTTGAGTTAATATCAGCAGTAGCTTTTAGCCGAGCAGAACAGAAAACAGTGGAGCCCCTGCTGCGACAGAGTTGTTTGAGTGACATAATGGCTGTGCAAAATGGTGATAAATAAGACAGTATTAACCATAAAGGAGGCTGTGATGGAGCTGAATATTCAGAAACACTTAGTTTGTTCTAAGTTCCCAAGTGCAGTGCTCACTGAGGCCAATATCAGCAACAGATTTGAGTGCTGAGGTGTAGTCAGCAGAATCTGTTGTCTATATCTATTGGTGTCTTGATTGATGTCATGCTATATAATAGGAGTAAGAGTTTTTAGATGTACCAATACCAGCGATTTATTGAATATCATGTCATCTCAATTATGTCTCCTGACCTATTCTTTGCAGATTTGTGTCAGCATATTTACAGAAAGAGAGAAAACTTTCTTTTTGTCTCATTTGTAGTTACATGATCAGAAGAAAATGCAGGGATTTGTCACAGTACTGGACACGCTACGTATTTTCTAGCCATTTAGCATGTCTTGTGGGAAATTTATCTTTGTTTGATCATTGATGAGATGGATTTGTCATCTTGTGGTGTGCTGAGCAAACCTTTTAATACTTGGTCTTTGTGCCATAAGCTTGGCAGCTTTAGCTACCTGTGACAAATGATTTAAAATGTTTTATTTTCTTAATGTGTTTCACTTTGATGAGAAGAAATGAGGTAATTTCAATCTTCTTATATGTTGACTTCCAAGAGAACAGACAAATGTGAATTTAGCCAAGTTAAACAACTCCAGTTGCATATTTTACAATAAAATGTTCAATAAAGGTTGTAAATGTAAAATAAGATGATGTAATGATATAATTCAAGGGTTTTTAAACTGTGGGGCACGCCTCCCCTAGGGGAGTGCGTGTAGTGTTCAGGAGAGGTAAGAGATGAATCAGGAAGTAAAAAAATTGATGTAAGGCTTACATTCACACTGCAGGTCTTAGATTGGGCATGGTGCATATGCTTTGTTTGCTTTTTGAGGGTGGGGACTTATGCTTGTACACTGTGAAACCCCCTTGATATAAATAACATGTAATGAGTATTATAACTCAATTTTTCAGGGCATTTTCTGAAAAAAGATACATAGAAAGTAATTCAAATTGTTTAAACAAAAATCCATGCTTTTACTTTAGAGTTTGATGTAGAAATTAAAGATATACAGGAATTAAATAGCACAAAATAATGTCTTGATTTTGTTAACTATTATTCCAAAATACAAGAGTAAAGCTTTTGTCATTGATGCACAATGTCAGTCAAATTGTGTTCAATTGAACATTTTGGTTGGCAGTAGACATATAAAGTTGTGCTTTTTTTGTTGTTGGAGGGGGTTAGATCTGCCTCACATAAATCATTTTTTTTATACATGTGCCTTTAAGCAAGCAACACGCTGCTTTTAGCAACAGAATAAATGGACATGAAAGAAAAAGATTGATCAAACCAGTGACACTTAATTTCTTCATTTTTGCTGCCTGTTGACTGTGTCACACTGCTAAAGCACTGCATTGTTTAGTTGGCTTATGTTTGCTTGTGTCACTCTGGTGATATATGGAGATAGTTTTGACATTGAATTTACCCACATTCCCATACTGCCCATGGGACCATGAACTGTCACCTACCAATGGAATTGACTCCTTTGCACACATGCACACACAGACACACACCCTTACCCACACACAAAACTGTTTATTAGTGTTTATAGCCACAGACATGGTAAATGCAAAGACTGACTTGGGTTTAATGACAATCAAAAACCAATACACAACCTGTGCACACAGAGCCATGTATTAGTGGGATGAGATTCTCACATAGATGCCAGCATAGTCAGACACACAAACCACAACCTCATCCATCCATTCTGCATGTTGAGTTGACAAATGTAAATGTGCCCATGAGGACAGCAAAACTAAATGAAGATGCATTAGACCTGTAGGTGCATGTGTGTGCGTGTGTGTGCGCACAAAAAATAAAGGAGGACAGCCATCAGGGACAGCCATGATTAATGTCTATTTAAACATCTGAGCAATCAGCACCTATGGTGGTACTCAAACTGTATTTTTCATCACTGCTTTTCAATATAAGATTTTTTTGTTCATTTTGTAAGCTTTTATTACAATATATTTAAATTGATCATCATGCATTATTTTTTGTTAAATTAAATGTTGTTTTTTGTAGGAAGACCACCAGTGGTCTCTCTAATTTTTATTATTGAGGGAAATAATGTACAAAAGATGTGTATTTTAAACACATTGTAAATAAATATTCTAAGAATATTTAAAACAAAGCAATTGTGAGGTTGGCAGGCTGTCACATTTAGAGGAGGATGAGTTTCGGGAACCCAAATACAGACTCACAAGACACAGTCTAAAGAACTTGGGGATACCCTTTAATTACTGCAAAATTAAGGTAAGCTGGAAAAACTGGCCAATTAGCATGTATGAAAGCAAAAAACAAAACAACAAAAAAAACAAATGATGTACAAACAGATAAATAAACAGATAGCTTCATAGAAGCTTGAAATTTAATGCACCATTTAAAATATGTTCCTCATCTAAGTTATAAAGCAGTTTTGGAATAAAACTACTGTTAATATGATTACAGCTAAATAATGATGTGAAAATATGACAAAACAAAAACATCACGCTATCCTATCTCTCCATGGTTTTATTATATAATTAAAATTGAAGTGAGCTATTAATAGATATACATGACTACACAATTCTTTTTGTGTTTTCTCATGTGTACAGTAAGTATTGATGAATCTAGTGATGCTGATTCTTTTTTGTCCTCTGGGCAGGCTACTTTTACCATGAGAACTATGGTCAGGTCAGGGTTGTCATAGCAATGATGACAAAAAGAAAAAAAAAATGCAGGATTTGTTAACAATGCTTTTTGGAACCAAGGAAAGATGAGAGGCTTAGAATGGAATGGATACGGTTTTTAAATATTTTTGAGCTTTATTGTGGCAGAATGAGATGCTTTTATAATCTGCAGCTTCTCCTTTACTTTGAACTGTCTGTCATAGCGAGGTGTGAGGACCTCCAATAGTTATTCTGAATGGTTCAGGCATCTCAAAGCAAATATAGAAAAACATGTAGAAAGACATTTAATTTTCTGACTTTTCTAATTTACATTTATATGTTCAAATCACAGTTACAACACAATGCTGTTTTGTTGCAGTAATGTAGTTTTTATCTCTGGATAATGCATATATTATTTGGGTATGCTAGGTTCATAAATTGTATGTATATTGTTGAGTTCATATATTCTCTAAAACTTTCAACAAAAAAGATAGCTAATATATTGGTCTGTAGTTTGAGAGCACTGTTGAGTCTGGTTTGTTTTTCTTTGAGAGACTGCACCACAGCATGTTTTAAAAACAGCTGGAACACAGCCTGATGAAAGAGTCATGTTAACTAGAATAACAATAATTGGACCAAGAATTTGAAAACATTTTTAAAACTTTTCCCACAGTGCAGAAGATTCAGCAACACGACCAGCATCACAAGAATTCACAACAGAGTTTAAAAAATATCATGAGGTCTGTAACTGTTGATTAAAACCATGTTATATAAAAAAGCAGACTTGTAACAGCTTTAATAGCTCTTTAATATTTTAATAAACTGACTCTTAAAATGTCCAGCGCAACTTACAGTCTGTCCTTTTGCCATTTTCTCTCAGCATGTTTGCACTGACTTCTGAGAGAGCAGGTAGTTTTATTCAGCCATGGCTGAGATGGAATCTTTGTTTAAACTTTAGTAGACAACAGAGTTACACAGAGTTCATTGCATCAGAACATGTAAAATTAAGAACAAATGGATGGGATGTATGGAAAGTGAAAAATTTTCCATTTTTTATGAGAAATAATTGTGGAAATATTCTGTGTTGTGCAGAGATTGATGTTCCCTTTTTTGCCCCTTGCAGCACTTTTTAGCCTTAGGCTAGGTCATAGTTTCCATGGCAACCACTGTACTGTTGAGGACAAATGTCCTATTATTGTTTCACATGCCAAGCCAGAAATGTAATTCTTGTCAAAAATTTTTTTAAAACACAATTTATTGCCATGGGAAAATTTGGGACTTGTGTTATCAGCTGTGAGGATTCTGACAGAAACATGAGTTTCTTGGCTTGCTGTTGAATCAAATATTTACCTATGAAGCCATCAGTAAAATATTATCAAAACTATGGTATTTTTTTTCATGTTTTATAAAAAGAAACAACAAATAAGAAATCAATAATAAAATATTTTTAGGGGTTCAAGCCTTTAGATCAGGGGTAAGCAGTTGAAAAGCAGCATTGTTTACATGCATTCAACAGAGCATGGAACATTTTTGTCCATTCACAAAAAACGGACCATATTTGTTTTTAAAAGCCAAACTGTGATTTAAAAAGTAAAAAAAAACTATGTACAATACATAACATAAAATTTAAACTCTAAGTCCTTCAGTGGGAATTCAGTCTTCTTATTTGTTATTTGGTTTGATGTAAACATTTACTTTCAGTTATATTTTAATAAACTTAAAGACATAAATGTATGGTATTGAAATTATAAATAACTATTAACTAAGATCAGTCAGCCATTCTCACTATCTTTTCACATGAGGTTTCATATGAACTTAAGCTGACTTGTGTCAAGGGGCTTGGACCCTGGTTGTAACTGCTTTGCAGTTCTAGTAATAAATTAATCTGAACTAATGTACTAAAATAAAGAGACAATCAATAACTAAATACTGTGCATCTGGTTAAATTAAAAAGCTTTCATTCATGTATTTATTCCTTCACTGATAGGAACTGATGTATTGCTATTCTCTGGACTTTTAATGATTACATATCAGGTATGTTTTAGTCAGCGTTGCAAGACAAAATGCTGATTATAATTTCCAAAAGGCCCTAATACTCTGGACCTAAAAGTATTACATATCTAAATACATAACCGGATGTATGGCTACCTACATCTAAATATTGATTCTTGGCTATATTTTTTATTATTTCTGCATTCACAAACACTTGGATGAGTCCTCTGAACTTTTGAATACATAGACCAGCTTCAAACCCCCTGACACAGGACTTTGGTTTATGACCGAGCTCACATTCCTCTGAGGACCCCTCTCTGTCCAAAGCAAATGGAACTGTTAAGCAAATAAGCAGTCCAAAACTTTAGGAAATCTGCTTCTTAAGTACCAGTGGGAGAAACTGGTACGAGATGTCCTGTGGAACATTTTTCAACATAAATCCTACAGAACTCAAACGCTGAGGCACCTCAAATCAGATTGTGTAGTTTTTATCGATTTACATGAGGGCACAAACTCCTCAACATATCTGTTTGTCCTCAAAGACTGTGTTTCTGTCCTCCCCCAACAGAGCCATAAAAAATACTGTCTTCAATAGAGGAAACTTCATTGGAAGAAAAGTTAACAAAATGAACATTTGCTTTAGGTTTCTTTATATCTTGTTATCAGTTACAGATGTACATTCCAACGCACGGTTGTTGTTCTTTATTTCAGGATTTAACAACTGTGTTTCTTTTATCCAATCAATGCTTTCTTTTTTTCATATATTTAGAAACTTCAAAGGTTTTGATCTTAATAGTTAAATGTGTAATAATTTCTTTTAGGATCATTGTTTATTATTTTCTGGTTTAATTAAGTTAAACAATTAAATTAAAGTTTCTCCTGTCTTAAAGAATGTTTATTTCTACTAAGAGCTATTTTTAAAAATATTAAATCCGTGGTTTATTTCTTTGAGGCAGAAGGGCCTGGAAAAGTAAACTCTTCCCCCCTTTCTTAATGATATGCAAAGCATTTAAACTGGGAAATGCTCATTTCCTTTGTCTCAATGAAGAAAACCAAACTTCCAAAGCCTGTACTGGTTCAATTCCTTTAAGCTGACACCCCACTTACGGCGTATATTATTTTGATTGGACTAGAGGGCTGCAAGCTCCTCCCAACCGTAGCTGTGAAAAGTTGGGGCGCTCCAGTTTCAGTTCAGTCTAGAGTAGAGTCTAAAGCCTCTTTCATAAGTTAAATCCGCATTATTGCTGCACAGACCTGTCCGGCTTTAATCCCCCCCGGGTCATTCATACGATCACAGGTGAAGCCGGTCAGGCCCCGCTCACACATGAATGCGTTCATAAATGAAGTAGCAGCCCGGATCCAAAAGAGGTGTGGAGCTGGGCTGAAGTGGAGCAACATAATTTTTGTGGGACAGACATCTGCTGCCTCGTATCAAACAAAACAAACTGAATTAACTTACTTTAGTGATTCTGTGGTGGTTTATTATTTTTAAACTAACTAAAAATTTGTTGTTTTGTGTCATTTTTAATATTCTCTTGGTAAAATCTGTAGATTTAATCTTCCACCGCTCACTGGCTCTGCGTCATATCAAAAAGAAAAAAAAGGTAGGAACAAAATCAGCTCATTGTAGTGAACCTGTGGCCCAATATTTTCTAAACTAACTACAAAGTTGCAGTTCTGTTTCATTTCTCCAGCCGCACTTATGTTTTCCTTAAAGCATGCACACACGGCGCGCGCACACACACGGACTGAATCAACTTATCTTACCGATTTTATGGTTAAATGTTTTTTTAATCTAGCTACACAGTTGCTTTTCTGTGTCATTTTTAAAATTCCGTCGGTAATAAATCTGTAGATAACCCTCCACTGCTCACTGCTCTGCGTTGTATCAGAAAGAAAAAAATGAGAATGAAATCAGCTCATAGCGAACCTGTGGCTCAACATGTTTTTAAACCAACTACAAAGTTGCTGTTTTGTGTCATTTTTAATATTCCCTCTGTAATAAATCTGTTTGTCGGTTAGATCCGAGGGTTGCTCACTGATGTCATCAGCTCATTATCATTTTCTCAGCGCGGATCCTCGGGTTGCTTTTTCACAAGACTGTGAGCCGCGCACAAGCCAGCCTCTGATACTACCTCTTTTACCTTTTATTTCTTCTCGTTTAGATTACTGTAACAGTCTTTTTACTTGTCTAAATAAATCCTCCTTGGCTCGGCTTCAGTCTGTGCAGAACGCCGCAGCGAGGTTATTAACAAA
>JARVJO010000164.1:11049633-11066954 GCA_031762555.1 Cynodonichthys magdalenae | reverse complement strand
TAGCTTTTTGCTCTCTGTGAAGCACTTTGTGATGTTTGTGTCTGTGAAAGGTGCTATAGAAATAAAGTTTACTTACTAAAGTTTACTTACTCTGCTCATGGATCAGGGGAGCATCAGAGATGGGCTAATTTTACTCGCCTCTTCGCCTTCGTGTTTTTTCTGAAAGCTTGGGGGAGGACAGAACACGCATCAGACCCGGATTGAGCTGTCTTATGAAAAGGGGTTTAAGTTGTTCTCCGGTCTGAGTCTCCAATCTCCCTCTCATCTCTGCTACTCCACGTAGATCTTAGTCCTGATCCAGCCCACCTCATGGCTTTATCAGGATGTAGCCACGTGGAGGACCCTCTTCTTGTCCCCATTTTAATGTAATTTCTCTAAGAGACTAACCCTAAGTTCCGTGGCAGCTCAGCACATGAGCTTGATTTGATAGTAAAGTAAATAAGCTAGTTTTAAATCAATATGCATCGTTAATCCATTTCATCAACAAAGTCTGGATCAACTCATCCTCTCTGACACATCCTGGACAGAGGAAAAATCTCCTATATACCAGCAACCTGCCAACCTGACTGAATGGGCCAAAAGCTAAACCAGCACACATCCTGGAAGTCTGCATCCCAACGATGGATTTTCTACTGGGAGACAACATCCAGATTCATCCCTTTCGTCTATCATATGCTTTGGTACCGAATCCAGCAGGAAATACTGGTAGGGCCAACAAACAATTTGCTGGTAATATTAAAAGGTGCTCAGAAGCCCAGAGTAAAGTTGATTCCCTCTTCGTATGAGTTATGATAAAACATAACTTTACAGCATCCCTTAAACTCCTAAATTTATCTACCCCAGTAGCTACATTCCCTTGTCTTATAATAACCTTCCAAATTATCCCTGTTGCCTCAAAAACTCCTGTCTTTAGCTGTGTTGTTTGTTTATTTGTTTGTTTGTTTTAATGCTCAACCCTTCTGCCATTTAAGTTCATAAGGATCAGTTGTCATAATTTTCCAGTGTTGATTTAGGTCAAGTCTAGTCATTAATTTAAGTGGTTCTGTTTTGAAACAATATCTCATCATTCCATCTCTGCCATAGCTTGTATTATAGTAATCTGTAAATGAATGGTATGTGGAGAGCATACCAACTTTAATTAATGTCGTTTTGTGTCTTGATAATATTTTGGTGATTTGTCTGAAAGAAGAACTGACAATTAATTGTGACTGAATTTTGAGACTGATAACTAATTATTGATCATACCAGGTTTTCTTCTCTTTTCCTATGTTGCAAAGTGTAACAAGATAAGGGAAGTGGGGCTCCAAGGTTTATTAAAGTAATACTTTAATAATTCATAATTTATCATATTTCATATGTGCTCAAAAGTCCCTATACAGATAATACATTTTTCATGATTAAACAGACTAATTTCAAGATCATGACAGTGATATCAACCTTCATTTCTATTTTTGTCAGAACAGAGGAAGTAAATATAGGTAAAAAAAAAAAAAGTCTGGCACCATTGTCAGCTTTGCTGCTGTTTTACAAAAAGGAAATGCACAGTGCAGGTAGCTAAATGCAAATGCTCAATGCAAAGAGTCAGATTATTTTGAAAGTTAAAACCCCAAAAGAGATTTAAACTGAGAACCCTGGACTCAAATCCATCTGCTGCATACAGAGTTCTGATCACTTATTAATAATAATAATTTATCATAGTAAATAATTGATAATTATGAGGAGTCATTTACATTAAGATGTAACCAGGTAGATATTCCCTGTAAATTTATTTAATACATGTAAGTTTATTACTATTATATTTGAAGGTGAGCTGTGTAAATCTTTGTTTTTATTAAACAAGTAGCAAGTGGCTATGAGTCTCAAAAAGGTTGGTGACTCCTGTCCTACAACAATACTCACCATTCGGGCTTTTAGTTCTAGATATTGTAAATAGACATTTTATGCTGGTGCTACAACTTTTTGTTCTGTGCTACAAAACCAGCAACCTCTGTAGCACCAGTGCTATGAGCTAAATAAGTTAACGTACAGCCCTGACCTCCCTCTGTTTCTTTATCCTGGTTTTAAACTGAAGTGATATTGCATCTGTCGTTGTGTTTCCTGGTGTTGCCTCACACTCTGCTCGCACTGCAGTAGCAACATGTTAAAAATGACGATCATTTACAGAAAAAAAAAAGGTGTCCAATATTTTTTATCATAACTTTGGTTTTACTTGATCTATCAACACAATTTAAAAAGTGGTGTAAAGTTCGAAGTCTCTACTTTTAAACCAAGTCATGTTGTTGTGAAAAGTTGGGTTAGTTACAGAGCTGCTTCCCTGCTAGCTAGCTGCAAACAGTTTGGATTTCCTGAACGGAGAATTACTCATTGAGACTCGCCTCGTTTCAGGAAATTCCCTCCACAGTTTTTAGACAGCTAGTAGAGCAGCCAGCCAGAAATCTCTTCTGGAGTCATTTCAGCAAACATTATAGCATGGACTGGGAATCTCCCTGTGTTGGCTCTGAAAAATCTGGTCCGGTAATTATGTTTGTATCGGAGCCTGATACCAATACTGGATCGGATCAGCCCCATCCCTTGTTGCAACACTTACAGATAACTTTACTTCCTTTAAGCCAGCCATCGGCAAGTTTAAAATAAAAAATGCCCTGAAAAATCTGGTGGCTTCAGGCATGTTTACTCACCGGCTGCAGCTTGAGTTCTGCATGAGAGCAGCATGCTCTCATTGGATGAAACACACAATGAAGGCTGTCTAAAGCCAATAGTGATCAGGATCCCGCCTCCCTGCAGTGACTAGCACAGTCCAGATAGGTCTGTCAGCTCCCTCTGGAAAGCCCCTGTGGAACCCCAGTGTGAGCGCTGCTGCTGCATTTGCAAGTGCAGCGCATGGCTCCTCGCTGTGTCGCGTTCCCAGAGTGCCAAAGTGCCAAGCTGCAAAAGGATTATTGTTAGAAGCTCAAAACTGCTGATGAGCCAGTCATCATTGATCATAAAATCTTCTCTGTGTATAAATACGTGCTCTGCTATTACAATATTTATTACATCCTCCAGTATGGCTGAATCCATTCCTGTTAAAGATATTTTTGGCACAACTTGCACGTCCTTTACCAAACTGCACACATGTGGATGTAATAATTAATTACGTGTGTCTGGTATGAACAATTATAATTTTCACATCAATAACAGTTTCCAAGAATCCCGTTTTGGTGTCGCCAATGTAACTAGAACCACAAAAATGTGCATACACCAGCCTTTGTATTGACGTGGATCTGCACACAATTCCAAATTCATTTTAGTTTTGATACATCTGGAGTTTTGCATGGAAAAGGGTGTATGCAAGCTTTTTGTGCGTACGCACTGTTGATACATGAGGCCCCAGGTGTACTTGATGACCAAGAGCAGAAAGGTTTGTTTTAGCGCAAAATCTGAAAACATGGTCTCAATTCCTACAATTTAAAATAACAGCATATTTGTCACAGTGTTACAAAATAGATGATACTGTATGAATTTACATTCCAAAAAAAAACACAATTGCACAAAATCCAACACTAATATGGCGAAAAAAGTTTTAATATAAACAGTTTTGAGAGGTCGCTCTGTCACAGTAGGACTGTGTTCCCTTTTTGCTTCTCTTGGTAAATACTTGTTGATTTTGTGGCTGCTGATTATTACGGCACTGGCCTTCTCAGCATGGGGATATTGTACATTACCATCCTATATATCTTAGCTCCCTAGTCAAACTGGAAAGGCTGTGGAGAGCTGGTGTTTAACAAAGTGTAGCTGCTACAGTGATTACTCTGTTTAGCAGATGATTGATGAGAAGCACTGCTGGAAATGTCACTTGCCTTGCTAATACATTTTCACTGAAGGAACATAGGAAAAGCAGTGTTAATACGTTTTAATACATTTACTCTGAGGAAGCAGAATTCTAACTTGACTTTATTTTTTTTTTAAGTTTAGCTGCATGAAATAGGGTTGGTGTTTCAGCCCAGTTCTGGAGACTGCATAGCTACATGTAGATAGATGTTTTGGTGCTGTGGTTTTTAATTTAAATCTTACTTACCCAAGCTCTGATCCATCAGTGTGGTTTGGTATTGACTCATTAAGCTGAGGTTTATTCTGTGTTGAGTTCTGGGTTTTAGAATAAAGTGAAGCCTGTCCTCCAATTGCCTACCTTAACAGGTGATCTTTGGGAATTAATGTTGAAAACATCCCTGGCTGGCAAACTGAAAAAACAAAAAAGAAATATCCAGAAATAAAAAAGCAGATATTAAATATTCTATTCATATTACCTGTGGACAGAGTATTCATGCACTGTAATAAACCCCTCTCTGTCCCAAAGCAATAAATACTGAAATGAAAATTTTGATCTCATATTATTGGGATGTAGAGTGTGGTGTGTTGCTTTGAATAGGAACCCATTGCAACAAACCATGGAGTGTTCATTGTACCAAAAGTCCCATGGCTTTAAGTGCTGTTGTGCATGTCCCAATTCTGATCATTATTAGTCGAATTTCTTGTCCAACATTAGGCTGATATCTTTAGTAATAAATATCATTACAGTTTTGTTACTCCACATTGCAGTACATCAACATGCCATTAGACAACACGTCCTCACTACCAACTTGTCTTAAATTGATGCTTGGTCAGGTACTGTTTGCGTTCAGTTTTGACCCGTTGGGTAACCTCCTTGCATCAGTTATTGATGCCTGCAACTTTTCCAGGTTTGCCCAACATAAGGGTTTTTGGGTTGAGGTCCGTGGTTAATATTAGGGATCAGGATTAATGGTTAATTTTATGCACTGAGGTCATGGATAGGATGTCTAGGGCTAAGAGAAGTTAAATTTAGGGTCTGGGATGGTTAGTTGTCACGCATTCTCTACACCTTAAAAAATGGGGAATATGAGGGATCAAAGTTAATGGTTCATTTTAGGTACTGAGGTCAGGGATAGAATGCATAGGGCTAATTGAAGTACAATTTAGGGTCTTACTCTTCAAAAATTTGACAACGCACTCCTCCTCCTCCGTCTCATCTCTTCAATAACTGTTGCAAGGGGGTTACCCAACACGTCAAAACTGGACGCAAAAGGTACCTGACCAAGCATCATTATGTGACGAGTTGGGAGTGAGAATGGGTTCCATTAGAGCATGACAAATTAGTTTATTGCTAAATACAACTTCATAAAGAAGCAAATGACTGATTTTAACTTTTTAAGACAATGTTGGAAATCTTATATTGCAATTTTGAGAAAGGATCTGGTAAAAAGAAGAAATGAGTTAGATGTTTTAGGGATATATGTCTGAAAAACATTATGTTGGAGTTTTTTCTAACCCTGGTAGATTCTGTTGCTTTGTAGTTTTATACATTTTGAAATGTTTTCAAACTACCTTGGATGAGCATTGACTGGTTATACACATTCATTTAGTTTTATTATCTTTGGAAAATTGTGTGAGACTGTGTGCATGTCAACTGAGATTTACGATGTGATTGATCAAGAAAACACATAAAGATGGTAATCTGTAGGATTTTAGTCCTATGGCTGTTTTAGTTTAAACCAAAAGAGAAGGAGCATAAATGGACTTGGATTGTGATTTGTTTACATGTGTGTGAATTATTTTATCACTGAACTAATATATTAAATCAGATTGAATCATGGGGTCATAAACCTGAAAGTTATTGTCAGGTTTAAGTAAAGTTAACAATACAAAATGCACTTTATTCAGAAGAGAGTATAAACATTATTATGCTAACATTTATGCTGCCTTAAATTTCACATTAGCCACTGACATATCAACATTAGCAGTACTCAGCAGGTGGTGAGGGGCCTCCAGTGAGTAAAAGCCTTTAGACACGACTGGCCACAAGCCCCAGTGCAATTTGTTTAGTTAGACTTATTAAGTACGATGTGTCAGCACTGCTGTTAGTACATTTACACTTTGGGAAGACTTGCTGTGTTGGGGAGTCCATTTAGCTCAGAGCCATTGACATCTTTCCAACAGCAGCAGCTCTGCATCAAGAATCAGAGATTATAGGATCGTAGTGATTTCTATTTAATAATATATGCACTGTGGGATCTAAGTCAAGGTGTTAATGGTTTATGGATTGCACCCACTGAGAAATGTTGTAATTTATTCTTGGCTAAAGTTAAGTTACATTCACTTTATCTAGGTATATTACTAGATATTTTTAATGTCAAAGCAATGCTAACATGTCAATTTGCAACTATATGGCTACAAATTTAAAAATATGAATGATAATAAAAAACAACTGTTACATATGCTTTAAGGATTTACCTTTAATACAAACCTTCAGATACTGAAATAAAATAGTGACAATTTAAAACATTATGATTACAGGACAAATTGTGTTGAACATGTCAGAGTTTTAATTTCAATCATATTTTTTATTCTCTATTTTACTGAATGAATTTCAAATGTGAACATCTGGTTAAATTTCTGTTTGGCAAAACATGAACCGTCTGGCATTTGTTTTGGTTCCACTTGATTTTACCTTTATTGCCCTCTGGAAAGTTAATAAGAAATTAGCGCTTTTTGCCAGGTACATCAGTTATTACATCTGTTCTAACTGTTCGTCCCACACACATTTTGTTATCACAAACTGATAATTCTCACATACTCAGACATTCCAGGGAAAACAAACTTTTTCTTTATTAAAACCTTTGAAAAACCACTGGTGTTATGTGTTTATAGCTGTTTAGTGTAATTTATTTCTATACATGGTAGTCCAGGCTGCCCCTTTGGGGGTGTGTTTAATTTGATTTGAAACAGAGTAGCAAAAGTGGTAAGCAAAAAATATCCATAATTTTATAAACAACAGGAGTTTTAGATTATACAGCTGTCACACAGTTGTCACATATTTTAAACAAGGGCATGTAGGTTTACCCACATGTGAATCAGGGTAATCTATGTCTCCGTTATAAAAAAAAAATGTTTTCATATCATTTATGTTTTACACCTGGTAAACAGTAACTACCTCACACTGAGGCTGCACTGTACAGAGGTGAAAAATATAGCATTTATACACTTCAGTATGTGTCAAGAACAAGAAAAAAACACAGAATTAAGACTTGAATGTTAATGTAAGAACTGAAGCCATACAAATACCCAACCTCTAGGCTAAATAGCCTCAGCCATTTAATCAGTCTTGGAACCCCCATCCCAGAAATGGTTTTCAGTTTTAACAATTTCTTCTAGACCTGACCCCGCCCACATTCACTGCATCACTTGGAGCACCCTACCTGCTTCAAGGTCAGGTCTTCAGATATTCTTCCTCTTCAGCTAATGTTTTAATTCCAGCTCTGATATGCGAAATGTTTAAAAATTTGCTCAAAATTAAAATTAGAATTGGATGGAAAAACGACTAGTGTGTATGATACCCTACATGTTTGAATTAGACGTCAACACTCAATCCACTTGGAGAGAGCTGACGGACTGTAGACAGGCATAGGAACTGATTAATGACCTGAATCTTAAGTTTGGGAACCATTTCATCAACCTGCCAAGAAAAACTTTAAGTGCACTAGTTAGAGTCCTAACTGGGCACAACCTGCTTAACCTCCACAAAATGGTGATGAGACTGAATGACAATGGTCTGTGTGATGTCTGTGGCATTGAATTAGAGACCTCTTTGACTACTTAGGCCACTGCCTGGCTCTGAGCAGTCAAAAAAGAATTATTGGGGACCCGTTTAAGGATCCCAAGAAGCTTAAAACACTGTTTCTAACCTGGTGTCCTTCATTCGAGGAATGTAAAGCTCAGTGTCTCTTTGGAGAGAGCAATGGGCTCACTGATAAGGCTCTCACTCACTAAACCAAAAACAAACAAACAAAACAAACCATAACTAAGATTTTGCTTTTAGGCAGGGCTGGCATAATAAAAAAAATGTTACCACAGTGGGCTTCAAACCCTTTACTATAACATTAAAAGTGCTCATCTTATATTACAGAGCTAACCAACCATTTCAGGCACAACAGAAAGCTTTAACTAAACCCCATGCTGAAATTATGTTGATTTTTCACTAAGACGTTGCATTTTGTATAAATCTATGCTCATACAAAACTATGAATGTAAGAACAACAAAAATAAATACAATAATTACTCACATATCTAGATATTTATTAAATTCTGCACAGAAAATTTACTTTAAAAAAATAACTGTTTAGGATGAAGATCCCTTCTGACACTCACCAATAATGTGTGTTTTAAACTTTGTCATGCTATTTTTAACATTGAGGGCTGACTGACTATTAAACCACTTTTTCATATTCTCCAAAATTAATCTTTTTAAAAATACAATATAGGATATTATTAAGTACATTACCATCATAAAGCATTTTTCTAACCAAGACTAAGAAAAAAAATGTTTTCAGTTAGAAGTGAGAATGCACAAGACATTTTCAGTATATGAATAGATTATAACTGAACAATGACTTTGACGCACAATGAGTGGTGTATGTTAGTGCATTTTTAAGTATAGTAAATTAAAAGATTTTATAAAGAGACTGTTATGTGGAAGCGTTGGTTCTTTCTTAAAGTGAGCCAGTAAAAACAAAATTAGAGAGAAGTATTTTTTTTAACATTAGAGATGTATTTATTTTGTTTGAAAAAAATATGATAAGACTTAATTGAAAAACAATTTTGCAAGATGCTGATAATCATTCTTCACAATAAAAAAAAAGGCTTCCTCAGTGTCTCTTTACCTTGCTTTCACCACATCCCCAATCCTTGTGGCTGTCATTGTTTTCTTCCAGCTGCTTACTATTTTTCCCTCCTTTTTAGTACAAACTGTTCTCTGCTCATAACTTTTTGTCAGTCTAACACTTTCCATGCTTCCTTTATTTCACTCTGTCTTCTTGTTACTGTCCTCTGCATCTTGACTAAAATAATGTCCTGGCTTAGAGTTGCTAAGGAAACACTTTCTGCCCGAAGGCTGAAAGTAATAAACACAACAAAGGAATGTCATTATATCTACTTTCTTTCAATTTGTATGTATCTCTCTCTCTCTCTCTCTCTCTCTCTATATATATATATATATATATATATATATATATATATACACACATTATATTGCCAAAAGTCTGATGTTGGACAAGAAGGCCTGGCTCTCAGTCTTCGCTCTAGCTCATCCCAAAGTTGTTCTACTGGGTTGAGGTCAGGACTCTGTGCAGGCCAGTAAAGTTCACCCACACCAGTCTCTGCTGTCCATGTCTTTATGAACCTTGCTTTCTGCACAGTCATTTGGATGGGTGAGCAAATACTTTTGGCAATATAGTGTATATAGTTGCCTCCCTGAAACAGCCACACAAATGCAGATCCAAGTCTTCATTCAAATCCTTGACTTAGAAGACAAAGAATAAAGATTTTCTTAAGGCTACTGCAACATTCTATGCAGTTAAGTTCCCTTGTTCTTGCAAGTGGATTAAAGGAATCAACATGACTGAATAACTGTGGCAATTTGATTCACCATTTTCATCATAATGTTGGTTAATTCAGCATTGTCTCAACAGATTCTGTTTGGATTCATAGTTATACCACAACTTCAAGATGGTCAGCAAATAAATGTCTTGGCAGCTGTCAGAATTAGTAAGAATTAGTAAAATTCACAGATTTATAAATAGATGAATACAGATTTTTGGTAAAACAAAAATTCAGGTTGCTTTAATTATGGTTTGGCCATTTTATGTACACAAAGCAGTTAATTAGATGATGAGAGCCCACATTTTCCTGAGCACTCTTCATGTCCAAACAATCAACACAATGGGTCAATTACAACATCTGACCATTTGTTTGTTTTGTTTTGTTTGGTTCAGAATTACAATTTCCCTCTCTCTCGAAAATAACTCCAAATAATCTCAAAGTGCAATTACTCAGAACAAAATAATTTGCAAACAAAATAATTATTATCCTGTTTGTGGTCAGCTCAGTTATAATACGAACGCAACTGTTAATGTTTGATATTTGTGCTTGAAAATGTTCACAGCTGATTAACAGCAGAACAAACACGTTTCCCTGCATTTAAAAAAATGATAGACTGCAAAACCAAAGATGCTGTTATTTTTAAACGGATTTTTTTCACTCAAAATACTTAATATTTTATAAATATCACTATTATACTGCAGATAAAAATTAACAAAGAGGTAGCGAGACTTTGTAAGTCCCAAATGTGTGAAACCAAAAAGTAAACATGTCTTATATGTGCTGAATTTGCTTAGAAAACAGCTAAAATAGTGCTTGCTGAGAAAGTCTTGTTTAATAAACTGTAGAATAAAAAATGTGATGTTCAAAATGGTATGTCCGAATAAATGCAAATTGCTCTCAAAAACGTTATTCTCATCTCTAACTCCAGTTTCAGCAGTACACAGCACAGGCCTCAATGACCTTGGACTAATCCCAAACAAAGCAGCCCAGTCTATCCAGACTGGATCTGAACAGAGACTCTGCAAAACTCTCCCGACCACTAAAAACTTCAACATTATAACCTCTTTAGTCTCTTCCTGGTTACAACCCCTGAAGGTGGTAACTTTTACATCAGACGTAGAACATAACTCATTTTTGTTTACAGACAGAAAGAACATTGATAACACACCAACTCTGTCTGTTTTAAACTTACTGCTGCAATGAACAGAAAGTGTAAAATACAAAACTGCATCAAACATTCAGTTAATCAATTACAAAATTTTCTTCAATACCCTTTCAGATCTTTGGCCACTCATATCAAACTTTATAGTATTTTGTGCTGGAATAGATGCACATTTAGATACAAGATCTATTTTTCTTATTTGGTTGCAGTGCCGTTTATTCTCTTCTGAGTGAGAACACTTTATAAGTTTATGTATTCCACCTGCTTTATTGTGTCATGTTAGGCCTACATTGCACTAAAACAGATTTGTAATTGTGCCCTCCATTCCCCACAGTATCCTTGCTTTATTTTTTAGTTATTCATTTAAGAATGATGCATTTATGTATTCAAATATTATACATCCCTCAAAAAAGGAGAAAAACAAAAATATCAGCAGCCATCTGTGTCATGTTTTTTAGCATTGCATCAGTTCAATTAATTTCAGTATATAACAGATATACCAAACAAGTTCTGGCACGGGGACTTTTATGATAAAAAAAAAATGTTTTTGTTTCAGATAAAAAAAAACATGGTTGAAATAAAAAATAAAAAAATATTACGTGGATTTTTCAGTCTATATACCTAATTTGCATTGGAAGCTTTGATAGATCTTTTTTATCCAACAGCATGGCACATTTTTTTATTTTTTAAAACAATCACATACTCTGTACTGAAGAAGGGTCATTTTTTCTCTCTTTTTCATTGTTGGTCTTCTTTTTAATCAAATTTTGTTCTTGTTTTTCATCTACTCTTTTGCATTCATTAAATTAATAGATGCAAATTTCGATAAAATCTTTTCCACGTATATAAATAGCTAATTGAAAGTAATTAAATAACATGTCTGTTAATTTTTATTTGTTTTTTAGAAATATAGTTCATATTCCTTTTTTTTTTGTAATGGCCCTTTCTAACCATTGTGTGTTGTTTGAGTAAATTATCTCCTTTCAGAGTATTTATAAATACAAAATTGCCTTTTAGCTCTTGCTAAGATAACCACACAATGCTCTCTAGCTGACATCCTGTCCTTGGGATTCAGATTAGTGCAGGTTATCCACTAGAGATGAAAGAACATTGTTCTCTTTGACTAAAAAAAACATGACTGGTTATGTAGACGATTTGCTGGGTACTTGTGATCCGGTTACCAGTTGAAATCCCTCCTGATTCTTTAAGATATTTTCCTCAGACATAGTCAAAAGAAGGGTGACCTTTTTTTGCACAAATCAGGTTTGCTTCTTTAAAACATGCCAACTTGACAAAAACAGTTCTCCATGTGCCTTCAACCATTTATTTTCAATTTAACCTTTTCTGTTGTCCACCACCCATTTTTGAGTCAGTGCTGTAGTTCACAGTTTTATCTCGATTGTGTGCCTCACCTTATTAAAAGAAAGCAGACAGCATGTTAGCAGCAATGTTAGCTTGGTCAGCTGACTGTAAGTAACTTGCTTCTGATGCATGACTACATACGATCAAAATAATGAGTCCATTAGAGTAAATTATACATGTTTAGGGTCCATTGCAATTAGTTCACCTCTGTTTTCCTCTCTGACAAGAATCTGTCTCTCCTTTCCCCTTTCTCATCCTCTCCTCTTTTTTATCTTTCCTCCTCTTCTTCTTTCAAGTCTTTCTGCTCTTTTCTCTTCTCTTTTGTCTTTAGCTTTGTCATTCTTTCTTCCTACTCTATTTGCTCTCTTCATTATGTTTTCCTCTCACCCCATTGCTTCCTCTTTTTCTCTGTCCTAGTTCAGGGTCTCAGGGATGAAGCTTTGTCTAATTACCATGCCGGCATTTAATTGGAACAGCATACGCAAACACACAGATTGACTCACTGAGCACCCCTTACATGTAGACACACTGTGCTGTGTCCCCAAAGATAGACACACAAAATCAAAACCATTAAATGCATGCATTACACACCCAGCAAGTTAACATGCTCCAGTTATACAAATACACACAGTGTACAGCAGGGTTAGAGCCGGTAGAGTTTGTCCAGGTTGTATTACAGCCACTGTGTAGCTGCCCCTTCTGTGGATTTCAGGCCTTTTGGCTACAGTCACAGTTGATTTTGGCCTAGTTATACCATGAGCTGCCTGTAGCTTCTTCTCCCACAGTAGAGCTATGTCATCTAAGAATGGGCAACAACAGATGCACATTGGAGGCAAAATGCCAGTCAGACATCTTAATACCACCCTGACACTGTGGAATATTTTTAGGTTCCTAGAAAATCACATGAATATTGGCATTTTATTATACTGACACTTTCGTTTGGTTCTGGATTTATTTTAACTGTTGTCACTGTGAAACTTAGGGACTGTATCTTTATTTAGAAGGGAAAAAAATGAGTGGTTTCAAATAGTTTAACTGTTCGAAGATAAAATGGAATAAAACCAGCATTTTACCTCAGCATCACAGCGTTTTCTTTCACCATAGTTTATCTTCATCAAAAACACAATGAATGATTTCCCACAAATGAAACAGAGTTGTTTTTTGGCATCATATGGCAAAAAGTTGCAACATATTTGCACAAAGTGTTCTGCTTGTTCTTTGTTCAAGTTTTGCTTAACTTGGTTGTTTCCAAGTTTGTACTTTTATTTATTGTGATGAAAGTACATTTTTTCTAAGTTATTTTGTTTCTAATATTCTCATCCAAATTGTCTTTCTTTTGTTTTCTTTATTTCAGTTTTGCCCAGCCATACATGTGGCACCCCTGGCCTTATTCCAAATGGAGTCATTCATGGTTCACGGTACAACATAGGGGATAAAATCCGATACAGCTGTGAGTCAGGATTTGTGCTGGAAGGACACAGTATCCTTACATGTATTGTATCGCCTGGCAGCGGTGCACAGTGGGACTTTCCATCACCGTTTTGTAGAGGTAAGACTTTTCTTGCTCTCTTACTTTTTCTTTGTTTTTTCAGTTTCAGATTGATCTTTAAAGTTTTAACCTAAGACTTTTTGTTTTACCTGCTACATAGATTCTCAAACTTGATTATTATTTTTTTAACAAAACAACAAAGTGCAACTGTATGACCTTTATGACAACCGCAGCATGGTGATATGATTGACTGTATGACTGCACACACAGTTAGGAACCAAGACTGTAGTAAAGAATCTCAAAGTCATTGTAATCCAAAGCAGCCAAAAATAAATAAATAAATAAAATGATAAAAAAATAGCACAAAGGTTTCTAAAACAGGAAAAGTTGAACAAAACAGCACAAAACCGCTTTTCTTCCATATTGCATGTGTCCAATCTGAACAATGGCAAGTTTTAAGATGTCTTATAATTTGTCTTAAAAATTCATTCTTGATTATAAATAAAAATACAAGGTATTAAACACTATAAAAATGACCAAAAATGCACAGACATGTTTGTAGTGTCAGTAATTTTGAGTAAACAGGTATTTAAACTTACTTATTATGGGCACAGATGGAAAATGTGTTACAAAACAATAGGGAAAACTACAGACTATAGTAAGTACATGTAGACACTCAGTTAAAAACAAAACAAATAAAAAAAAAGAAAAGAAAAATCTTGTATTTTAGAATTCCTATTTTTCTGATTACCTGCTCTCGTCTCAATTTTTCACCAGCGGAGGGAGCATGTGGCGGTACATTACGAGGCACCGCAGGTTCCATAACCAGCCCTGGATACCCAGCAGAGTATGAGAACAACCTGGACTGTACATGGTCAATCCTTGCTGAACCAGGGGACACCATAGCTCTTGTTTTCAATGACTTCCTATTAGAAGACAAATATGACTTCCTAGAAATCAGTGGGACAGAGGCACCAAGCATGTGGTAAGACACATCTCATAAATACATTGTGATACTAAAACAGAAAAAAAGCCTTTTAAGGATGAGGAAGTCTTTGTTGGAATCAGCAGGATGGTATTTCATGTGCTGAGTGATATATACTCATAGAACAAAGAGAGACATAATTTCAAACAACACTGACATTTAGGAGGTTAATTTCTGTGCAATACTGATGCTGTATGTCCTACAGAAAAAAGCACTATTATGTGAGATTACTTGCACTCAATGAGGAAAACAGTTGGCACTTTCTGTTTTCAAACATCTAAACTTTCAAGGAAGACCTTTAATATAAAAAGAGCCCTAATGATGTTGTTTGGGTGGACAGATCCAACTTCTGATTGATTAGCTGCACTGGAGTCCTTTTGTTTTTTTCTGATTTATTCAAGTCTTATTGGGAAGGTGATAAATGGTTGTGTTTTCAGTTATTTTCTGTTGTTGACTTTGAAATTGGCACTCAGTTGCTCCAGAACACATTTCGCTTTTTAAATTTAGAGCACTGTTGTAATTCACATGGTTTGCTTTGGGTATCTCACATCTCTGTTGAAGGCTTACATGTGAATTTGGAAGGGAGTAGCATAGTCATTTTTAAGCATCCTGGGTTTTTACCATTTTAAGTTGCCAAGAAAGACTTGAAATCACAAAAACAACAAAACAGAAAGTTATTTAGCTTTTTACCTAAAATCTGACAGTAGTTGACTGAATGTTGCGCAGCCTTAGGGTCTGAGGGTGCAAACTAAACTCTGTGAAGCAGCAATTTAAGGAATAAATATATTTTTTAACCTTCAGATGATAAACTATAATGACCTCAAAACAGATGCTGTATTTTAACACCCATGTAGGCTATCATTTATGTGTGTTTGTTTTAAAAATAAGCAGTTATCTGAACTAAAAGGCATTTTAGCATTTCACTATTCAGGAGTACACATACTGTTACTTCTTGTCTGTCTGTGTATTTGTTCGTAACTTTACTACAGAATGCCCCTTTAAAAGATTTGAACAATCTCTTTAAATGTAGTCAAAAAATATGTAGGTATTGTATTTTCATGTATAAATAGTTCATGATTCTGGCTCTGTGAACACAATAAATAAATAAATAAATAAATAAATAAATAAATAAATAAATAAATAAATAAATAAAGTGTCAACAATTAAATGAGTAAAGTGAAGGACACAGGGAGAATAGCTGGAAATGGAAACAAAAGGAATGGCGAATAATTGTGCGTTAAGTGCTGTCACCAACCGAGCTGCAAACATCAACCACAGCGTTCTTGTGATACCATTCGTGTGTTTATGTGTGTCTGTGTTCATGTGTCTGTGTCATGCCTTAAGTGGCCCTCTGACAGGGTGAGCTGTTGATCGTTTCACCAGGCTCTGACAGATTACACACACTCAGCTACTCAAACACAAAGCCCTAATGTGACAGTATAACATTCAGGGACCACTGCAATGCAGGAGGAAAAAAATACAAAGTGTTGCAGAGGTATTACAGCCAACATCAAATTATTGGTCCTAACATAACTAAACATCCATGTATATTTGGTATTTGATAAGATGGAGAGAAACCCTACAACCAGGATATATTTCATTGTATTTGTTTGATGAGTAGGGCTGGGAAATTTAGCTGAAAAGTGTATCATGCTAAATGCATTTCATATCAAACTGATAATTATAAATTAGTTTTTTGTTTTATCCTTTTGAAATGAGGACCAGAACAAAAGAGAACTCGATGCCAACCATCCCTAATGTCCCTCATCGCCATTCAGTAGTGACCAACAGTTTCGTTTGAACCATAACAGGCTTTCATTATTTAAATAATCTCATAAGGTAAACAGATGGACAGAGAGATGTATGAATGGGGGGCTAAAGTGATCTTGTCAAACTACTACACAAACCCGTTGAGCAGGTCTCCCATATGATGCACACAAAGTTTGGTTCAGATTGGATCCTGTAAGTGTGATTTAGAGCCAACTGTGTGTAAAGTGGGTGGAGCAAAAATTACTTAATCAAACAAACACATTAATGTGTTTAGCAGATCTCCTTGATGATGCACACAAAATTGTGCACATATCAAGGAATGATTTATAGCCAACCATGTGTAAAGTGGGCATGACTAAATTTATCTTGTCAAACTACTACACAAACGTCTTGAGCAGGTCTCCCTGATGATGCACACAGAATTTTGTACAGACTGATTCATTGATATGTATTACTGGATTGGACATCACGTGACTTATCGTGTGCCACACAGGTGCCGTTGCTATGCATTGAGTCTTTGCTCACAAACATCTGTGGATGGTCGTAAAAATGAGATGCTGCAGACAGCCACGCAAGAAATATAAAAAAGGAGCGCAGTGTTTTTGCTATAAATTGTCAAGACTATAACAACAAGACCAAAAGATCAAAGGTTGTCACATTTTACAGGTCATTGAAATATTTTTTATTTAAAACAAATGCAGGAAGTAGGTCAGTTATGCTAGCTTGATTTTGAAAACTTTATGTCTGATAAATCCACTCAGAGACAAATTTGCTGTTCCAACAAATTATAGTTTTTTAAAAATAATTTTGTATTATTAATATTATTAATATTATTATTGTTGTCATGTTAGGATATTTTGAGAGGTTGTAAATAAGATGGACAACAGTAAAATTACCTTTACCTCTAGGCAAAATGTGTAGATATTATGAATACCGATGTTCTGTCCAGTCAGCACACGTTATGTCCTGTAGTTTACAATTATTTATATATATATATATATATATATATATATATATATATAAATATATTAAGAAAAAAAATTATCTTCTCACCCACCGTGGGTGGTCTCTCTCTGAGCTCGGGTCCTCTACCAGAGGCCTGGGAGCTTGAGGGTTCTGCG
>JARVJO010000164.1:11022856-11041952 GCA_031762555.1 Cynodonichthys magdalenae | reverse complement strand
TGGGATTCCCCCAGAGGAGCTGGCCCAAGTGACTGGGGAGAGGGAAGTCTGGGTCTCTCTGCTTAGGCTGCTGCCCCTGCGACCCGACCCCAGATAAGAGGAAGAAGATGGATGGATGGATGGATGGATGGATGGATGATTATTTGTAGTGTTTGAATCCACAGACTGCAACTTGTTCTGTAACAGTAGTCACTAGTAGATCACTGAAAACATTTGACAAATAGTTTTAGATTTGCATCTGAAATATAGTTAATGGACCATGGGACAAATCGTGTGCTGAGTTTAGTTCCTTTGAGTTCTCTGAGGCGAAAAGGACATGATAGAGTTGGGCATCTATGAAAGCAAAGTTCTTTAATTAGCAATAAGATATCAATTAGCAGCATGTAAAATATACAGAATGGTTTCAGGCCATGAAAGATGTGTAGCTTCATTTATTTATTTACATTCCACACACTGACCTACAAATACAATCGTTTGTTGTACACCATCCCGATGTTTCAATATACTCACACGTTCCTTGATTTTTAGAACTTCATTCAGAAATTATTTTCCCCTTCAGATCTTACACGATTAACACATTTTATGGCAGCTGCCATATTTGAAATATGAACAGCTTGATTGTGCCAGCGGTGTCTAGTGCTGGTCCTGGAGGACCACTGGCCCTCCCTGATCTGAATGAATGGATGATTATCAGGCTTCTGTAGAACACGAAGGCAGTTTATCCAGAGACAATGTTTGTTGTGATTTGGTGCTATATAAAAAAATGAATTGAATTGGTAGGGTCCTGGATGGCTGACTTGTCTAAGGGGAGGGTCTGACTGAGCCATCAGAAGACCCTGACCAAAACCACAAGAAACACATCACCTTTCCGAAAACAATAAAACCAGGCCACTCCCCTTGAAGAGGGAAGCTGATGTCAATCATGTGGTGGAGAAGCCATCTCTACCTGAGCCTAGTGTGATGAACCAGGTGGGTGTCAGGATGGATGGAGGGCCTACACATGCTGATCCAACACATTACAAGCTTAAAGCACAAAGCACAAAATTATTCTTTACTGAAATGAGTGCAACCTTAAATCAGTTAGTTCAACTGAACAGAAAGTTGTGAGCAGCTGAAAGCAGACACTTGGCTGTTTGATGAGCCTGATGAAGAAACCTGAGATTAGAACAGACTGTTCTCAACATGTTGCTTTCACACAGGAGCAAAGAAAAGGCTCAGAAGACACAACATACCAAACTAACAAATCACAGCTGATTTCATATTCAGGACCTCAAATGTGATGCAGATGTTTGGTGCAGCAGCAGCAGAGTCTGGGACCACCAAATGGAACAAATTAGAATTTTGTTTGTACTTTATGTCTGTTGACAGTGAAATGGTACTTTGTTTGATCTGAAAGGCTTCCTGGGTTTATAACATAAGAAGCGGAAGCTGATACTAAATAAAACAAGATAGAAGTCGACACCAACTGTCGCTGATGTTCCCCGTCACCATTCAGTAATGACCAACAGGTTTGTTGGGATCATCACAGGCCTTCATTATTTAAATCATCTCATAAGGTGAACAGACGGATGGTGTCTGAAGTGATCTTGTCAGTCTACTACACAAACATGTTGAGCAGATCTCCCTGATGATGCACACAAAATTTGGTTCAGATCTGATCATGTATGTGAGATTTAGAACTAACCATGTGCAAACGGCGAGGCATTAGCATTTGCCACTCTGCCACACCCACACCATCCCACCACCAGTCAGTGTGGATAGAAGCATGCAGCATGTGAAGTCTGCATGTTCACAGCTGTAGGGGGAGTTAGCTCAGATACATGTGCAAGAAAAGAGTCAAATTGGCTATGTGCACAATATGGTTTCCGCTAACTTCCGGTCAAAAATTGTGAGGTTGAGAACTTTCGGGTAAATGTCTCTGCCATTCAGTTTAGATTGTTTTGATAGGAAATGGTGGAAAAAATGAACATTTCAAGTGTCCAGAGGAAGAGATTGTGCTATCAGCAAGTGGGCGGATCATCACTACACTATAGTGTACTTTGATGTTAGTGTTCTTCACGATATAATTCAAAAGTTAGCTTTCATAGCTTCCCTGTTGATGATGTAGTGTGAAAGCAATGGCTGAAAACAACAGCGATCACTCTTACAGGAACCTGTTTGAACTGTATTCAATCTTTAAATGAAACAAAGAAAAAAAATAGCCAAATATATCTTTGTGGAACTGATCAACATTTCTTGTTGTTTTGACCAACTCTGAGTTCATGAGGCTTATCAGGCTTTCACATGGATCTCTAACAGACTGCCCTGATGCTCACTCTCCCTGGTGAGTCTTTGTTGGACACTGTGGTAAACAAAAACGGGTAAGAAAGAAAACTGAAACTACTACTTTGGGGTTATAACAGATGTTACATAATTGCAGAAAGCGAGACTCCATTAGTCGAAAAGTAGAAAGAAAAAATAGGTTGTAAAGTAGATACGAGCTAAGGCTAGCTAGTCAAAGAGTAACTGGATGTATTTAATGCTTAACTTCATAGTTGTCAATGTAATTTGACATTTAAAATTTGAAGCCCTTTTCTTTTTTACAATGTGGAGCTGATGATAAAGCTTAAATCAAGCGGAGAACATCGCTGATTGTAACTGTTGGGCAAGGCAGTGGGTGTAAAACAACGCCATTGCTCTTTGTGGTGACCAACCAAACAGGAAGTACTGGTCCTCACAATTAGCAGAAGGCAAGTAGCCACATCGCGCAAACAAGCCAATTGGAAGCTTTGACTTAAAAAATGGCTGACTTCCAGTGGGAAATGGAACATGACTCCAAGAGACTTTTTTTTATGACCTGAGACGTTACACATGTGTACCAAATTTTCTGATTCCAGGTCCAGGCATGGCATGGGGTTAATTTTTTTTAATAATTGTGGGGGGGTTGTGTAGTCATTAGGCCATGCCCCCCACCCAAAAAAAAAATAATTGTACTGCATTCCTGTAGTAGAGTGGATTAGGATAGATCACGGTAAATTGGGTGCAGATTGGCTGAAATATGTGGAATTTACAGCCAAACGTACGTCAATGGCGTGATATCTGACTACGCCATGAGCGCCATGACCACGCCTTTCCCCAAAACGTGTTTGTGCTTGACACCAAGTGAGATCAACTCATTATCTGTGTTCTGACACAATTTGTTGCTGATCAGGTCAAGAGGGTCAGAGATGGCGTTTTCCAAGCAAAAAAAGGCTACTTTCTGTTGTCAGGGGGCGGGGCTTTGATGATGTCATATGACAACATGGTATGGTCAGGCCTACAACATAGATGGCTCATGCCAAGTTTGGTGTATTTTAGCCTTTCTATGTGAAAGTTACAAATTTCTAAATATATAACAGACAGACAGAGAACATAGAATTTGGGTCCATATTGGATTAATTCTGTTTAATGTTTCCTCTTAAGGTTCCTGTTTTCCCCTGAACCTCTGTGAATGTAAGGAATATTTGAAATCTCTGATCCTAAAGGGAACACATCTGGATAAAACACCTGCTTCAATATGAACCTATTTTACTTCTGCGGTTCAAGAATGTTTATATGTGTAAATAATATTATTGTAAAATGAACATTTAAATATAAAAGGTTTAGAAGCCGAGTTCATTTAAAGGAGCACCTGTGGATGAATTAAAAACATGATCTTTGTGGGACATCATGGGACAAATGAGAGGAAAATCAGCCGAGATATCAGGAAGAGAACTGGTAATAATTAGTTATGGTTAATCAATCATCTACAGTTAATGTTTGGAAACAATTTGCAGAAGATTCATCTGCTCTAATAAAAACACAGATATAAACCCCATGGGATAAGAAGGTTCTGTGTTCCTCAGATCCATCAGTTTTAGAGTGAAATGTCTTTATCAACCCCCAAAACAAAAGCTGGAGCTGCTGAAGCTGGTCATAGAGTACTGAAAAGGTTGATAAGATCATTTATTAACAAACACAGTTAACTAATAAAAAATGTATGAAGTGTTGTGATTCAGTCTCAGCTACAATAAATCAATTTTTTGATTTCAGTTTGAGTGATTTTTGTGAAGACAGATCCTCAGTTGGGTCAAATCTGTGTTTTCATAGGAAGCCTGGATGATGAATACTATCAGTGTTGGTCCAGATTTCACAATCCAAAAACCCATTTGTGAGAAATGGAAACTCAGAATTTATCAATGAAATGAAACTGAATGAACAGAATCAGTAGTTAGAGGTAAATAAAACCATTAAAAAACAGACAACTACAAAAATGATTTTATTGTTAAAAATAAGAAAGTAGCCTTTTGTAATAATCACACATGCACAGCTATAAGCAGCTGATGTAACGTTGGAGCTGAGCTGCAAAACCTCTGTGAGCTAAATCCTGTTTTATCAGTCAATCTAAACTGCAGTTAGTCAGCCACCAGAGGGTAGCAGTGAGAGAAAATCCTACTTTTAATACAACATCACATTCATTTGTCTTAATATGATCAGAAACCTTTACACGTCTTTATTTACTGAATAAGATGTTAATAATTAAGATTATCCCCTCATGTCTGACCAGCATTTCTCCACACTGAAGAGAGGAAAGCTGTGTCAACAGGAAGCAACAAGCCAAGAGACCACCAAACAAGACCCTACACATTCTGTCTAAAGTATAGGGAAATATGTTTATCTCACCTGAGAGAAATATACATATATATGTATAGTACTCAAGTAAGAGTAGCACTACTTCAACCTATTTTTACTCAAGTAAAAATTAGCTGTCTGAGAAATTAGGAATAAAACAGTTTTCATAAAGAGGCTACCTGAGTAACTGATGACATCTGATTCAAAATTTTAAAACGATGCATTCAGACAGACAAAAATAGGACATTATTTGCAAATTCTGGTGTTTTAAAAACTTAATATAAGAAAATTAATGCAAATAAAAACAAGCAGAACAGTAGGTAAAGTTAGCAAAACACATGCTTAAGATAAAAATAGAAAAACAGATGTTAGAATAAGTTTAACCATTTTAATCCTACATCAGACCAGGAAACTGAAGTAACTTATTTTTTCTAACGTCTGAGAGAACTGGATTGGGTGATGATTTGGGACAGCCTAGAATGCGGCACAGTGACATAAGCGGACAACAACTGTGTGCCCTATGGGAGACACGCTAAGACACGCTTACAAAAACAGATCTGCAGATCTCAGTCCAGCAGCAGCTTTACGATGTGGAACAGGAGCTTCACATCATGGATGATCAGCTGACAAATCTGCAGCAACAGAATGATGCTAACATGTTAACATGGAGCAGAACCTCTGAGGAATGCTTCCCACAGCTTGAAGAGTGAAGATGGCTCTGAAGGCAGGGGGTCAAACCTAGTGACTGGTAGGTGGGCCTATTAAAAACTGAACACAACCTCAGACTGGGACGGACCCTGTCGTCCCTCCTTTGCTTTTTCACATTCATCGTTTTATTTTAGATTCTCTCCAAGAGGTGCTTTTTCTTCAGCAAAGTGATCAAAACGAAGTGCAAGATTCTTAAACTCACAGTTCTGCTTCTGAACTGAAATGCTGCTTTCAGAAATCTGACAGCTGAAGAAACGGGGAAAACCCAGTTCAACCTTTAGGTCCACAAGAGTCCGACACAAAGTCTAAGACATTCTCACTCCCGACTCGTCACATATTGACGCTTGGTCAGGTACCGTTTGTGTCCAGTTTTGACGCGTCGGGTAACCCCCTTGCGTCAGTTATTGACGCCCACGGCTTTTCCAGGTTCGCGCCACATAGGGGGCTTTGGGTAGGGGTCTGTGGTTAATATTAGGGATCAGGATTAATGGTTAAATTTAGGGTCTGGGATGGTTAGTTGTTGAACATTCTCTACACTTTTAAAAATGGTTAATATGAGGAATCAGGGTTAATGATTAATTTTAGGAACTGGGTTCAGGGATAAGATGTATAGGGCTAATAAACGTTCAATTTAGGGTCTGGGACGGTTATTGGTCATGCATTTCCGACTGTTCTCAAAAATATGACAATGCGAGGGGGTTACCCGACGCGTCAAAACTGGACGCAGACAGTACCGAACTAAAGCGTCAATATGTTGGGAGTGAGAATGGGTTGCAAAGTCACAGTTTCAGATTGTGATTTCACATTTGGTGTACTGACTGAATGACTTGAGTGTTTCAGTTTAGGTCAAACTGGCTGAATCTTCAACTGAATCATGTTTACTCTGTTTGGATGTTCAGTCAGGGATTATTTCTGCAAACTTCATTAAAGTCAATCTAGTGGTTCAGGAGATATTTTGCTAACAGGCACAAACAAAAACATTTTTTCCAGATGTACCTGGTACCTGGTTCATACCAAGTCAGTTTTTGCTGAGTTAGCAGTAAGTACTGATTATTTAAAGGAAGGTAGCTGTATTATGAAGGTACATGTTAGCCCGTGTGCTGCTGAGGTCTACAGACCCAACAACACAAAAACATGGCTGTAGAGGGTCTCAGAAGGTAGAGGAGGCCCAGTTGCACACTTCATCACTGGTACCAGCTGTTGGACTTGGAGACAAAAACTGCATCCATTCACTATTTTGTGTCAACTTTGTCTGTTAGCGAAATATTTTCTGAACAATGGAGAGGTTTTAGTCAAACGTCTTTGAGTTAATTCCAATCAAAACATTTTGCCTGCATTGTTCTAAAATGTGGTTTTGTTTTTGCTGAAATATGTTCACAAAACCAAGTAAATGCTGCTGATTGGATAAGATCTGGGCTCCAAACTACAGTAACATACGGCATGTCTGCTTCAAATGTCTGTTTTTGATAAATCCTATAGTTAGGCTTGAGTTATTCCTTAGTTCTGCTGCTATAAGCTTAGACTGCTGGAGGACAAACTGTCCACATGTCCTCACTCTGCTGCTGTCTTTAGTCTCTCCCCTCTATTGTTATTATTCTACCAATAACATGTTTCTTTGTCTCTCTTCCAGAGGAAAATGCACCTGGACTAGTCCTGTGTTTATCTGTGTCTCTTTCCTGTCCCCTCAAACCCAGCTGGTTAAAGAGAGTTTTTCCTCTCCACTGTCACCAATGTGCTGCTCAGGATGAAGACTGTGACGAAGTGATTCAACACAATCTGCTGCTTACTTAGATTGGTTTTTTTTTCGTGTACAGAGACCTGAGACAACGTTTGTTGTGACTTGGTGCCAGAGGTGTGACTAAATCATTGTTTTTGTCTCAAGTCTTTATCCTCAAGTTCCAAGTCAAGTCTCAAACAAAGACAGGCAACTGTCAACTCCCAAGTCTGAAACTTGGAGTTTCAAGTCTGAGGTTTTTTTTAAGTTACAGTTATATGTAAAATATAAATAATAGACCGTGTTCTTTTTTAATTCTCTAATCTTGATGAAACACGTGCAGCTGAAATTAAAGTATTCAAAAAATATTTTTTAAAATTATACCTCTATATTGCACAATTTAAAAAAAAATCTTCCTAGTCTTCTTTTAAACTATAATTTTCAATGTTTTAAAATCTGGTTAATTTGATTGGCTGTGCTGCAGCTCACACACACATACATACAGAGTGTAAAAACGAGGGACCTTTGTTAACATGGAATGAGCGAAATTAAATAACGGGACCCACTTCATAAACAATGTGCTTTAAACTTTTGATTTTGGGTAAAATATCAAGTATTTTCAAGTAAACAGGGTAAAGTCAAAGTCCTGAGTCATTGGTGGAAAAGTCCAAGCCAAGTCACAAGTCTCTGAACATTTTTTCAAGTCAAGTCTAAAGTCATAATATTAATAACTCAAGTCTGACTCGAGTCCAAGTCATATGACTCAAGTCCCCACCTCTTCTTGGCACTATATAAACAAATTCAGTTTAATTTGCTGCAGATTTACTGAAACTCTGAGCAAATTGATACAAACGTTTAGAACTTAATCACAGAATGTAATGTAGGTCCACAACTGATTCACTTTGACTCAAAATGGCTGCCACAGCTGCTAAACGTCAGTCGACACAAAACTGGCTCCTACTCAGTCCGTTTTATAGATGTTGAGCTAAAATTTGACGTGGTAGTAGCTGAGAGTCGTTCCCAACACGTTCTCTGAGGGTGACATCTTGTGATTATCGTGTTATCTTTAAAGTGTGAACTCCAACATTTCTCATCATAAATCTTGAGACTAAAACCATGAATGGTGGCGGGCGAAGTCCATTCCTTCAAGGAACTGAAAACTGATTCAGAAACCAGAGTCGGGTAAAATCCCAGTAAAAACTGTTGCAAGACAGAGACACAGTGTTAGTTGGCCACACACCAGCTGTGAGTCATAGCGGCACAACAAACAAACTGACAGTCATTACATTAGTTCTCATGTTGAGGAGAATTCATCCTAGTTCTTTGTACCTCACGCAATAAAAAAGAAAAAACAAAGTTCAAACTTTCATTTCAGGGCGTTGCAGAATCTGGTCAACAGGGAGAGCCTGAAATTAAAGATTCTGCAGGAGAAGATTTTGTTGACCCCCTAAATCTTAATATAAAGATTTGAATTTTTTTTAATAAATAAATAAATAAATAAAGAGCTTCACCATGAGCCTCCAGTTGAGTCGGGAGCGGAGCTAGACATTTTTGCATGGGGTGGCCAAGGTGGTTTTTACTTTGGATTTTAAAATTCAAGATGACCTCCACAACTAACTTCAAAAGTCTCTAATAGTCCATTTCCACCAGCGTACGCACATCTTTGAAATGCCATATTCAAACCCCACTTGTCGATCAAATGGAGGTGACCAATCAGGTGCCACCCCTGAAGGTGTCCAGTTCATGAGATATTTTGCTAACAAACAAACCCAGGCACTCAGACAAGCAGAAACTTCACCTGCCTTCCTTTATGTCAGGGTGATAAAGATAAACCTAAAGCTCCACCATCTTTCACTCTGCACAAAAATCCAAATCTTTCACTTCTTTGCAAAAACAAGCAAAGCAAAAATAAATTACGCTTTAATGTTTTTATTTGTTTTTGTGGGGGAAGAAAATGCATGAAGCAAAAGTTGAAAAGCAAAACGGAACAAAACAAAAAAAAGAGAACTGAACCAAACTACAAACTGTAACCAACTCTAAATTAAGACACATTACCAGAGAAGAAGAAACTCTGAGGGTCTGATCTGATATGATGACCTTGTCTGGTTCGATCTGTGAGGATCCATCCACCACTTTGACCTGAAACCCAGAACCTGATCTGCCCCCAGGCTGACGAAAACCCAACCCCACAGCGGACCAGAGACTTGGATCAGTAAAGAAGCGTCAGAGGAGCAGCCAGAGGTCAGATCACACCACGTCTGTCATCTCAGAGTACTCACAGCCTGTTCTCCTGCAAACTTCTCATCTCCTTAAATCTCCTCTCCTGCTTGTTGTTCTCGTCCTCGCTGTGCAGTCATGAATGAAAAGAGGAACATGACTCACAGATAGAGTCCCACTCAACCACAAACACACACAGAGTTCTCAGTAACTGAATGCTTACGTATATATCTTTACACACACACACACACACACAGGTGTTTCTGGTCCTTTGAAGTGAGCACCTTGGATGACTCACAGCAGCGAGGCACAGAAAGATTTCGAACAATCATACATCTAACGATCCAGAGGAAATAAAATCTAACTAGACAAAACGAGAAAAAGCTGTGTGCTAAAGCAAAAAACTGCAAAACAGTACCTAAAAAAGAAAAAACAGAATGGTAGCTAAAACCTGGAAGTAGCTAAACAAAAGCTTAAAGTGGCAGAGCAGAAGCTAAAGATAGAACAAGACAAAAATACAGCAAATACAGCAAAGTAGATGTCAAAGAATGTTTCTGAGAGACCTTTAATGTTAAAGGTCAGTATAAAGGGAGGCTTCAGGGGGCTGCAGTGGCTCAGTGGTCAGTACTGAGGCTACAGGTTCGAGCCCAGGTTGCGTAAGGAAGGACATCTGACATAAAACAAATCTTTCATGCGAGTTTGCTCGCTGTGGCGACCCCTTAAAAAAGGAAGCAGTTGAAAGAAAAACTTTTTTAAGTCTAAAAGTTATTAAAAGGCAGCAAACTTCCCATTTGAGCTGCATGTTTTATTATATAACTAGTTAAAATAACACAAAGTATGCAGAAGTAGTCTGGTAAAAACTTGAAATGAAAACCTCTAGAAGAAAGTAAAAGCAGTAAAAGAATAACGTGAATGCTGACCTGACTGATGTCACAATAAAAGCTCCAAACGAGCTGAAATCGAGTCGCCTCGTCAGCACAAGCAAGACATGAGGAGGAGGAAAGTCCCACTCAGTCAAAGTTTCTTCTCAGAATAACCTGCGACAGCATCCTCTGACAAACACTTCAGCAGAGCTGTCAGCAGGTGCAGCTGTGATTGGCTGAGGCCTGGCTGTTCATCACAACAGGGGCGGAGCCTGAGCACCATCACAGCCATCTTAACGCACAAGAAGCTTTAATGGCCACCACGGCTAAACGACAATAGCTAACAGGCAAACAGCTAAAACTCGAGCAGTTTTACAGATATTAGACAGACAGGAGCTGAATGTCAGACAATACATACTGGGTGGAATATCTGTGATATTAACTAATGCGGGTGGATGTGGGGTGGGGGGCAGGGGGGGTTGAAGACCTAAAAACTTTCAGACTCATATTCAAACAGTTTGTTCTAAATAATTTCAATCTATTAGACATGAACTAAAAGAGTGTTTAAGTATTAGAGTTTTTCCAGTATTTGCTTTATGGTGGTTTGGTTTCAATGTTTTAGATGGATTAAAAAAAAAAAAAAAACTGGTCCATGTTTGACTGTTTTCTTTTTTAAAGTGATCTCAAGTCTAATTAAATAGACTGGGTGTCCAGTTATCTGAATAATAGGAAACAATTTGTTCAGGTAAATAATGTAAAATCTGTTTTAGAATTATTAATTGTGGAGTTCCTCAGGGTTCTGTGCTTGGACCAAATGTGTTTATTTTGTATATGAATGATTTAGTCAATGTGTCGAAGCTTTTAAAATGTATTCTGTTTGCTGATAACACACATTTATTTTTCTGGTGAAAATATTGAACAGATGTTGGAGGTGATGCAAACAGAATTTATGAAAATACAAACTTGGTTTCAACTTAATAAATTATCACCGAATTTGGATAAAATTTGGTAACAAAGAAAACTACTGAGGTTCCTTTTAGAATTGCTGTTGAGATCTGTAGAGTCAGTGAGGTGAAGGTTTTGGGTGTCATCGTTGATGAAAAGCTGACATGGAAACCTCATATAAATTAATTAAGACAAAAAAAAGTTCAATTAATTGCATTTCTGTACAAAGTAAAAGTTAATTATTGATACTCTGTAGATTTTGTGGAATGCAATAATTGTTCCACATTATTATTCCACAATTTATATTGAAGTTTGTGGAAAAGCCTGTCAAACAATTACAAATCCTGTTTTTATTTCACAAAAATGAGCTGTAGGAGTAATTACTAGAAAACAATACAGTCACCTAACAAATACATTATTTTCAATTGAAATTTTATGATTGGTTAATTATACTATATTACAGGTTACGTATAAGGCTTATAAAAATATATTACTTTTAAACATCCTTTCAAAATTTGTTGAGAGAGAGTTGTCATAACCTTAATTGAGATTATTGTAAAACCACATTTTCGAAGGAAAAGAGTACTTTAATTTCTTTGTTGAAGAAATATGATATATGTACAATATTTGTGTGTTAATATGAATTGTTGTTCGAGAAGAACCTAATGATTTTTGTTTGAATTGAATTTGGGAAAAAAGGGGAAGATTTATTAATTTTTTTTCTGCTTTCTGCTTACTTTCATTTAATTTATGACATGTTGTTTTTATTTTATTTAGATTTTCTTTTGTTTATTTAATGAATGAATGAATGAATGAATGAATGAATGAATGAATAAGCAGATAAGCAAATAAATACAAAGCACCAATGTTCATGGGCAAAAAGACAGTTTTGCAAGCTGTACACACTAACCATTACTGGTCTATTCCTAACTCTAACCTGAACCAAAACTTCATTCACACTAAACCTCTAAACCTAACTAGAAAAGAGCAGCAGAGCTGCAAATAAAGTAAGGACCAGGAAAATTTGCTCACTTCCCAAAAAATGTCCTCACTTTGTTGGTCACAAACATATTATTGTCCTCCCTCTGTAGCAGAAACAAGTACACACACACACACACACACACAAATAAAAAATAGGCCATGATAATCGAAAATTGGCCACTTAAAACACAGCTGTGTGGCTCACTGGTCACAATTACTCAGAAATCTGTCATTGTTTCACACCAACAGAAATCTGCTGACCCGGTTTATCAGACTTTTATTGAAATCTGTAAAAGAAAACAAAAAGTGTCTGAACCAGATGGTGAAGTGGTCCGGTCAGGTTGATGGGAGTGATGAAGTCAGATCCGCTGTACTTCAGGCAGGCACACATGATATCTGGTCCACTGAGTTCTCCCATCAGGGCACAAATATTAAAAAGGGGTGTAAATCAGCAGCTTTATTGAAATATAATATATTGATTTGTTTGGATGACGATTCAATGTTTCTTGATATTACAAAGTCTGTCCCAATATGATTTTGATTGAATTCAATTGTTCTACGTCATGTATTGAAGAAGTCGTCTCATTTCACTGTAACTATAAATAAAGCCTGCTTGATTGAGTCTAGTCTGCAGCAGTCGCAGCTTAGTCCAATACCAGTTTTAAGACCCACGTCACTAGAAATTAATGGTGAAGAAATAGTTAATTTAAGAGATGGAAATAATACACCACCATTTATTTTTACTGTCAGCTGTGCTACAGTCATGATTACACCATGAGAAGGTGAGATGTTTACAAGGAATATAAAAAATCCATTTGGACGGACAGGGCTCCATATGGGCGGAGTCTAAAAACCCTGCTGCAGTAGCATCTTGATGTTTTGCTAAAGTCAAACAAACAAATTAAAGAAGTGCTGAAAAGGTGCTGTGAGTTAGATTTTTTAGTAAAAAGGAACAAAGATGGAAAAAAAGACTCTTTAAAGTTCCTATAATGTGGCTTAAAATGAAAACCTAATGTAAAACTGCAGCCACAAGGAACTTCCTCTAAGCACATCACTGTTAGAGAAGGACTGGACTAACAGCACAGTGTGTTTCACTCCACTCAGGCTGGACCCAGCAGCTTTACTAAAAACCCCACAACATGAGCAGGGGTCACATTTTCATCACTTAATGAGTGTTGAAGGACTGATTTGTCTGATCGCTAACAGGAAACGAGGTTTATAAATTCAATGTCAATAAAAGAACCAAGTTTACTGGAAAAGGTCTAAGGTTCTTTGAAAACACAGCCGTTATGACGTGGCTCAGTCAGGAAAACAAAAAAATTAAACTAGATTAATTTGATTTAGGAAATAAAGAAAAGTGATTTATTGTTTAGTCTTGTGTTTTACAAGTGAACAGAAGGAAAGTACCATTAACAGAGCTAATTACCATTAGTTTTGGTAACAAGGATAGCTAACAAAAGGCAATCCATTAATAAAACTTCCATTCCAGATGTTTAATCATTTGTAGAATATTATATAGAATATCATTTGTAAAGTAAGAATGCCAAATGTCCTACTCCACCCACCCTGTGTCAACACCTTCAAAAAACATCTCTAGCTCTCAATTCAGCTTCCTGGTCTTGGTCATGTGACTTACAACATAAGCTTTTTTATTATTTTGAAAAGAAAAACAAAAACTAAACATCACTATGCATCTGACATGCATCCATAACTAAAATATTCTTCAGATAGACCAAACAAAATGTATTGTTCTTTCTAATCAAAGGTCACTTCATATAAATTATAAAAATATTACTGCTACCATCTACAAAAAGCTAAAATATTTTGATTTAAATAAAATAATAAACCTCCTATGTGAGATTAAGAAACATTTATTGACCTGAGCACAACAAGCTGTGACAGGAAGTAAAATATACATGGTAGTTTCACCTCTTCAGTTTTCAGGTACATGTCAGGGGTTCAATGGACCAAACCACTGTTAGGCTGATGAGGGGGTGGGGCATAGTTTTTGAGTCAAATGCATTGTTTTGTCTAAATAAATATCGGATATTATTTATTTTATTTATATTGACTTAAATGAAAATTTCCTCAAATTATATATTGGAAGGAACAATTTTTGTTTTTCCAAATGTTATCGGGGTCCAGACCCACCCAACCTCGCCTGGGTTTCCACCCAAGATGAAGTAATTTAGCTGCCTTATGTTGTGAAAATTACAAACAGGATGATCAGCTACATCTTGATCTTTCTGTAGTAGAAGCTCCAGCTCCCCCTCAAACATCCAGCTGAGGCAGAGACTATGAGTACATGACACAAAAAAGATTTAAAGTTTGCTGACACTCTGGGATCCATGTGAAGACAACTTAGGGCCAGACAGGTCAAAGGATGAACATCTCCATCTTCTTCTGCTTATCCGTAGTCAGCTTGTGGAGGAAACAGGTCCAGGAGAGAAACCCAGACATCCCTCTCTACAGCGACACTTTCCAGCTCATCCTGGGAGATCTCGAGGTGTTACCAGGCTAGAAAAGATACATAATCCCTCCAGTGAGTCCTGGGTCTTCCTCGGGGCCTCCTACCAGTGGGGTGTGCCCAGAACACCTCTAAAGGGGGGCGTACAGGAGGCATCCTAATCAGATGCCTGACCCACTTCAACTGACTCCTCTTGATGTGGAGGAGCAGCGGCTCTACTCTGAGCTCCCCCTGGATGATGGAGCTTCTCCCTCTATCTATAAGGCTGAGCATGACCACCCTATGAAGGAAGTTTATTTTGGCCGCTTGCATCCAGGATCTCGTTCTTTCAATCATGATCCACGCCTCACGACCATAGGTGAGGGTTGGAACAAAGACAGTAGGGGTGTAACAATACATTAATCTATATCGATATAACAATTTGAATGGTTAATGATTCAGTTATATCAAGGCAAAATGAAAACATAGATCTATATCATCATCATATGCTCGATGTGAATCAATATCATAAGCCCATCTAACACAGTCATTGTGTTAGATGGGCTTATGATATTGCATTATATCAATCGCAGACTTGTGAATCGAATTGAATTGAAATCATATCGTGACAGACTATGATATAGAGAAATATCGAATCGTCATCCAAACATATCGATTTAATATATCGTGATAAAGCTGGTGATTTACACCCCTGGTAGACAGACCAGTAAAAATAGAGCTTTGCCTTTCGACTCAGCTCTTTCTTCACCACAACTGACCGAAGCACTGCCCTCATTACTGAGGATAAGGCCCCAATCCGTCGATCCATCTCTCACTCCATCCTACCATCACTCGTGAACAAGACACCCAGATACTCAAACCTTCACTTGAGGCAGAGACTCTCCCCCGACCCGAAGGGGGCATTCCACCCTTTTTCCGGTTGAGAACTATGGCCTCAGACTTAGAAGAACTGACTTTTATCCCAGTCGCTTCACACTTGGCTGCGAACCGCCCCAGTGCACGCTGAAGGTCTTGGTCCGAAGACGCCAAAAGAACCACATCATCTGCATACAACAGAGATGAGACCCTGTGGTTCCCAAACCAGACACCTTCCTATCAAAAAAAAAACTGCGCCTTCAGATCCTGTCCATGAACACTACAAACAGGATCGGAGACAAGGGACAGCCCTGGAGTCCAACATGCACTGAGAACAAGCTCGACTTTGTGCCAAGAATGCGAACACAGCTCCTGCTTTTTTTATATAGGGACTGAATCACTCTTAGTAGCAACCCAGACACTCCATACTCCTGCAGCACCCCCCCACTGAATGCTTCGAGGAACACAGTCATATGCCTTCTCCAAGTCTACAAAACATATGTAGACTGGAGAGGCAAACTCACACGACCCCCTTAGCAACTCTGCAAGGGTAAAGATCTGGTCCACTGTTCCATGCAAAGGACTAAAGCCACACTGCTCCTCCTAAATCCGAGGTTCGACAATTGCTCAGAGCCTCCCTTCCAACACCCTGGAGTAAACTTTCTCGGGGAGGGTGAGAAGTGTGATCCCACGATAGTTAGAACACACTCTCCGGTTGCCTTTTTTTAAAAAGGCAACCACCATCCTGGTCTGCCACTCCACAGGAGTTGTCCCAGTCTTTCATGCGATGTTGAAGAGACGTGTCAACCATGACAGCTCCTTCAACATCTCAGGGCGAATCTCATCCTCCCCTGGTGCCCTGCCACCAAGGAGCTTTTTAACTACCTCGGTGACCTCTGTCATGGTAATGGACTCGTCTTCCCCCGAGTCTTCAGACTCTGCCTCCTCAAAGGTGGACATGAAGTTTGGATTCAGGAGTTCCTCTAAGTGTTCCTTCCACTGCCCAATAATATCCTCAGTCTGGGTCAGCAGTTCCCCATCCAAACCAAATACAGCCTGGGACAGGGAGCGCTTTCCTTTTCTGAGTCGTCGAACCGTTTGCCAGAACCTCCTCGAGGCCGATCGAAACTCCTTCTCCATGGCCTCCCCGAATTCCTCTCACGCCCAAGTTTTTGCATCTGCAACCACCAAAGCTGCAATCCTCTTTGCCACCCTGTACCTGTCAGCTGCTTCAGGAGTCCTCTGGGAAAGCCAAGTCCGGAAGGCCTCCTTCTTCAATCTGACGGCCTCCATCACCGCTGGTGTCCACCAGCGGGTGCTTTGGTTGCCGTCATGACAGGCACGGATGACCTTCAGGCCACAGCTCCTGGAGACCATATTTGCAATGGAGGCCCTGAACATGGCCCATTCAGATTTCATGTCCCGACCTCCCCCGGGACATGTGAAAAACTCTCCCAGAGGTGGGAGTTGAAGATTGCATGGAAAAGGAGACTCCGCCAAATGTTCCAAGTTCAACCTCACTATACAATTGGGTTTACCAGGTTTGTCCAGCAGCCTCCCCAGCCACCAGATCCAACTCAACACCAGGTGGTGATGAGTTGAAACTCTGCCCCTCTCTTCACCAAAGTATCCAAGACATGGCCGCAGGTCCAATGACACAATTACAAAACTGATCATTGACCTTTGACCTAAGGTGGCCTGGTACCAAGTACACTTATGGACCACCCTATCCTCAAACATGGTGTTTGTTATGGACAACCCGTGCTTAGCACAGAAGTTCAATAACAAAACACTGTTCGGGTTCAGATCAGGTAGGCCGTTCCTCCCAATCACCCCCTTCCAGATAACTCCATCATTGCCCACATGAGCATTGAAGTCATCCAGCAGAACAAAGGAGTCTCCAGATGGCACTCCTTCCAGTACACCATCCAAGGACTCCAAAAAGGCTGGGTAATCTGAACTGATGTTTGGTGCAAAAGTACAAACAACAGTCAGAACCTTCCCTCCTGGAGCACGAAGCTGCAGAGAGGCAACCCTCTCGTCCACCGAAGTGAACTCCAACAGGCACACAGTGCTCTGCGTTTGACCCATCACATGTTAGATATACCCAAATGGAGCTGTGGGAAGCTATAGGGTTAGGTGACCTGTTCAATGATACTACAACATGTGGGCATGGTGAGGAATTGACCTTGTGACTTTCTGGTCCCAGGTCAACTGCTCCACCACTGCTCCAGTCACTGAATGTGTACTGAAGGAACTTCTGGTGCAATGACAGCAGGAATCTCTGAAACTCACTTTGTAAATGGTCATTGCCCAAACGCTCAAGCCATAACAGCTGGGTTTTGATAGACAGGTATTGATCTTAAAATAGGTGTGATGGTAGCTGAGAATCTCCCTTTATACATATGCTGATCACTGACAAATTGCACAAGATATTTGTTTAAAATTTAGCTTTTACAGTTTGAAGTAAATTCTGCCATCTGTTGGCTATCTCATCAGCCACTGGTTTTATTCCAAGAAATTTCATCAAAGTAAATTCAAACATTGCATCTTTATAACTGATTAACATTTGGTGCTAACAATTTGGTCACAACCCATACTCCAAAAGCTACTTATTGCACAGAATATTTGTTTAAAACATTAACTGTTGGAGTCAGTCCCATTAGTTTGTTAGCCAATATAATCTTATGAACCACTCAGCAGCAGCTGTCACTCTTACATGTTGAGAAATGTTTCGTAGCTAAAAGCGCTAAAACTATTTTCAAGGTTTGACTAAAATGGTTAAAACTTTCATTTCTCAACGTAAGATGATCTTAGTCTAAAACTCTGACATCAAAGGCAGCAGGCAATAAGCACTAATAAAGGAAGGCTGGGTTTTTATTTCTTATAACGTGTGACAGTGGGTTTCATTTTCAGTCAGTTTGAAACTTGATTTCAGAACATTTTTAACGGTCGACTGTGTTGGTCTTAATCTTACTAAACCGATAATTACTGGTTAAACCATACAGTGACTGGAGTTACTGATGATGTGTCATTATTGTAGGCACTTTATCTACTCTCTCACTCAGTTTCCTGTTGCCTCTTAATGTGATCAGTTGGCTTTTTTTTCTCATTATTTAAAATAGCTCCCATATAGTTTCAGAGGACCGTCTGCTTTGGATTTTACCAAGTGAGAAACAAGATTCTTGAAACTTCTCACATCTGTGTTAATAAAATTGAAGATACTAAGTTTAGATTTTCACTTTAAGTTCAAGTTGAAGTGAACTTTGATAGCAAAAAAATAGTTAAACACCTAAAAAAAGAAATTTTTGTAGTTTTGAAGAAAAAAAGTCTCAACCTCAGATTTTCTTGCTGTAAGGCAGCAGGAAAAACCCCTCTGCCCCCCATGCTTGCTGATGACCTCACCACGTAATAAAACATTGTCAGAACCTGGTCTTTGCATGGTGTCCCCACGATTTAGGAACACAGTGGGCTCCCATTCAAGGGTGTGTCTAGTATTTTTTTCTTGGGGGCGGCCTGGCAGAGGAACAGACTGTTTTAAATTGCAATGAAGAGTACAACAAAATTTGAATACTAAAACATTTTATTTACCCAAATATAACTCATGGGTATGTTTTGCATGCTAGAACTAGGCAGAAATAGAAATATACACTCACCGGCCACTTTATTAGGTACACCATGCTAGTAACGGGTTGGACCCCCTTTTGCCTTCAGAAC
>JARVJO010000164.1:11007134-11019351 GCA_031762555.1 Cynodonichthys magdalenae | reverse complement strand
AATCAACAATATAGTGAAAAATAAGTACAGCACACAAACTTAATGTAAGTAAGAATAGGTATTACCTTTAAGAGTGTAGAAAATGGTTTATAATAGGTTTTGAAATATAAGAAAAATAATTTCATCACATGAATTTAGTCTGTGTGTTGCAAACAAAATATTTTATCTGTGTTACATTTTGCTAGCAGATAAGGGAAGTGTCTACAAAAAGAAACTACATCACAAAATTCTTTGCAACTGTTACGCCCCGTCTAGGGGCAACCAGGACATAACAAAAAGGTGGAAAATTTTCCCAACCTCTGCACCATTCAACAACAAAAAGAAGGAACCACTAGGAAACTATTTTATGAAAAAGATAGTGCTTGTTTATATACAAAAACTGGAGTGTCTTCACTTCAGGGTGAGCCAAAGGCCAAAATGACAAACAAAACGAATCTAACTAAGTTTTTTACCACTAACCTTATCAAAATAAATCAAAATAAAATACAGGCTCTTACCTTCCTAAAGTACCAAAAAACAGGAGAAAAATATATGTAAAAATAAATGGCAGCTCACCCCTACAAAAACTCCTTACAAAGCTATTTGTTAGTTTAAACAACTTAGGCTGACGTGGCTCATCAGTCAGCAGGCAGGTTGGATGGCACAGAGGAGGGGGAAGCTCTCGACGTCATCTTCTCTCTGCTAATATTTATGCGGTTCCCTCGTCAACAGGCAGCCAATCCTCGTTCAGCTCCTGGCCTCAATCTTCCAATCACGAACAAAAACAATACGATGGCAGTCGTAACAGCAACCTATTGTTCTTCAATGTAACTGAAAGGCTACAGTGGCAGGTCAGCCTCAGTAGGTTTGCATATTTGACATACATTAATCCATTTCTGGGAAACTTTCAAGTTGTTCATTCAATACTGAAATTTGTAAAAAAAAATAAATAACAGAAACTAAGTTAAGTTTAAAATCCAACATAGACCCGATTAATAAATAAATAAAATGCATAAAAATGTTGAACTAACTTTAAATGTGGTTACGTTCTTTAATTTGATCTATTTCTAAAATGATGGATTATTGACTTTCTGTCAGTTATCAGAAAACTTCATGTTTATTCAACAGCAATCAAATACTTTTAGTATTATTAAAATGTTTGATTTTTTTCCTGCTAGCAAACATATCTTTCAGTTACTCAATAATGGAAAGAGCTTTATTCCCTAAAACATGTATTTTAAAATTTGAACTGGATTAGCTTCTTCTATAATGTTTCCATGGTGTTTTCAGCCAGAGAGACTTTAGGAGCGTACTAAAAACTGTGACATAAGTGGGGGTCTAATGTATTTTCCAGGCACACAACATTTCAGCTTGGTAATCTCCCAGTCATCCTCACAGACACACACGTCAAAGTTAAGCTTTTTTATTTATTACCAAAATGTGGTGTAAGCCAGCTAAAGAACAAAGATCATAATATAAGATATGAATGGTAACAGTAGATCACAGATAGACCAAACAAAACGTGTTGTTTTTCAGCTCACCTGGGCAGACGACAACAGTGTTTGTGTAATTCTGAGTGTTGGAATTGCATCGTCTTTTAGTGATAATCTTGTTAATTGTCCACTGTTAATTTTCCTTTTGTTCAGAAAGCTATCATGCATAAAGTGGCTCGCACAAATATAGCATTTCTTTTTTTTTTCGCCTGAGGGTTACTTCCAAAAATCAAATCAAACCATTCCTTAAGTAACGCGTCCTTGGTATTCGAAAAACATTTCCTCCAAGGCAATTTGTTAATTCGAAAAGGACTGGACTGATGATATATTACAAGCTCAGCAGATGCTCATGCGTGGTTTCACCAGTTGTTTGCTAGTTGGTGCTGCCCATAGCCTGAAGGTGTCATGGGGGAGGCGTGGTCTGTGATGCGGAAGCTCAGCATGGAGACACAGCCCAGAGGAGGAGCTGTACCTAAAAGGCGGTTCTAGGGCCAACCACCTGTCTTTGCTCCCCTGCCTGGCTGCTTCAGGACAATGCAGGATTTCTCAATCATGTATGTATGAGTCTAGGCATGTTTTTGTTGAGGGGATGACATTTTAACATGATATAAACCTCAAAATTAGGGATGCGCGATATATCAGCATTAATATCGGTATCGGCCGATGTTGGTCATTTTTTAGAATATTGGTATCGGTCCGATATGTAAAACTGGGCAGATATTAACATCCGATATTGATTTCCCACTTTTTATCTTTTCTGTTTCTGTTTTGGGAGGCGAAATGATTGGTTGAGCGGCATCTGTTTGATCATGATAGTGATATTGATCCTGCATAGCCAGTAATAACTGAAGTAGGGAGCCATGTCAGAGGTCTGGTTGTTTATTTACAATATCAAAAAAAGACCCACGTGTGTTTGTGCGTGTATGTATAATATAATTTGTGTGTTTGTGTAATATCGGTAAATATTATCGACCATAGCAGCAATAATTATATCGAATATCGGTACCGGCTAAAATTTTCATATCGGTGCATCCCTACTCAAAATAGTAGATTTTACATGATATTGCCCCTTTAAATCTGATCTGATCTGAAGAAGACAATAGAGTACTGCAGATCTTCAAGTTTGAGATAACTCCAATGAGTTTTCCCCAAAGTTTCATAAAAAATGTTGGATGTTAAGTTTAGACAGCAATCACCTGCATGTGAGGTGCTCATGGTGTTAACTTTGTCATAAAAAATAGTGCTGATCTACTATTGAAACATACGGGATATTTTTTAATTCTCTCTAAATAAAGTAATAAACATTTAAAAGTATAAAATAAATTTATAAAAAGATCTTCTCTCTTTTGTTCTACATCATATAATCTACTGTATTTACAGCTGTTTGTGAAGCGTGAAAACTCACAACAATTTTCACAGTAGTGGTCGACCCTACTGCGATCTATAATGCTGCAATCTGTAATTACACGGCAGCACTTTTCTTCAACCATCCTCCTGTGTTCAGGTGCATTTCTGTCCACCTCAGACAGAAGGCGAGAGACATTTTCTCTCATTCATGAACCAAGTGTGCTTGCTATAACATGAGGTTTTGATCATTTGTATCTGTAAAAGGATTTTTCTTCTGTCTAAGAATGTTATTCACTTTCATATAAAAAGTATTTTTATAAAATATTCAATTGCATTCACTTCAGAAACACATTTGGCGTCCAAATGTGGATGCTGTGGAGCAGTTATTCTTGTAACATAAAATGTAGTCTATTACAGCTGTTATGTCTCATAGTGTGGTATACTTTGTAATATTTTGATACTTGCAGTTTTTGAATCACTTCTCTCTTCTTAACATTTGGTAGTTTTCTTTGCTTTTGATAAATATTTTTTGTCTTTGTTTACTTGCAGGCTGACTGGTACAACGCTGCCCTCACCAGTGATATCAAATAAGAACTGGCTTCGAATGCACTTCACATCAGACAGCAATCACAGAAGACAAGGATTCAGTGCTCAGTATCAAGGTATATAGTACTTATTTAGACTGGCTTGTTTATTATTGACTCCCTTTTTTATTCACCCACACAGACAGATGGATAACTCTGCAGAAACATAAAATGTGCAGAATCCACTATATAAAAAATGCAGTAATTTTCTATAATTTACAACCTAAATTCAACAAACATTATACAGACAAAACATTAGATTTTCATCATATGTAACAAGTGTCACAATTTATGATTATGACCAATCTTCTAATATTTTCAAAGTATTTAGTTTTCTTGTTTTTAGATTTTCGGAGCTTTGGTTTTTGTGTTGTTTTCAGTACCGTTATTGCCACTAGATGCCCTGTGCACAGTAGTTCTTGCTTGCAGCTACTCACTTACCGTGTATTTCATTAGTAATCAGCACACCTCATCTTGTTTACCATTCATCACCATCACTCTCAGGCTTTTTCAAAATGCCTGTTACCATTTACGTAGCTTGCCATTTTGCCAGTTTCTCTGTCTTAGTTTTGCGAACAATTCCCTGACAAGGTTTTGCATGTGCTCCTAGATCTGCATAGTTATCAGCAACCATGGGTTCTTTGTAGATGTCAGTCATCACAATGCAGCATATACCACCATCCATAGTGTTTTTAAATGCATACTTTTAATTATAGCTGGCTCATCTCCTTTTTAGCGAAAAAGAAAGATTGTCCGTGACTTCCAAACATGTTTTTAGTCCACAGGATATGAATCTTTTTCACTACATGAACTTATTAAGGATATCATTTTTGAATTATCTTCAAATATGCTTGTTTGTTGTGTTTTATTGACATATATTATACCTCCTTACAAAACTGAACTGTGTTCACTGAACATTACAATTTTAAAAGTGTCCTTAAGCCCATGCACGGATTTTCACAACACAACTGTATCTGGAGGCTGCCTGAGGGCTTGAAGATTTCAACCATTTAATATTAAAGATCAGCCTTGTTGCTCACTCATGCATAAAAATTCTCCAGATTCTCATAATTCCTCTGTTGATTCATAGTGTTATGGTAAAATCTCGTTCTTGGCAGTTCAATAATAAAAAAAAAATGGTTTTGAGTTTTAGAACTGTTTGCCAAAAACAGACATTTACCGGGTGGCTGCTCCTGTCTTTTTACCTTTAAAATATTGAGTTTCTGTAGGTATGCTCTTTTTTAAAGCTGTTCTCTTTTAACAAGTATTTTTACGATGTTCTGTCAACTTGTTTTTCGTGCATTGTCATACTTTGTTGCGAAGCATGTTGCAATCTTGTGAATAATATCAACACTTTCCTCCTTTACACTATTTTCAGAAAACTACTGGCCTTGAATTTTAAAATGATATTTAGTCATTTGTTACAAAGTCTCTAAACAATACAGGAATTGAGCTATTATATAGTTGTTTTCCCCTTGGTAAATTAAGTACTTGTTACAAAATTACTTGTCTTTTTTTTTTTTTGATCAATTTTCAAAATAGAAGAAAAGAAAGTATAAACCAAGCAAAATGAGATGGTTGGAAAGCAATAGTAAAATGTGTCCTGGTAATGAGTCTTGCTGCAGCCTTTCAAACCAGCTACAAACAGCATTAAAAGCCTCAAATTTATTCATAGAATTGATTTCCCTGGAAATGTTTCCCTGGAAATGTTTACAGTAATAGTACTGTACAAGAATTATTGCACTATATTATTATGTAGGATAGAGATAAATTTATTACTCCAATGACTTTCTAATACATGACATTTTTGTTGATATTTTAACAATTCTAATCTTGTAATTCTAAACTAAATTTTCTTACTACTAAAAATTTATGTCTAAATATCGATGCAACGTCATGATTAGTGTGTGTGCTGAACATCATTTGTGAGGCATTATTTCAACACAATTTGCAATACAAAGCATGGACAAGTTAGGGATACATGGTCCATGAATACCAATGTATGTATCTGCTGCAATGACAAGAGTATTTATTGAGAGCTAAATTACTTGACTGGATTTGCTCGGCCTTTCATTTCATCTAATGGACAGGTTGTGCAGCACGAGGATGCACGTTAGTTTCCATGCAGTAGTTCAGATTTAATTGGAGGCTCTGAAAACAAAACAAGGTGAATCAAATCCTGCCTGTCTTTTTTTTTTGCATAACTCACCTCTTTTCTGGATTCCATTCCTTTATGCTGTCTACTTCTCTCCCTCTTCCCCAGGTATGGGTCTGTTGCTCTTGCCATTGGTACTTCTCTTTTGCTCTCTGTGTGTGTGCGTAGAAAGGGATGTGTTTTTTATGCCAAGTCTGTCTCTCAGTGGAATGTAGTGTGGTTGTAACACAGATTTCTCCCCTTATCCTTTGCAGTGCTGCCACTTAGGATAAAAAAGATGGAATAAATTTTAATGTTGCTTCGTTCAGTTGCTCTTCTCCCCTTTCCCCGCCTACTTCCCTCCACCCACTTTTCTGTGTTTTTGTATTTGCCTCTCGCTTTTACCTGTTTTGTTTAAAAAAAATCTACGGCTGTCTCATTTTATTGTATGTTTGATTTGAACCAAGATTAAACTACACATGCAGATGACACAGCAAATGGGATCACCTCTGAAACAAACGTGTTTTAGAGGAAGATGTACAGCAATTAAAGTTTCATCAAGTATAATTTATAGTTAAATGAATAACCTTCTTCTCTTCTCATCTCTGCAGTGAAGAAAGCTATAGAGTTGAAGTCCAGAGGCGTAAAAATGATGCCCAGTAAGGACTCCAGTCACAAAAATGCTGTCTGTAAGTACATTTTGATGTACATATTGCACGTGTGGTGGTAAATAGTGTGGTGTCACGCCATTTAGAAGTTCTAAATGAAAGTTAAAACATGACCGGCAATGCACAAGAGCATGGACTGTGTACAGGAGGACACACAAGGTGCATTCATCTTTGATGTGGAGCTGAGATTTCATCAATCTTTTAGTGAGGTTGGCCTTCTTTGAAATGAGAATTTGAACCACTTTCTTTCATTTTTTTTGTCCCCTCCTTTTCATTAAATTTATGAAATTAGACCCTCTGCCAACCTAAAAAAAAATAAAATAATATATATATATATATATAAATATATATATATAGATTTTTTTTTCAAACTGTTCAATTCCTACACTAACACATAAACACGCAAAGCATTGTAGACACTTTTAATATATGCTTTGAATACTCTTCACTTATCAATAAATCTTACTTTTTTTAATTTAATACAATGTAAAATCACCCAAGCTTTATCAAATATATTTTAATAAATTTAGTATATATTACAGCTGTTAAAGTTTTGTGCATTAAAATACTTAAGTGAAAGTACCAGAAGAGAAATAGAAGTAGAAATCTAGATACATAATTCACTTCAGTTTCTTTAAACTTAAACCTTTTTACTATTTGGTAGTTTGTGTTTTTATTTTACTGGTCTTTTCTGTGCTATGTTTATTCTTTTAATTTTACCTTTTATGCAAGTGTCAGTTCCCTATTGTCACACGCAACTCTGCTGACTGATGTTGTTTCGGGGGGAGCTAGATTCAACAGTCAACTTCTTAAAGGGGGTCTCATGTACTAAAAAACAAAAAGAGCATCAACTTTTCAATTTCAAGACAAAGTTTAGATGAGAATTTTACCTTTTGTACCACATGAACTTAATGACTCAGTGCACAAACCACAACTCCAACAGCTGAAAGTTCAACACTTAATGATATTTAAAATGTTACAAATTGTGCTTTGAATTTATTGCCTTTTGGTGACCAATTCATCTTCCACTTATCTACACATATCTTAGCAATGTTCCTTATTAGTGTATTGGTGACATAAAGCATATTGCAAAGTAAAACTGCAATGTGAACTAAAAATAATCACTTACTGCACAATAAGTTAGACAACACTCATACTCTAAACTTCAAACTGTGGTATGTCTGTTACACTTAAACCCTCATTCACAGTAGCATAAACACTTTCCATGACTAATACAATTTGTTTAAATCTTCAAAGTCAGGGCCCTTTTAAAATGTTTTTTTAAGAAACTTCTTAAGTGTCTGAGTTAAACCTTTTACACATTAACTTGTTTTCAGCTTTGTTATGTTTATAAATCTGATGACTCATCCTATTAGGTTTTTTTTTTAACCAAGACATTTTATGTCAGTTATTTTTCCAGCAGACAAGAGAGACAAGTTGCCATTTAGATCTTAGTTTGTTTATTTTCTGAACTAGTAAACAGCTCAACATTGTCCAGATCATCTGATAAAGATTTTGAATTATCACAAAAGCCAGAACTCATTTCTCATCCATTTCTTAGTATTTAATAGAACTAAGAGATACAATTCTCATTAATATTTCAGCAGCTTTTTTATGCTCAAGCAAATGTGTGTGTTTGTGGATGTAGAGATCATATATGCTGATATGCCACTTAAAGTTTTACTCCAATAAAAGTGTAAACAAGTATATAGTTAAGTATGTGTTTGAGTATATGATCACATCCCCAGGCGACTCGGTATATTACATTTATCAATGATACGGTGCATGAAAAAACGCTCTGATCTCTCCCAAAGGCATAGACACACATTTTATCTAAGCTTATTTACACATCCTGTGCATGCATTCAAATATGCACGACATCATTTGCAAAAGAGAATTGCCTGAGGTCAGGCTGTTGAGTTCAAACTTATTGGTTTTAGATGTGAAAAAGAGGGCAGCTAACAAAAACATGAACGCCTGAAGGAGAATATTGTATTTAGTGTTGTCAGTGGAGGTGTCCCTCTTACTGTATTTTAGCTGAATATACTACAGTGGCACACAACTTAACACCTTTGACATGTAAGGTTAATTAAATAAATACTGTACATTCTATCAACACAATCTCATCTATTAACATCTCTCATCTGGTAACTGGGCTGATGCAGCTTAAAAGGTGTACAATGCTATTATAATACATAATGGATATATGCAAAGTTTAGCTCAGTTAAAAGAAAAAACAATCTTTGGTTACATTTTCTCCATTAACAAAAGTGTCATTCAGCTTTAAAAAAAATGTCAAAACTAAGTCTAAATTCATGATTTTAAGATACTTTTTTTATGCATGATGTCTGTGTGAGCGACAGAAAAGAAAAAAATTATAATTATCTTAACAAAGAAAAATAGTAATCACAGACATCTTTCTGTTTTAAACAACAATCTCAGCCATTTAAGTACAGATGTCAAAGTTTAACGGGTAATTTAGAGCATTAATAAGTGTCACAGACTTTGACATAAAAAAGCACATGTCAAACATTTAACACAAGCACAACATGAAGTCTCATTTTTACAGAGTGAATTACATCTACAGTTAGAAATGTATTAAAACATTTGAGGTTCACCATTAGGTCTTTTTTATGAACTGCTTACAAACCTAAGTTAAATTTCCGTCTGTCATTCTTCCCAAGACAGAAAAAGGAAGGCAGGTTTTTGTAAAGGCTGTGGCAGCTACAGGAGTACATCTTTGCTGCTTGACTGGACTTGACCTGCAGATGACTTGATAGTTCATTTGTGAAAGACCAGATAGTTTTAAGAGGAGCTCTTCTTGCACCTGTGTCATTTCACTTAATTTTTCCATCTGATTATTTTGAATGTGTGTTAAAATGTATAAACGCTAACAAGTGTGGGATGTGAAAATAAAATTAGAGGTTGGAAAAATTCCCTTAAATTCAGTCAGTTTAAAAAGCAGTGCAAACAAATTCACATAGCAAAAATATTTTGTTAGAGACAAAGCAACAAATCATTGTTCTAACTAAAAATATTTTAAAGGTCAAACATATTCTATCTCTAAAGAACTACAGTACTACTATTACTATGACATCTAAATAAACTTTTGTTAAGTTCCAAACAGCACTTCCCTTCAATTTTAATCAAAACCAGTTTGGCCCTGATAAGAGCACGGAAACCTTCAACACATTAAACATGAAGGGAAAAATTATACAAATTTAAACAAACATCCACATTCTTAAATCAATTTTAGGACTTACATTACTGACAGTCCTTAAATGTCTGATTTGATTTTAGTTGCATTAAAACCAATACTATCGATGGTACTGAATATTATTATTAATAAAAATATTTTGATACTTGTATTTCGTCTCTAAACCCATGTTTCTGGTTTTCTTTTGGTTCTGAAAACACAGCTCATCACATCTGCTGCACATAGACTTCCTTTGATCAGACACCTGTATATATGTCAAGTTGTACGGATTGTCTGTAAATGACATGAATCTCCCCCATTTTGCAGGTGTACGGACATAAAGGGCAATCTCACAGATTTTATTTATTTTTTCAAATCTCACAGATTAAAAAGAAAAAAACTCAGCTTCAAATATATTTTACGTCTCAGAGCCTGTAGGATGTAAAATAAATAAATAAATGTTCTCAAAATGATGGATTTCTGAGGGTTATGATGCAGGTAAACACCCAAAGGGGTTGACATGATCGTACTTGCCAAAATTAAAAATGAAAATTAAATGTTAAAGAAAGTTGTGATTTACATGTGCAGCTAGCAGCCACTGTCTGCATGGAGCTGCCAGCTGCCTGCCCTCCCAACCCTCTTTAAATGGAAGAAGCCAAAGTTTGTTGAACACATCGCTGCCTTTATTGCTAATTGCATTTTAAACAATATGCTGCTAGTTTTTAGACTGGGAGGGATTTGGGACAAGTTATTTAAGACATTGTCAAATTGTTTAGTTGTTAACTTATATTGTCTGATTTTTATATCTTGTTAAAAAAAGTAATAATAAAAGCAATAAAATGTCGATTTACCTCTTAGCCCTAACACTTTTGACATGAGTCGTAAAGCACTCAGTGGACCAGATCTTAGTGAACATTCTTCGGAGAAAAATAAATAAAAAACTAAAATTAAATTAAGTGGTTAACGCATACATATTTGAAGGCCCATCTCACCAGTGGATTTATTCCTGTACTTGCTTATCTGTAATCATTCAAAAAATAGAAAAAAAAAAGAGGAAAATGCTTAAGGGAGCCCTTAAGCTTTTTATAGCTTTGAACAATAATGAGAACTTTAGTTTTCCAGCAGTGGATTCAAAGTTCAAAGAAAATATATTTTTTCACATTCAGTTGGGCATTAGAGCTAAATTAAAACAAAGAACAATAAAGTCAAGGTCAACTTTAAGTCTTGAACAAGTCTTTGAACAACTCATCTTTGCACTGTGTTTCTCCCAACGGTAAAATAATGGCACTGCTGAAGAGATTGTACAGTCTTTGTACAATATATAATCATTATAAAGAAGCAGACTGATGGTAATGAGTTTTATCTGTCTAGAGAATCAAGTGCTTATAAATCATAATCTAAAATACTGCCTTTAACAGCCTTATGCCTACATTAAAGAACGCCCTAATAGACATACACGGTTAAAAAAAGTTTCATATGTTTAAAATGGTCTTTTTAGGAATAGTTCTCTCATTAATTTATCGAATATAATTTCACAAAACAGTGAACTTAAGGTAAGCTCATTAAAAGTAAATCTATGCTGTAAAGGAAACCTCTTTAACATTACAAAATTGCTGAATAATAATAAAAGGAAAAAAAGTAAAAACAATAAAACAACTTATTTTGTTCCCTCACAGTAACATTAGCTCCCTCCTGAGGATGTGTCATAATTATAGAGAGGCTGAAAGATTGTGATTAAAGAGCTTTACTCTCCAGACAATGACCTAGAACTCTAATGAATCCTCAGTGTGAGAGTGTGATTTATAATCAAGTTTTTTTTTTTTTTTCCAGGATAGTCAGGCTGCATGGTGCTGCTCTGCACCACACTTAAATGAACGACTACTTGAAATTAAAAATTACGAGAAGGAACAGTATCACAGCTAAACGACTAACAGGGGAAACCTTGTGTTATGTTGTTTTCAATTAATAAAAATATTGCCCTTTAATCACACTCAACTTCAGTACCTTTGTTTTCCTGAAAACACTTGATGAATGCTCCACTGTAGACTTTAGCTCTTATGTGGATTGGCCTTTGAGCATGGCAAGGTGGGGGAGAAGAGCAAAAAAAAGGCAGAGTCGTTAAGAAGTAGTGAGAAGAAGGGAGACGAAGAAAGCAAATGATCTATCTACACTTCAAATCTTTCCCTCCTTATCCAGTGAGCACCTGAAGAGCACCTCAACAGCTCTTACCTGCAACACAAGTAACTTGATTACAAGCACACACAAACATACAGACACTGACATTTCCTCTTCTCTTTGCATCACACGTTATTTCTACAACATTCTACTCTCAATGGCAAAATTTCCACCTCTTTTAAATAAATAATTTAAAAAAGCAACTGAATGACGTAAAATATGCTTATGCTCTGTTGTTGACAGAAATTTTAGCTCAATTGTTTATTTTTAGAAAATACAATTAATAGCGATTATTAGAAACATTTTTAATTGATGTCATAATACAACACATTCAGGAATAAATTGCTTAATTCAGTTTCTTGTTTTTATTTTTTATTGTATTCTATTTTATTTTTTACATTGATTTGACTAGAAGTCAGCTGAAGTGAACCCACAAGGGATCACCTCCTTTCTGTCAACAAACTAACCTGACAGGCCGGCAGACAGACAAATAATCACTGTTTTTCTCATAGAGATTTTCTTTCTTGAGTTGAAATGTGCTTTAATGCAAAAATAATACATTTAAAGGGGCAATATTATGTGTTTCTCAGGCATATTTTTAAATTCTATACCATAATAAAGTAACTATGTCACCTTTAGTT
>JARVJO010000164.1:10953639-10974604 GCA_031762555.1 Cynodonichthys magdalenae | reverse complement strand
TATCATTTATATTCAAAAAGCATTGCACCTAATGTGTGTTACAGCCTAACCAGTATAGTTACTCCAGTACTTGCTTGAAAGAGTCCTTTTATGTTTTGTTTAGCTTTATTTTTCTTTTTCAGCTAACATAATTTGTAGGTAAGTGATGTGTACTCAGTTGTCGGCTTTGAGCAATGTATGCGGTTTTCATTGTTATAGTCTGCTGATAATTCCAACATTTGTCTATTGTACCAAACATGCGGCTGAGATAAGATAACTTTTTACCACCAATGTTACTGTTGTAATTAAGGGACATCATTGTCAGTCTTGACATGCTGAAATTACACTCAAATAATTTTCAATGAGTAAGATGTGAAATGTAAAACTTCAGGATTTTTTAAAAAATGTGACTAATTTGGCCCCTGAGGTAGAAAATCCCTGTTTGCTTCTGTGTACCCATCAATCATGTTTTGCATGTTTTATTCAGTTTCACGGACACACACTTGGAATTCAGAAATGGTGGTTGTTTATAAAAAATGACTTAAATGACAAATTTCAAGCGTTTTTTTTTTTTATTTTGGTCTTGATATTTTTATGAATTCACTTGTTTTTAAACATTTAATATTCAACTATTGGTTGTTTTTGTTTTTGTTATTGTTAGTATGTTCATCAATTGTTTAACTTATGACTAATTCATAAGTTTGTGTTGAATCTTCTTCAGGCAAAGCTTAGGATTATATGACTGCGGTTTTCAAGAAACTCCAATGAATATTGCAACACAACTTTCAGAACATTCAAAACTAATTTCCTGATCGCCTACTGCCACCCTTAGCACTGCCATGCATATGTGTTATGCGTGAAAAGAGAAGGAAAATGAGACAGATCATGAGTGCTAGAACTATAAAAGTTCTGTGTATGTGTGCAGATGATCAAAGTGCAAGGGTGTGTAAAAGAAAAAAACACTGACTTGCATAGCATTTTTTTGCATTTATTTGTGTGTGTTTGAGAGAGAGAGTGTGAGTGATCAAAGCATTTGTGTGGAAGCTTTTGATAAGACTGACACCTGAGCCTAAAGCAGCACCACCGGGGGATTGTGGGTAGATCAAGACAAGACCTCTAGACCTGAGGGTTTGAAAACAACAGCACAACAGAAATCAATCCAGAAATATCAATCAATATCACAGCACAGAACCGGTAGGAGAGGAAAGAAAGGGGGTTATTACTATGGCGCTTTAGGAAACACAAGGAAAACACAGAGGGAAGGAGGTGGAGAAGGAGGCGGAAGGTGATGAGAAGGTGGGTGTGCAACAACTGTCTAGTAGAAAAGTAGAAACCAAGTTTTGCTGTCATTTTCAATTTTGCTGCTGCAAATTAGTTTCACTTAGCCAACTTATAGCTGGAAATGCAAGCCTTATTTTAATGTCTCATTCAGTTTGGCTTTAAGTTACAGATTGGGGACTCATGGATCCCCCACTGTGAAATTTTAAAGTGCTTGAGGGCTTTCTTGCGGACTTTTTAAGCCTTTCCACAAGACTAAAAGGCGGATGTCTTTGCTTGAAAGAGTAACCCTCAAGGGTATTTTTAAAGGGATCTTCCAAGCTAATAAGTAGTAGCATTTATGCTTTATCATCTTGTACAAAAAAATCACATTCTTACAACTTAGCAGCGCTATAGGACCCCTTGACTTTGACAGCAGATTAATTCACAAAATGTTGCCCCCTGTATCATCGAGAACTATTAAACTTTGCACTCACATGCTAACACATTTTCAACAAGCACAGAGGCGGTGGTAATTAAAATCTGTCCAAGGTCAAGGCTAATGTCATTGGTGGAAAATGGGTCTGACCCTCAAAGATTCATTCTATAGCAACTCAAATAAGACAGGATGAGTATAGATAGGATGAAAAGAGGAGGGATAAAAATATGCAGAGTGCTTTGTGTATGTGTTGGAGGATATGACATTGACAGATGTGCTTCTCACTGCTGTTTTGTACACGCACGTTTAGAGACACTTACATAAATGTCAGTGACCTCTGGCTTTCTAAGATTAAGTGTGCACACACCCACGTACTATTCATGCACAAAGTTTCTCACTCTGTTGCAGATGCTAAAGATGACTTGAACTATAGAAAGGCCTGTTTCTCATAGGTCATCCAGTGCTGGGTTGTGTTAATATGGTTTCTGGAGTGGCAGTGCTGTGAGACAGGGGAAACCCATGCTGGGTTTAAGCTCAAACAACAAAAGAAAGTCACTTAAAAGGATAGTTCAGCTCTTTAGAAAGGGGATTCCAAAGTACTGTACGATTATGAACAATGAATGAAAAAAAGTCTTGTCTCAGTTTCTGATACATATTTCATGTGACAGCTTGACTGTTGAATGGCACTGCATGCATGAGTTTTTGCTGTGCATTAGAACACTTGCAGACCAAGTCAACTTTAGATGTTTTATTTTATAAAAGTACAAGTTCTTCACCTAAAATAATCTCTAGCAGAGAAAGAAAAAAGACAGCAGTCCGTTTTTATGTCTAACCCTAATAGGTTGTACAAGAAGCTTACAGAGCAACAAGTCAGGTATCGTTTTCTTTTCAGCTGTTCATTTTGAAATGAGACACCACAGATCTATTGCATATTGAAGAATGAGGAAATCACTTGTGCTGGAACAGAAAAATATGGCACAGATCAAACTCACTGAGCATAGAGGTCACACTGTCGACTGGATTTATTCAGTCAGAAAATCAAAGTACAAAACAGCAACTAAGTAGAAATCACTTTGTCTGTGTTCAACTTAAATTTAACTTTTTTCAGACATTTTGACACATAAGATTTCATTTTTTTCCCTAAAATTCATTGCTGATTTTTGTATTAAAATCTGTCCACTGTAACTCATTTTAACATGACTTTTTTTGCAATTAAAATCATTGGATATAGTTAATTGACATTTGTGGTCAACCTAACTCAAGATGCCTGCCACAACTATTCAAACTGGACAAACACAAAATTGGCTATTACTCATTCTGTAGAAGAAGCTAATTGTTCTCCTGGAGTGGTGTCAAACATGCATGCAGACGTTCAGTTGGGTTTCTTGATTGGATGATAACATGCTGGCATGTTACAAAAAGCTGTTATTTTTTATAAAGTATATTATTGAAATCAGTTTAATTTTAATTAATTTCTTTTTCTATTCTGTCTCCAGCTCCATGTGGAGGACAGTACGGTGGATCAGAGGGTGTTGTTCTGTCTCCAAACTATCCTTTAAATTACACCACAAGACAAACATGTTCCTATTACATCACTGTGTCCCCACAGTTTGGTGAGTACATTATTCTTCTATCAAAGGTTTTACTTTAAACATTGCAATGAAAGCTGCAACAATAATGGACCATTTTTTCTTGAATTTATTTTTCTGTGCTGTTTAGTGGTGTTTGGCCAGTTTGCTGTTTTCCAAACAGCAATGAATGACTCAGTGGAGCTTTTTGATGGAGCCAATGAAAATGCTCAATTGCTGAGCTCCCTGGCTGGGTCACATTCAGGTGAGTTTGTTGACTATTTCTGGCAGCAAGTACAGTTGAGGGGATTTCATGGGGTTGTCCTGGAATAAACTAGCCTCTTTTCACTTACTATTACTTAATAACACATTTTGTTTTCTAGAAATACCTGCTCACATTTTCTGTTTTTTTTCCAATCCTAAACCATCTGAAAGGTGAATAAAATGAAACAGTGTGTGAAAAATTAGCTCTTGGGGCTGTGCAGCACAGCACCACTGGTTATTTGACATTGATGTATTTGGCAAAAGTTCATTAAGGCTTAACTTCACAAGAAGAAATCAGTAGCTGAAAGAGTCTCAGTGGGGCTATACAGAACACAAGCACAACTCTCCAACTTTCAGTAACCCAGACTAGGTAATAATTTGAGTCATTGCACAGTGACACTGTTCCTTGATGAAATCTGACAGATGGTACAAAATCAATGTAGATCACAAAATTTGAAGAATGTAAAATGAAGAATTATTGATTAACGTAGCTCCTGGCAAAATGTGATGCCACTATTTTACTTTTATGTTAGTTGTACATGACATTGCCAGCAGGCATGCTGCAGGGAATTCCCCAAGGAACTGACATTAGATTTCCTTCTCTGGAAATCAGGGATCTTAGTATGCTTCCTCTGTATCAATAATTCTGTGTTTTACTCATACACTCCAAAGCCTTTTAATAATATATATATACACAGTATATTATAGTGTTTGTTTAATTGTGTAGTATAACTGAGAACAGAAATCAAAGCAGTGTAAGCACTTTTTGCATAAGGACAGCAAAATAAATGTAATTATGTGTGCAATATACCTTAATAAGTCACTTTTTTTGATAAATGGTGCTGCAAATGAAGCCATTCTGTTTGGTTTCCAACAACAATCCATCTAAATTGGTTCTCAGGAAAGAAGCCAGATTGTGTAATGCTGAATGCATGACTTGGTCTTTGGAAGTTCATCTGTGTTTGTGTTTCCTCTTTTGGAGTGTAAAAGAATAAAACACAGCAGCCTTTACATAACAAAGATATCTGTATCAGCAAGCATATGCACACATGCACAGGGGCATACAGTTTTGTAGTGCATCATTTCACCAAACTGGACCTGTTATCTTGGCATAAACACAAATTAACACACATGTAGGCTTACTAAACTGACCCCCACCTCCACCACACACACATCTTAACACAGCAAATGAAGGATTTTAAATGTCAGGCACATCAGACTGTATTCTTTCCCCGTTTTGTGCTGTTAATTCCTCTTGTGTACATCTTGGCGTAGAAAACATCCCTTTGTATGTGCCAGTGAGAGGACGTGTGTGTTAAGTTTCTGTTCGGTATGATCCATATTTACTGTAAGTCAAAAATGAAGTGGAATCTCTGCTGATGATAGTTTTATTAAGTAAACTGCACAGTTCAATGTTTAGTTAAATATGTGATTAATGTGGAACAGCATGTTGGGTTTGTCTCAGTGTTTATATTGAACTTTTGGTTGCTACTTGTATTTTTATATATGATTTTTACAAAAAGAACTAAAGTTTGCACTGATTACAAGAGCAGGGCTTAAGTTGGTTTATAGTATTACTTTTAATGAATCTCATCATCATGGATGCATACATGTATATTTGTTACAGGAGAGACATTGCCACTAGCAACTTCCAATCAGATCATGCTTCGGTTCAATGCTAAGAGTGGCCAATCAGCTAAAGGCTTTCATTTTGTCTATCAAGGTAATGTACACCCAACTTGCTGTTGTATTGCTCTGTATTTCACATACTTTGATGTACACACAAAAGTTCATACTCAAATCATAACAAACGTGAACATCTCTCTGCTGTACTGTTTCTTTTTTTCTCCTGCTTCTCATAAAAATAATAATTGCATTACTTTCATGGCTGCAGCTGTGCCTCGGACCAGCGACAGTCAGTGCAGTTCAGTGCCAGAGCCTCGGTATGGCAGACGGATTGGTTCAGAGTTCTCAGCGGGCTCTGTTGTTCGTTTTGAGTGCAGTCCAGGCTATTTGTTGAAAGGATCCAGTGCGATTCAATGCCAGGCCGTACCAGGTGCCCTGGCACAGTGGAATGCAACAACACCAACCTGTATAGGTACGGCAGACAAACATGAAGAAAAAAAATTAATAAATGAAGAATAAAGGCTGGTCTTCAATAAAGTGGCAAATAATAATTTACAGCAAGATTTGGTCTGCAAATGGCCCGTTAGCCCATCTAGATGGAGCAACTTGTTTATAAAAATGTTAAAACGTTTTTCACAGTTAAATCATAACAGAATATTCTGATTCACAAACCAAGAGTATAGTAGAGTTCTGTGTGGAAGTAAAACCTTTTGAGTAGCCTGGTTGGTTAGAAAGGTGCTGTACAAGTATCATTCATTTAGCATTCTAGTTTATCCTAAATAGGCATGCATTGTTACTTCAGGCTTTTATTTAACTTTGTTCTACTTTTTAATGAGTTGATGTAAAAATAAATTGCTGTAATAAAATTAACACAGCTTTTTTTTATGTGTGTTTTTTTTACTTTTTTAGCCTTTGGCATATTACATCAAATTAACACTGAGATAATCTGTAAAACACCACACTCAGGTTTACATTTCCTTGTTTTGTTTATGAGGCTGGCTAGGTTCATTTCTTTTTGCCCAGAATTTCAGTCATCAGTGATGTCCACACAAACCCCAAGTACAAATGTAAACAGAAAAATAAAAATAACCTTAAGCAATCAGACTTTCTGCGTAATCATTCTGTGATAGGTAATTAGAGTTTCAGAGTTTTGATTTTGACAGTTTTTTTTTCCCCCCAACAACAGTTATTATTTGTTGGCATGAAATTTCCTACTGCTGAAAGCTAGCATTTTGCTAACAACTTCGACTGTCACATCAATTTGTACTGCAAATAACATTTGGTCTCTGTAGCTCCCTGAAGAGGTGATTTGAACACCATATTGTTTGTCTCTGGACTCTTTAGGCTACATTCTGACATCCGGTTCTAACTGCAAGCAATTTAGTTAATATCTTATTCTTGGAGATTTATATTTTATGTTTTCGTTCTAGTTCCCTGTAGCGGCAATTTGACTGAACGTCGTGGTACGATATTGTCTCCTGGCTACCCTGAACCTTACCCAAATGCTCTAAACTGTCTGTGGAGGATTCATGTCAGTGAAGGGGCTGGAATACAGGTACACATTGTAAACATGTTTGTACAGATGGTTGTATTGTGTTAATGTGCATATACTGAGTATGAACAAAGCTTTTGAACTTGAAATTTTCATTGCTGAATTAGGTTTTTCTCTTGTTTATTGTTTAGATCCAAGTCATGACATTTGCAACTGAACACAACTGGGACTCTCTAGAGATTTATGATGGAGGAGACATGACAGCTCCAAAACTTGGGTCCTTCTCTGGTGAGACATGCCCAGGCATAACTAAAGACACAGACACATGTGCATGGATAGCATATACACAAAATATATATATATAGTTATATGGATAAGACATGACAGTTCCCAATTTAGAAATACACATACCCACACACACATAAATGTAGGACTGTTTTCAATAAAGTACAAGTGTCAGTGCACAGCTGTCTGCAAAAACAGTTTAGGTTGGAAGAAAAAAGTGAAAAAAATGAAGGCAGAAAGAAGAGAGGCAGAAATAAAATATGATCTAACCTTTTACAATTTCCCTGCAGAGTTTTCCCTGTGACCTGCCCCAAGCACATATCTGTCACGTAGCTTTCACAAATGAAACATGCTGCCAATAGGGTAATACACAAACACACACACTATGTACATATTTGTGAGAGTACCCTTCAAAGTAGACACACTAGGGAGCTGCCCACTACAACCAAAGTGATCTGACGCTGACTACTGAGCAGCTTCAGTGGGGCAGATAAGGACAACTTCTTTTTTGGACACCAAAAGGCTTCATGTCTTCGGAGGGTGGGGGAGTGTCCACCTTCTCTGCACATAATTCTCCCTCTCTGGTCTCCAGATTTGAACAGAGCTTGAAGTGCAGATTTTGCTGGTTGAAATTGTCACTAAATGTACATTTAAAGAAATATCATTGTGCACGTGCACTTTCTTACTACACAAATGGTGTGAGAATATATATATTATTTTTTATATATTTTTTTTGTTTTGTTTTGTTTCTCCACATTTGAATTTAAGATACTCTGAGAAGTGCCAAAATCAAAGTGGTTGCTGTTGTTTTACAGCTTCATCTCACAAATTTCATGTTAAAAGTAATCCTATAAGCATTTACGATACTTAATTATTTACAGAGAATTCTGTTATTTGTAAACAACTGTAAAAATGTTTGAATTTTCAATTTAGTATTTGCATCATCCACTGATTTTTTTTTTTAAGGTTTGAGTTGTTTTAGGATGGCAGCAGTTCAATTTGATCTTGGACCTGCTTGGACTAGTTATTAGCTATTAACTGTAGTCAAAATTAAACTCTTTTTTCCCTAAATGGGGTCATTTATGGTGCCATTTATAACAGAATACTCATTGTTTATGGACTTTATAAAAAACTCCATTTCAAAATTTGTGAACTATTCCTTGATGGATTTACTGTGCCTACCAAATAATTATGCCGTACAAGGACATTAGGTTATTAAAACAAATTTTATAGGAGCTGCAATACTTTTGTCGAATTTGTTTGTTTATAATCTTTGGCAAAGCAAACTGTGCATGGCAAATTACATTAATAAAACATTTACTTTATAAATTTGTAAACTGAGCATCAACACAAGGGTATCGAGTTCTCTAACATTTTGTGTGCGTGTGTTTTCAGGAACAACAGCACCTGCTCTTCTTAACTCAACATCCAATCAGCTTCTTCTGCACTTTCAGAGTGACATCAGTGTGGTGGCAGCAGGTTTTCACCTAGAATACAAAAGTAAGGAGAAGTAAAACACAACTGTCAACACAAAAGATGGGACTGTTGTTACAATGTTACAAATATTTGCTTTAGAGAAACTACTTGCTGATGTAAAACAACAAAAGATTTCACTTTGCGTCTCTTCTAACCAGAAATGCGTACAAACGCACACCGTCTCTGCCTAAACTTCGACATCAAATAACGAGAATCAGTGACCTGAACTGGTACTGCCCAGGAGCAAACACACATACCGGGCACTACATTCAAACACACACACGGAACGCTCACCTGGAGGGACTTAAATAAAATGATGTCGACTCAGACACAAGCACAAAGCGCTTCAGCTTGTGTCATGTATGCACATAAATCCAATGAGAAAGAAGGCGCACACACACACACACACACACACACACACACTTGCAGGCAAGGGAAGGTATGGACAAGGGTACTAACATCATGCATCCACACACCTGTCAGGGCATAGCTGTGCTTTTCAGTACTTTGTACTTGTTTTAGCTTAGGATCATTTCTAGATCAATGAACATGTCCCCTTCTGTGAAAATATGCGAGCGTTTTAGTGTGTATGAACGAGCATTTCTTCCTGTGTAGATTTAAAGGTGGGTGCACACATTTGTGCTCAATTGTCAGTATTTTTGTCAGCGCTGTGTTCTGACATCACTAGGAATGTAACCAGGAAGACAGTTTATATTTTTGTCTACATTTCTGCCTCAGTGCACTTTTGGATGCAGTTATTTTAAGCTTTTCAACGTGGCAGAGTCACACTTCGTTTTTTTGTTACTGAGCTATTTTGTGCAGCACTTTGTGAATTCAAGAGGCTGTGTCTTACATGTGGACTGGGAAAACATTCATGTACATTAGGAGTAATGATTACTTTAATTAGTGTATAATAACACAAAGAAGAGAAGAAAAGCACTGAAAAACTACCATTAATGGGGTTTATCAGATTTGTGCTAACAGTAAACACAACAACTGTTATGGAGCAGTGGATTATTTCTGGGTGTTTTCCAGCAAACCCATTAAGTCCTTGTTTGGAGTTGGTGTTTGATTCAGAGGCATTGGTAGCTCGGTTTTCAGTCTTGTGGTCTCGTAGTCCTAAAGGCTGCAGATTTGAGCCCAGGTTGTGTCAGAAATGGCATCTGGAGTAAAACAATTGCCAAACATTTTAAGCAAGTTTGCTCGCTGTGGCAACCCCTGGAGAAGGGAGCAGCCAAAACAAAAACAACAATTGCACTTTATTCCCATAAAGTTGTCGCAAAGGTTACCTTGGGGCAATTTATGCTTACAGTAAAATTTATAAACAACCCTAATTCTAACTAAAATCTTAGCAGTCAGTAAAATGCAATTTATTTAAATTTACTGCGGCTAGTTTCACTATAAATTATGATTTGATTGAGTTCAATGCCCCATTTTGAGTGTGGAAAGTGTTGTGGGTTTCAAAGAGGTATAGAACTCCCTTTTCACACAAAGACATCAAGCAGAACCTTGTTCAGAAAGGGCAGCCATCTGTATCAACCAGCTGGGTGTTTAGAAGTCAGAAGAAAGGTCAAAAATACCTGCTATGGGAAAAAAGACAAAGCGAACGATAACACCAAATACCCAAATTAAAAGTAAAGAAAGACGAGTAATGGGATGAGGTGATCATATAGCTGCAAAACTGACAGGATAGCTCAAGATCACCCAGGCTAGACTTAACTAAAGTCCTTATGAAAAAGGAATGTTTTAAAGCCATTTCTTAAAGTTATAAAATATCTGTCTGTGAATCCAAAATCCAAGCTTTGTTCCACGATGAAGTGCCCTTATCACTAAAGCTTTTTACATTTTAAAAATAATTTTCTCCTCCCATTCTGCATGTAAAAAAAGAAAAGTTTGAAAGCAAAATATATTGAGATAAAATTATAAAATCTTGAGATGCTATGAAACTTTTTCTTCAGGAGCTTTTTTACTTACTTACTACTTACTTAATTTTTACTTTACTTTATCATAAAATACCTTTCTGCAAACCAATTGAGACAGGATGAAAATACTTAATTATTATACTTTTCAGACCAGCATTTTTTTTTTCTTGAAATCCTACTAAATATGTACCAACCCAGTGACAAGTAGATGAAGTAAAAGTAACAAGTGCCTGAGACGTTTTTGTTTGTCTGTTTTCAGTCATGCAATTTCTTTTTTTTTTTTGTGATTTTGAATCAGTAGAAATGTTTTAGTTCAGTCAACATAATGATCATTTTGCTCAAGGCCAGGATTTTGCCATGCATACAGTGCAGGAGCTGGTCTTTGATTAATCATGTTTCTAGTAATTATGGCTGGTTTGCCTCAGTTCAATTTTTGCTTGATAAATGGATGGCACTTACCATCACTTTTTACTCTTTATGAATATAGTCAGATGTGTATTTAATGGTGGGTGTTTGTTAACAATAACTGCTGTAGAGATTAGCTACCTTCTTACTATTGTGGTTCCAAGTCACAGTAAATGATTTAGAAAATGAATCTTGAAAACACAATGGAATTTGTTTAGGGTGGGAATCTTTCACTAAATCAGGATTTGATTTGATTCTGATTTTTGGGGGCTCGATTCAATTCAAAATCAATTTTTCATTCAAACCTGATAATGCGAGCCCATTTGTCGTGTTCCCAAAGGGCTTCATCTTCAATTTGCAAACCTTGCACTCAGTGAAGCTCACGTCAAACTCAGACTCATTCAGTAAAAAACAAAATGAACTCAAATCTCTGCATTCAATGAAGACGGGACCGGTTGAATATCTCTTTCCTCCAGTTTTGTAATTTCCTTCTTTGTTTTGGTGCTTTCATGCATACTTTTCAGAACCAGCTGCAAGGTGAGGTCAGAACGTCCCACAAAGTTACAAAATAGAGGCTGACAGCCTTTGGATTTGCTTTAATTTTTTACTTTTAAAAGTTGATTTTTTTTTTAATTGATTCTGAATCTTTTTAAATGATAATCACGATTCTGATGTGAATCAATTTTTTGGTACACCTCTATAATTTATAGGAAAATGTACACAAGGAGAAGTTTGGGCTAATAGTTATGTGTGTGTGTGTATGTGTGTGAATATCACATTTGTATTTAATATTCTGATACTACAGTTAGTATCATTAATTCTCTGGTGTGTAAAATCTGTTACAAGTTTAAGTGCGTGAGCGAGAGAGAACATATCTGACACAAACAAAAAGAAGTTGTTTTGCACGTATCATATGGTTAACATAGATCTATTTTATTTATTTGATATTCTTTTGAGCTAAAAGCTAGAGTTAACATCAGGGTGCAGATGTTCTTTTTCTTTTAGGGCCTAAACAAACTCTTTACAGCATGTGACAATATGTGAATGAAATTGCCAATGTTTTCGTTATTTTAAGATGAACAAAGAGAGGGTTTCATTTAAAGAGGAAATTTAAACATCTCTGTCAAGAAGATGTTGCAGGCAAGTTCTGTTCTCATGCGAGACCAGACCTGTAGTAAATTCAGTCAGTTGGGTCTAAATGCTGACGATGTCTAGCTGTAGTGTAGTGGCCCTAGTGGGGTGTTTTGTGAAGCTGTCAGCAGTTTACAGAGGATAACTGCTCTCTCATAGTCAGGGAAAGAACAAACTGTGTTAGCACATGGAGGGAGAAGGATGGTCAGCCAAATGGAATAGTTTCATTGATCAGTTGTCATGACAGCCTGCTGATGCTCTGCCTAATAATACACAGTGCCTCCCTGTCTTGTCTGTGTGTGTAGGTGTGTGTGTGTAAAGCCTCGTAGAGCTCTTCCACTTATGCTCCGAAAAAAAAAAGTCTCCCTAGCTCCCCCTCAGCAAGTATACTCCCATGAAAAAGTCATTCATGCACACATGTCATTCAGAGACCTATAGGCCACCTGGATGTGGCTGCGATGTGTATGTGAGCACAGTGGGATCACAGCATTTTGCTGGTAGGAAAGTAGATAATGAACCAACATGACCAGACACAAATAAAAAAAAACAAACAAACATCCACTCTTCTGTTTCCCCTTCCTTCACTCTCTACCCTTCTTCCACCCATGTGTTGCCATGGTAACCGCTCCTGGGCAGTCTCCTGCGGATGTTTTCACATACACACACATACACACAAACGAACACACACATACACTCCTACTGATGCTATTTGATAAAGGATCTGTCGCAGCCAAAACTTATTAAGAATGTGTTTAACCTTTACTGTGTTGGGAATACATAACCACAGTCACAGCATTGTCTTCAGTTAGTCTTGTGCACATTTTTAAACAGCAGCTGTCAATTCCAAAATGAGCCATTGTGAGAAGCCAATATGAAATGAATGTGTTTATAATAAATTAATTACTGGTCACATTGTTGATACTTCATAATTTTCACTGCAGCTGTTTAATAAAAGTTTAGATCATTAGCTGTAGTTTTGGTTTTATGTAAAAATCTGAATCAAAGGAAAGACAACTTAATCTTTTGGTATTGGTGTATGTATTGACTGCCAGAGTGACATTAAAATTTCTTATAATTAATTAATTGTTCTGTTGCTATTCTTGTGTGTAATAAAGCCATTTTTGTGTAATCAAAAAAGAAAGACGGTTACTTAAAGAAAGATAATTGCATACATTATTAAACTTTTGTCAGTGCCAAGTTTAAAGTTGAAGGTTTCACGATGTTGACAAAAAGGTAATAATACAAATAATATTATCACAAGCAAGTGCTTATGTGTTCTACATTTACAATAAGTGTTTTTTTTTGTAGCTGTTGGGCTTACCACTTGTCCAGAACCAATGATTCCAGCCAATGGCATTAAAGCAGGAGACAGATATATGGTCAATGAGGTGGTGGCTTTTAGCTGTGAACCTGGGTACACCTTACAGGTAAGCTTGAAAAATACATTTTTTGCAACCACCTTGCAACATTTGAAATCGTTAAATTTGATTGTATTTTTTTCCTCAACGTTTTTTATTTTTATTTTTTTTTAAGTAGCATGAGGGCAAGATAAATGTTAAGCATTGAAAAGCAAAGACTACGATCAGGTGCCAAGTGGTGTCTTCAACAATAAACATTCAAATTAAAACACTGCAGTTTCCACAGTGATTGCATTTCTATTTGAATTAATTACATGTCCGATTTGCTTAGCTCTAGATAAGGAAAAATGCAAATCCTCTGAAATGTAAAACAAGAAAAAAATACATTTTGTAACTGTTTGGTAAATTTTTTTAAAACATAAAATGAATTAATTACGGCATACAGTATAACAACATCTACTGTTTATTCCCTATATTTAAATGCTGCCTAATCATTTTCAGGGCCACTCGCACATTTCCTGTATGCCTGGGACAGTGCGTCGGTGGAACTACCCACCACCTCTTTGCATAGGTACAGTACACACAGTAATATTATACTGCTGTCTGAATTGCCCTACAAACAAACAATATAGACAGTGTGTGTGTGTAATGGAGGTGGGAGTGATGCAGTATGTCTTAGTGGGAACATCACAATGTGCTGCAATGTGACAGAAATGTTAACACAGTCAGAGACTTTGCCACAGTCTAAATAAATTTGAATAATAACCTTATGATGGACCAAAGAAAAGGTTTATTTTATTGATTATCACTCATTTTGCCATTTTGTCCCCTGGAAGACAAACCAAGATTGGGTCAGCAATCAGTAGGAATTAAAAGTCTGCTGGCTGTAGACACCATGACAGTTTGTACTATGAAAGCCAAGGCTTCTCAGCATTGACATGTTGAGGGACCTTAATACCATTTAAGTTTGCTTTTCAAGTTACTAGGTTTAATCCTTGATCAATGCTTTCTTCTAAGACACGTTGATAAACTCTGTGTGGACGTGTCAAGACTAATTGAACTAAGTGTTGTAGTCTTTGTAGACATTGTACAGTTCAGTTAGTGAGCATTGCTTCAGTCCATTCATGTTAAAAGTTAAGAGCAGTGAGTGTGTATTCATTTCATCTTTTAACTCTATATTTTCTGTGGGTGTGTTGTCAGCTCGCTGTGGAGGGGTCCTGTCTAAGATGAGTGGTGTCATCCTTAGTCCAGGTTTCCCTGGCAACTACCCTGGTAACCTGGACTGCACCTGGCAAATCACCCTGCCAGCTGGATATGGTAAGCCTCTTATTATGGGAGAATTCCTTAAAAAAAGTAACTTTAGGTGTATTAGTTGACATAATTGCTAAACCCAAACAGTTTTTCACAAAATTCACAGCAGATTCACCATGAGTTAACTAAAGGCTGACTTATGAACAGGACAAGTACCATTTTAAGTACTTGGTATGCATTTCCAGAAGTAACTGTATATAACTACTATAATATTTATCAAAACTTATTCGCTTTAGCTCTAGAAAGCAATAATAAAATAGGCAAATGTATCTTAAGTTTAGTTGAGTTATATGAAAATGTAAAATGAACACATAAAATGAAAAATGTTTACAATAATGTTTTTACAATTCAATTGCATTTACTTGTTTTCAGTGTATGCAGTGTCTCAGTGCTGCATGCACATAATGAAACTAACTTTTTTTTTCGTAGATTGTTGCAAATTAGTTTACTTGTGGACTGTTTGGTATTGAAGTCATTTCTCTAACACTGATGCATTTTATAAGTGTGTGTTTTATGTTATGTGTGTTCTAGGAGCTCATATTCAGTTCCAAAACTTCTCTTCAGAAGACAACCATGATTTTTTAGAAGTCAGAGCTGGACCACAGCACAGCTCTGCTTTAATTGGTCAGTTTAGCGGCTCACAGAGTCCACCTCCATTGATGAGCACTACCCACTTGACCACCCTCCACTTCTACAGTGACCACTCTGAGAACAGACCAGGATTCAAACTGACTTACCAAGGCAAGTTCCAAAATGATCTTTTTTATTATAAGTTAGAATAAAAAAATGTCTACAAATAATTTCAAGAAAAAAATCTACCAAAAAAAAAAAGCTCTGAATTCATGATAAACCTTATTTTCCAGGGTCTAGGGAAAGAGAACCCAGTGGTTTCTCAAATGATTAAGAAATGGTCTCTACAAAGCTCAGAATAAATTAACATCCTCAACCTTGTGGCCAAATTACAAAGACCTACCAACACCACAAGTGATTTATAAGATGAAAAAACAAAACAAAAACATTTTGCTATGAGGCTTTGTGCTTTGAACCATAGATGAGTAATGCTAAAGACTTAAAAAAAAACCTTATGGCTATTCTTTCATCATTAAAAGAGATGGATTGCCAGTAAGCCCCAGTGAGAGACTGACATCTTGTCCACAAGTTTTTTCTTGCACCCTGAAGTGTTTCACTTCAAAGACAGAATAGATATTCTGTGGTACTTTATGGCAGCATAACTAGAACAAGGCTTACTTACTTACACATAGGAGGACCTTCATTTCTGCACACATACTAGTTTTTCTATTTTTATATGTTAACTCTTCTAGCAGTACCTGTGACCCTCCAATGACTTTTGCATTTGGGGAATGCCAGCAAGCTTTGTTACAATTTGTAGCACCCTGTGACACCTGACAGCAAAGTTTTTATTTTGGCAGGAGGACACAGAGCACACAGAAGCTCATGATTCTACCTCCAGCCTGAGTTTATACTTTCATTCCAGCACCATTCTGCATCACATGCAATTTTGTGCATAAGTCTTGGAGGGTTTGCCACTCAGGAGACTCTGTAATTGTGTGCACACCAGTGAGACTGGATAAGTGCTCAAGCCAAAAAAATGACTGCTAATATTCTCGGAAAAGAAGCCGCTTACTAACATTTGCACCCAAGCGTTACTCATAAAAGCTAAAGTGAGTTCTGATTCCAGTTTTAGGCTTTGGCATCTGACATTGTGTTGCCTCTAGGTGCACATTTACACATAGAGATTTTGAAAGTTGTTCCTGGCGTTAGTTGGAGCCAAACACTTGGCTGGAGTTTTACAACTGTGGGTACATCTGCGACCATGAGCACTTCTTCTGGCCTACATACTTCGCAACTTTTTCCTTCTATCTTTTTTTTTCTTATACCCACTGTAATTACCTACCATTGACGTTTCTTTCACTTGGGACCTCTACATCTGTCATCATCACTTTTGTTTCTGTTCTATTTTTTGCAACATCCCCTTAGATTTCTGAACATTTGTTAAGCTCTCACACTCTGCAAGTTCCTCACAATTATTTTTGTCTTACTCATAGTTACACGGTCAAGTCAATTAAGTATGATTGATGATTTAACTGAGATTGGCATACTAAGTTGATTACCAGGTGGGAACATTCATTAGGCAGTACAGTGTTGTTACATATGACACTTCACCCTTTTATAAACAAACGACACTCCCTGTGATTAGGGTGCCTTTCATCGCAGGGGAACTTTGTTGGTGCTACAAAAGCAGACCTTAAACAAAGTTGAGAAGAATAATATGCTGAATTTTGAAGGAGCGTGCTCAAATCTCTACGACACACACACAAAAAAATGGCAAGGAGGATGCTTAAAACTTAAAAGCCTATTGGCTGTCTCACACGATACGAGCATGCACCCCGATTTCTTCTTTTGCTATATATTTTAAATAGCATGTTGTAAAATTGGCCATTAAATTACACATATTGGTTGCAAGTCTCAGTAATTCATCTTTGCACAGTTCACTCTGTGGCTGCTCTCTGTTACTGCACTGTTTGCATTGACCTTGTGCTGAGTTCTTTTCAAGTGCTGTTAGATGCTGCTTTTTTTGTTGTCTTTTGTGGTAGCAAGGAATCCAATGTCGGCCACCTCTGTTCACTGTGAAAGCCGTGTTAAATGGAGGAGCTTAACTTGCTATGACATTCGTCCCGAGTGAGATGTGCCCTTAATAGACCTGTGGTGCTGATATTTCCTCAAGCAAGTGCTGGCATGTCATCTATACATGTGTGCATAACTGTGTAGGAGGACAAAATTTTTTATTTATTTTTTTATTTGATGATGTTTTGTTGTCTCTGTCAGTTATAGATTTTCCAATGCTTCTTTATGACTAATGGATGTGCACAAGAAAATGGATTGGGCAGCATGTGTCTTGCCATTTTTTGTCTTTTTTTTTCATTATTACAAAGGAAAGTCTTAAGTTTGGGGAAAAAAAACACAGCGACAAAGATGGTATACAAGTACATACTCACTGTATTAATTGATTGCTGTACAACTGTAGACTTGGCAACAAGACCTTCAAACATAAACTTTCCCTTATGTGCCAATGTCAAAACTGAGATCATTTTAAATAATTACCATTCCATTAGTCATTTTCTTTGTGTTTTGTCTTTAGCTTATCAACTTCAAAACTGCCACGATCCTGCTCCTTTTCCCAATGGCGACATCATCAAAAGTGACTACAGTCCTGGCCAATCAGTGACTTTTCAGTGCTATCCTGGTTATGTTTTGGTTGGGCACACAGTGCTTTCATGCTTACATGGAACAAATCGCAAGTGGAATCACCCATTTCCTCGCTGTGAGGGTAAGAGCAATCTATATCCTCTATTTTATTTATTTATTTGTTTTGATAACGTCTTCTATAAGTGGATTTAATATACCACGGATATTTTAGATGCACTAACATACCACAATCAGGTGAATAGTCATTTAGCCCTATATGTGTTTGTGTGGCTATGGACCCAATTTAAATAAATAAATAAATGTGTATTGTTTAATCAGTTGTTAGGTACATCATTCAAATTAATTATTATCCTGGGTTTATTTGAACATTTTTGTTGTTTTGCTAATAGGAAAATTACCACTAATTAGTTAGAAAGTTAATTCAATATAACTAGGATTATTCATGGTATAAATTGATTGTGAAAGCCCTCATTCAAGGGCTCCTTAAGGTGATTTAGTTTTCACCTCTATAACAAATCTGACACTAATCATATTCCTCAACTTCTACAGCTCAATGGTGACTCCTGTCTCATGAGTTCTCCAAGTTTGCCATGTTTCAGAGGATTGAAAATTTTCAGATTGACAGGCTCATATCTGTGCTTTTTACAGCTCCTTGTGGTTATAATGTCACTGCTGAAAATGGGACCATCTATTCACCTCAGTACCCCAATGAATATCCCAACTCACAAGACTGTAGCTGGCTCATCACTGTTCCCCATGGACACGGGGTTTACATCAACTTTACTTTACTGCAGACAGAGCCTGTCACAGATTATATTGCTGTCTGGTAAGTCTGCATACATTCTCACTCACTCATGATGTTTATGTACAAATTTAGACAGAAATGTGCAGATTTATTTAATACATGGTGGCAATAACTGCATTCTTGACAGGTTGTTTTTGAGGTTTATCAACTCACTTCCTGTTTGATGACAGCGTATAACTCACTTTATGATACAAATGGATAAATAAAAACTCATACAAGTTGGGATACGTATGCACAGGGACCCCACCTCTCCTTAAACCAATAATACCTACACTCACACAAGCTCTGTTCTAAAAGTACATAGTCTCCTCAGCAATAATAATAGGATTCAGTGTGGAGGTTAAAGTATAATACAGGGAGTGTGAGAGTAATGCATTTACAATAGGGAACACTGACCAATTCAATCTGAGTCAGTCCCATGGCCAAATGCAGGCCCAGAGAGGATTTGGAAACTCTGGAAGTAATGATGAGAGTCAGTGGGGAGTGGGAAATGTAATGAAAAGAGTGGCAGAGCAGGGTTTGCACATCTTACATGGCTCAGCTGGATCTGATGAGTTTGAGTTAGTCTAAAAGAAATTTTCCACCAAGCAGTTTTGCCTTGCAACGTGCATCCTATCAAAAAACATAACAAGCAGTTATTTTCTCAGGATCAATTAGGGTTTGAGTCTTGTTCAGATCTGTCGCAGGTTTGACACATTTAGAGTTAAGTTTTAATTTTCAGGTTCAAGAGAGCAGCTGCTGGCAGTAGGAAAGCAATGCATTCACAGTCAGTGACTTCTGGTTTTCAATCTGGCCAGCTAGAAAAACCTTCAATTTAGCCACAGAGAGGCCCTGTATGGGAGCTATTTTGCTTTTGCAAATTGATTTTTGGTGATTGATGTGTCTTTTGGTACATTTCATCAGGAGCAAAATTATGAAATTGCACCTATATATTGTAAGGCACCAGAAGGATTTGGTAATGTGAAACTAGTACATACATGATGGCTCAGTCTTGCTGTATTTCATGAATATATTTAGACGAGGTTGGAGGCTGACACTGAAGCAAGAAATGCTTTTTGTGGACCTAGTGGGATATCATCTACCTTCCGGGGTCTTAGACAGATTTAGAGTTGCTGATCCAAAGGTCCACTGCAACCGCATTATTTCCATGTAAACAGATTCCCCTGCTAAAGGTACTCCAATCATTTCTCTATAAACTTTTAGTGTGTGGTTTTCTTGATCCACTCAGATAGAAACAAATCGACGTTTTAAAGCGGAAGGCAGAAAATCAAGCACAATAATTTTACATTGCAATTATGGCTGACACCCCATTTAGATTGCAAGCACTTTTTTTAATAATGGGATCTATAATGAGAATAATTAATTAAAGGCAATGGCAGTAAATGTTTAATAAAAAGGAATAAATGACATTATCTAAGACTATGAGATCAGGGCCACTGACTGTGATGATTTGGCCTTTTGGCTGCTTAAATTTCCAAGTTCAGTTTTACATAAAGTGGGGCAGGGCAAGATGTATCATGTGTGAGCTGCTGGGTTTCAAAGAATTTGAATTAGTTATCTTTAGGGCATTAGATTAAAAAAAATGTCAAACAAGGAGAAACATTAAATTATTTAAAAATAATCAATACACTGTTAGCTAAAACCAAGGTTTGTTTTAATGATTTTTAAATTTGTTAAAAATGCCAAATAATTACTATAAAATCTGCATACATTCAACTAAACTAAAGTTTACACTCCAATTTTCCTAATCTATTACACTGTAAGTCCTGGCTGCTATTTGGACTTCTGCTGCTCCCTTTCTTCATCAGTCTGCTCATGTGTTAAAGTTCTCAATGCAGGCGTGTAAAAGATTTATTTTGGATGTAATTTAACATGTCATTTACACACCACAGTGATGTGCGTCTGCTTGTGGCTGCCTTGACTGTCTTGAGGGTTTATGTGACAGCAGCTGCATCCAGATGTCAGGAACTGAAGCCAAACAGTCCCTGTGGTTTTCCACCAGTTGAGTTTGGCTTTTTGCCTAATACCAATGAACCACTGCTAACATCAGGCAATAGATCTAACAGCAGACTTCTGTAGGGGTGTTTTTAATGCCGAACACTTTCCAATCATGAGCATTATTCATCTAACTTTTTTGCTATTGACATCTGTGAATCTCGAAAAATAAAGAGATATTTAAAGGTGAATAAAAAGAGAAAAAAAAACGTTAATATCTGGTTATTTCCTTTAAGCATAATGAAATGAGATTGAACTTTACAGTCATGTTAAATTTAATAATCGTTTAAACAACTTTATATATATAATAAATATAATAATAAATATAATATATTTATAATTATAATTATGTAGATAGATAGATAGATAGATAGATAGATAGATAGATAGATAGATAGATAGATAGATAGATAGATAGATAGAT
>JARVJO010000164.1:10900294-10912839 GCA_031762555.1 Cynodonichthys magdalenae | reverse complement strand
AGTCATGAAGAAATTTGCTTCTCAGTTACAGAAGGGCAAACATGTACAAATAATAAAACACTACATGACATTGTAATGCTGTTTTATTATTGTCATTTGTTTAATAAATACACTGGCGTGATACAACTTAGTACATGTTTGATTACTTTTTGATATATGTCTAATTTGGAGATGTAGCCCCCCGTGGAGAAAAATCCACCAGCCGCCACTGGCAGGGTACAATGCAATCTCAAGACTATCAAGGCATTCTGGACAGAAATGTGCTACCTAGTGTCAGAATGCTTGGTCCCAGTTGCAACTCATGGGTCTTACAACAGAATAATGACCCAAAACATGCAACTAAAAACACAAACAATGGTTAAAAACTAAACATTAAATTAAGTGACCTTCTGAGCCCTGATCTAAGTCCTTTTTAACATTTGTGGAAAAAGCTGAAATTGTCTGGGGATAAAAATAGCATTTTTTTATTTAGTTGGTTTATTTCAAACATAGCAAAACCTTTAAAATAATTCTCTTTACACATACCGTAATTTATGTATTTTATTTTACCCTGGCGGCTGTGATCAATGTGTGATCAGAAAGTTGTTGGTCCAAGTCCCCTTAATGGTACATCAAAAATTTTGGTGGGGGGGTGGGTAAGCACCTCTATCTTCCCTCACCCTCATTTGCCCCACTCTGGAACCCTAGAAGGCCCCCTGCTCCTCACATGTGGTCCGTCACAAAAATTTGGCTTTTATTTAAATTCCAAATCACAAATCCCACTGAGGTCACAGATCTGTTTTACAAGGAAAGGCCAGAAGGAAGTCTACCATGCAATTTTTGGGCTTTTACTGATTTCTACTAGTTGATTTTTAAGAAAATGTTTTCGAACGCTACTTTTGTGCGTTTCAGGATATTTCAGTAAGTTTTGTGGGTTTTTCTTTCTCTGACAAAAGGGTACAGACAAATCTGTTTGTACTTATTAATGATCAGGTCAGGTAGGAGTCGAGGTGCTATCCAAGCAGACATAACCCACCTGAAATTAATTCTCATCATACGATGCATTTTTAAACAAAACCAATTTATTTTGTTGTTTTAAAAAGTCAATCAGGGCTAAAATTTAATGAGTTTTTTCTTTTACCAATGAATATTTTTGTCTTTGTACAAAATTTCATTTAATTTGACTTGACTCAGGAGTTGTTAGGTTTAAATTAAAAGAAAGAGTTTGAGGCTAAAGTAACAACTTTTCAGATGCTCTTTTTCAGGTTTGTTTATGATCCTGGAAATAAACTGGGATAAGATCCAACCTACATAATATTTGCTGGATCATTTCACCTTTAATATTTTGTCATTTCATTGCAATGCAAATATGTGCATATAACAGCTTTTCCTTTTTGAAATGTAAGGATAAATTATATTGTTTTGAAACCTCTACCTTTGCAGTGTATATCAAACTCCAAATAGTTTACACTGAGTATTGAACAACAAGATTTGAAATGGAGTTGGGTACAAAGGATTAGTGTGGCTCAGGGATGACTCTGCTGTTGGATATTTTAGGGAACCTTTTTCACTGAATTGTAATATTATCTGTGATTGTAAAATTATTCAGTGAAAAGGGATTAGAAACTTTAATCCTACCAGTGTTTTTTTTTAGTTTTTTTTTGGAGGAGGGGTGCTAAAATAAATTAGTTTTCTTCTTTAGTTCATCAGTCTAAAATGATTTGAAGAAGGATTTTGCCACCTCCTGAGCGAGACAGGTGGATCTTCAGCATCCTTTCAAAGCTCAACAGAAACCCAGAGAGACACAATCCGTCTCTTCTGTCAGTGTTACTGGGATTACTTGCCGCTCTGCTGCTTCCAGCATCAATTATTAATCAGCTGAAATGAAGATAAAGCCACATCTGTAAAAGCTTCACTCATTTAGTATATTTGCTTAGATTTAGGCTTTCAGAATTTTTTTAATTCCTTGATGCTAAACTAACAAGAATTTTATGATATAGCTTCTTATCTATACAAGTAGGTAGATATTGCACTGAAACACATGGTGTATTTGAATGTGTTGTAGATTTAAATAATGTAAGAGGCTATAATAGAAAGGAAATGGCTTTTTATATTAAAATGTAAAAATGTATTTAAGAATTCTGTTGTTTATTTGTTTGCTTTTGGGGGTAGCCCCCAGCAGCATATAAAACAGTTCCCACCTTACTCACAATCCCCATTTTTTATTTAATTTATGGGAAATTTGTAAAGTTTTCACTGCAGATATTTGACCCAAATTTGATGCATAAGATAATGACAAATTAATCTGATTGGTAAAGATTTGTCTACACTGATACAAAGTTATTGCAAAATGGACATTTTCTTCTGTCTGAACTGTTCTTTTACAAGCTGATGGGTTTTGCATGTCAACCCCTTCAAATATTTACCTGTGTTGCCAGGTAACACAGGTAATGATCCTCAGAAATCATAATTTTCACAGTAAATCCAGAGTCTCACACAGTGTAGCCTTCTCGCTGTCTTTGTGTGGTCCACATGACCCCACTCATGTTTGGTGTGGTGGTGGGGGCCTCCTGATCCTCACCTGACTAAGTGGTGGTTGCCTATATTTTATTTTGTTTTGTTTTTAGGACCTCGCTGGCTACATTTTAGTCCTTTTTCAGAACTACACAGACATTGATTTTCATTAAAATCATCGTCAATCAAAGTTAAACTGTTTTTAACTAATTTCAATTATTGTCTCCGCTCGACTCGGCCAGTTCTAGTAGCTAAGTTTGTGACCAAGGGTTTGGTTAATGAGGTCTGTCCCCCTTGTGAAAGCTTTAGAAGGCAGACTCAAAAGGTTTACTTGAAGGCCTTGCTTTTTGTGTGTGTGTGTGTGTGTGTGTTTACCTTTACCATGACATTTTCATTTCTTTAGTTTATTATTCAAGATAGTGGGATTTTGTTTTCTTAAACTTTGTAAAAGCATTACTAAATCTTAGTTATTTGACTTCTCATTTATTTTGTTGTTTATTTTGTTTGCAGTTTTGTTGAAACTTCCAACCTATGTTTGCTCAGTTGTGTCTTTAATTTCAAAACTGGCTGCAATAATTAAATTTTTCCCTTATAAACCTTCTGGTTTTAATGTTACCTCCCCTTTTTCCTACCTGAGCTGGGTCATAACAGTGCAAAATGTGGGGAAATCTATGTAATTTACAGACAATCTGTACAACTTGACATGTATGTTTTTGGGGCATCTGTAGGATTCAGTGTCTTACCTGCAGCAAACAGCTGTGCAAGTTGATCTTTATATTGCATCACTACAAATAGAGACATTTTGCAACAGGGACATTTTCTGCTGTATTTTCTGCCTCTTATTCACAGCCAACTGTATTCTTGGTGAAAATTTTTTTTTTGTTTTGAGGAATGTGAATGTTTTTAAAATAATTATGTTGCATCCTCTTTGGTGCATGCTTCTATTGTCTTGTTCTAAAAACCACCAAGATGAAGCAATTATTTTGTTTTTTGAATCATAATTTGTCTTGTCTCTGGAAGAATTATATTTTGATTTTAATGGTTGAAAGAAAAGTGGTAAACAGCTGTGCTCAGAATGTTCTTCCTCTGGATTTATATCTTTGACCATATAACAGGACTATTCAACTAGTGGCCTGCGGGCCACTCCTGGCCCCTGGGTGACTTCAGTTTGGCCTTAATGTTTTTAGACTTGAACATATGCCTGTTAATGAAATAATTTAATATTTTTTGTAATCTATTTTTTTTATTAGATTTCAAATCAGAAAAAAACATTATTTATATAACTGTATTTATGTAATTGCTGGATGTCCAGTACCTGAGCTGTTGGCTTTATGCAACTGTGGTCCAATTTGGTTGAACAGCCATGCCATATAATATAATGCTGCACCTCTCATTGCACCTTTATCTGTTGTTGAGAACTGAAGCCACTAGAAATGTTTTAATTGTGTCACACGAGCTCTCTTTTAAACATGAAATAACTCATTGTATCAAAACAAATTGGAAAAGAGAACATTTATATATGCAGCATCAAGGTAAGAACAATGAGACAACACCTGGAAAAATATTTGAGGGATATATTTTAATTATTTTGCCAAACGTTATGTTGTTTAACAGGAGGGGGTGGGATTTGAAGCTTGCACTGGAACCAGCCAACAGGAAAGATCGTTCTGTTCCAGCTCCACCTTCATCAGATGTCCAGATTTTTATGCTGCGTTCACAACAAGCACATTTTAAATGTCAGGAGCATCAGGTTTACATGCAAAGTCTATGGTGGAGGTGTCAAGCAGCATCCGTAAGTTCTGCGGCGTGTCTAGTGCAATTAGAGCGATTTGAACGTCAAGCACGTCGAATACTGGAGTTGGGAAATCTGAATTTTGCAGCTCGGCGCGGTGCGTCAACCAATCCGAGAGACTCCACTGTGTGACATAGTGACACATTTTCCGATGGGACAGTTTCATGAATGATGTCCACTAACTTGAGACAGATAGACAGGAGCTCTTTAGCTGAAATTGAGTGCCTGTAGTTGATGTCCTGGCAGGAGGTATCAGCACCGATGTGGGTCAACGGCTCATCAAACTGGACTTGGGAAAAATATAGTTCTGAAAGTGAGCCTTGTCAGCTCGTAGCTCCTGGGTGGTGAAACTCACCAAACTCAGAACGTCTCTGAATTATGTGGTGAATTAATTATGAATTAACTATCTGCTGAGCGCGACTTTCTCTTGATCTCAGTAAATAAAGCAAAGCCACTTTCTTTATGTCATCCTCCATTAAACAGAGACCGGCAGAGGAGGGGGGGGTAAAGGTTCTCGACGCACTTAAGGGCTCCCACATACTCTAGTGTACTGTGTGCAGTCCATGAGCCTCGCAGACTCCTCACATATTGTCCGTGGACGTTTGTGACTTTATACTCGAGCGTACTGACCGCCTGACAAATTCTTTAATTTCTCACAATTTCAGTCATGGTGTCGCATTCAAAACAGTTCGACGTGAACTCTGGACAGTTTATTGTGCGACACTGTGGGCGCGGACGTAAAAAATTTATCTCTGCGCGGACCAGTCCGGCGGACGGCAGCTTCGAGTCCGCATTCAGTCCACCTAGAGTCCTCTCGGACCTCCGCGGGGCGAAGTACACCCGAGTATGTGGGGGCCTTTAGTGTCCTGTTGATGTTGTACAGTTTGAAGCATAACATTCTAATATGAGCCTTACAACACAAAGCGTAATCCATTTTTTAATTTATTTTCAGAATCCAATACCTTTGTTTTGTAGTTTCCACACATGGAATATTTTCCTTTCCTTCCTGCCTGCTCTAAATAATGAATTATTAGTCTACGTATCATGTAAGCAAAACTAAACTTTGTACTTTTTTTAATTTTTCAGTTGGAGTGAAAGTAAATCCCAAAGGCAGGGGAGAGTCAGATGTACAGAAGAACAAGATCCGTGGTTTGTGGCACAAACACTATTTCATTTTTTCTGCAGCCTCTTTATGCCCCATATCAAATTTATTTTAGAAAATTGTTTTGTCTTGTTGTTGCTTTCCTTGAATAATCATCACTGTCAGACATGAGCAATAAGATAAGCGGCTTCAGTCTATGTTACGTTTCCAGCTCAAGAAAACCACCAAAGTTTTATGAGTTCTCATAGGTGCCTAAAAATAAGTGAAAACATTCAACTGCTATAGCATGAAACATTTTCTATGAAATAAGCCATTTTCATATGGCTAATATCCGTTAGAAAAAGCCAGTGATGAAAGGAAAAACAATAATATTTAGAAATTGGTCAATTTCAGCAAGAGAGCTGCAACCGCTAGGTTTAAAATAAGTCTAAATGAATATTGTCATTGAATGTAAGTGTGTAGGCAGTTACTGATCTCAAAAATCAAAAAATCTTAGGACATATTAGGACAAACATCATAACATTTTTGTTATTATTTTTTTTCATGACCTTTGATGCATTTGTAGTATGTGGTTAAACGACTTCAAAAAATCTTTAATCTATCATATTCATTTTAATCTTTTCATTTAAGAAACAGTAAACTTTACCCTTCTTGTTGTGTATGTTTTCTCTCTCTTATGCAGTTCCAGTGGATGTTTTCTCTCCAAACTCTGAATGGAGTGGTTTCTATGAGTATTTGGGGAAGAAGCAGTCCACCACATTTACAGTTACTGGATTCAATGCCAGCAGTGGCCGTGTTAACGTCACATTACTGGAGACCAGCGGGGTGTCGATCAGACTGTCAGGTAAAAGAAAACGAGAGAAATGCTGAAGTTTTCATACCAGTTGTTTAGTAGAACACATTCTACTTTGAATGTCCCAAAAGACTCATAATTATGTTTTCAACCTACAAATGAACACTATATACTACTGAACTAATAAGCCAGTTTTGAGTCAGTTCATTTTCTTGAATTATTAGAAGCACTCATAATATTTACAGCTTATTGGATATAAAATACCTAAACCCCAACGACCTGAACAGTTTATTACAGTATATATCCTGTATTCAGTATGTTTCGTTTTCTGTTATCCAGGGTGAATCAGAATCCAAAAGTTGAACATTTTCAGGTTTTCAATTCAGTATAAATAACACAAAAGCATTAATGATATAAGTACAAAATAAAATAATAATAAGAAATCCTGCTGTCAACCTCAACTGTCTGTAGAAAAGCTGCAGTCCCCTATATTGCATACAATATTTATAATCACTGACAGTTTGCTTGGAAGAAACAGAGCAGTAGAGCATACAAATGAAAGCAAACTGATAAATTTACAGATTCATTTATTAATTTCACTGGAATCTGGCAACCTCCTTTATACTACAGTATATAAAACTATCAAATATAGGAACACAAAGGAGAAACTGAAACGCTAATACAAAAAGGACAAAGTTTAACTGATGTTAAAAACCCTATTCAACACAATTTCATCAGTTAACATTTTAAGAAATACATTTCAATGTAAACAAAATCAGATAACCTAATGCTGGGTTCACACAGCAAGATAATTGTGTTGATTGTTGCCCTTCCAGTAATTTTAAGGACTCTCTGATTATCTGATTATTGTGATGGCTCTAAAGATAAGCTCAGGAGATGTTCCCGCTGTGTGTTAAGAGTGATCTAGTCAGTTGTTAAAAATAGTCTCCAAACTATCGTCTTTGCTTCTTCCTCATCTGCCGTGTTTATTTACTCTGAACTTGTGTGATCTTGAGAGGTCTCACAAAATTTCCTGTCTGACATCTGATTGTTCGTGAGTGACAACTGTTCGTCTTGGGTTTATGTAAGACCAAACCTGTTATATCAATGATTTTTTTTTGTCATCATGTGTCTGGTCTTTCAGTCTTTCAAAATCAGCTGACAATTTCAAAATCTTGTCTTGTGAACCAAGGTATTAAGGAAAAAAAAAACTTTGAATATGCTCTTCTAGTTCATGGTGAGTAAAGCTGCTTTTTGCAGGTTCTGTACAGACAAGTGGCTTCTACTACACCTTTTCTATAAGCACTTGAAAGAAAGAAACAAACTAATATAAGGAGATAAAACCGGAGTGAGGGCCCTATAGATCAATAAAATGCACCGTCTATCACATGACCACCCAACCTTAAGATTACTGTGCAAAATGGTGCGTACTATAAATTTCCCCGGTAATAAATTTTACTACATAGTCATAAACAACAACCCAGGGTTTGAGACTTGTAGCTGAGGGGTGCATGTGTAAAGTGGCTCTGTAATGAAATACTAAAAATGTGCTGTGAGAACTTTTTTTTTTGGACAACGCAGAGGAAAACATGATTTACTCCAGTAGAAGAAAACCAAGTTCTGTACCAGAACTTGACCAATTGATTTTTAGATCTGACCATCGTAGTGACTGAAATGTAATTAGTTATTTTAATTAACTTTTTTTTATTAATTAAGAGCTTTGGACTTTAGCAAAGTCAGTATGAGTAACAACACAAAAATCTAGACTTGTCTGTTTTGCTTGTGTCTTTTTTTTGTTTTTTCTTTTTGTACGCAGGTGAGGTGGTGTTTATAGATTTTAAATGATGAGGACTACACGGTGATGCCTGAATGATTTTAAAATTCAAAAGATGCAATTCTTTGAGTTTTTTCTTTTAGATTTTTTTGTTTGATGTTAGTTTTTCACACTAGAGAATTGTAGATGCTCAACAGCAGCATATTTTTCTCGTTGAAAAGAAAAGCATTTGGTTTTTCCTGCATGATGAACTAATTTATGTTGTTTTTTGTATTTTCTGTCTTTGACAAAAATAACTGAACAAACAAGCTCTAACGAATGATCAGCATTTGCTCTTTTCCAACCTTACAGTGGCTGACTAACGGTGGCATTGGTGGAATTTATTTAGACGCTGTATATCTCTTCCACTCTTTGCCAATGCCAGAAATAAATTGTAACCTTGACAACATAACCTCCAGCAGGGATCAAGTGTACATGATGTAGTTTGTATTTATGTCTGCTAGAAATATATAGTTTCAATGACGCAAAAGAAACTACTGGGTGCACAGAAATAACAATGCTCTACATTCAAATTAGACTTGTAATGGATTTTTTTTTCTTTAATTTGTGACATGTCTTACATGGTTCTGTCCTATTAAAAAACTACCAGTTTTTGTGTTTAAACTATAAAAGAAATCCCATAGCTGCGGGGTACATGTCACTTTTCCCCCAGTAATGTGTGACATGCTTTGTAAAGCAAAGTGAATGATCTTTCAAAATGTCAATGTGACTTCTTTTCTCTGTTTGTCACTCAGTTTATCTGTTTGCTTTCCTTCTTACCTCTCAGCCTCAACTCTTTCTTTCTCGTTTTGTTTTTTTCTTTTTTTAGCAAGTTTCAAGACAAATTAGAAGATAATGTGATGTAGATTTACAGAGGGGTTTATACTAATCAGCTTATTTGCAGACTCATGTAAATTTTCTGTCTGTATCTCTTTAGGTACCTATAAGTCAGAGGAAAACCAGCTGCTGTTAAAGGTGTACCAGGTGAAGGGGCCAACAGAGCATTACTACAGCAAGTTTAAAAATGACAACTGGGCTATGGATGGATATGTAAGAAAAAAAAGTTACTTCTCTTTTTGCACTTAAAATATATATTTTATAGTCACCAGTAGAAACATATTAAACTGAATGTTTTTAAACTGATTAAAAGCTAGCACAGTTTCCCACCAATTTGAAATGCTTGAACAGAATGCAGCTTGACTGTTTTAAGAAGTGTCATATTTTAACATTAAAACTTTGTTAGTTTTAATGACTGAAGAGTTTCAAGATGCTGTGGGAATCTCACATGAAGTGTCACAGACTAACTCATCTATCCTGGGTTAGTGTCATTCATAAGTTGTTTAACTATTGATCAACATGTGAAGTGTGTCAAACACGTTTCATAGTCTGACCAGTAGTAAAAAGGCCCAAGAAGAAGAGTCACACTTGCATGTTGGATAAAATATACCTGAGGCCACCTGTCCTCCCTGTTCTGAAAGACATTACTGTCTCTTATCCTTGAGATGTAAGTGGACAGCTACATTTTGACCTGAAGAGCTGGTTTGGGCTGTTCCACGGTTAGGTTAGTAAAGCTGTTATTTAAATAGGATAAATGCATTATCCATTTTTTTAGCTGTTAAATGCATTTTGTTGTATACACTCAAAAAAAAGAACGAAAGAATATTCATCTACTCAACTGAATTGAGTAAATCTAACACAATTCCATCATGTTAACTTATTAAGTAAGTGAAAAAATTGCTTTAGATTTACTTAATTCAGTTGAGTAGAACCTGTTGACATAATATATTTAAGTAAATCCAAAGGAAACATTTTGAAAATCTTTTTTTAGTGTACTTGGAGTCTATGGGAGTGCAGAAAAATTTAATTTAGTCTCTCCCTATACTGCAAAGATATATTTGTATTCTGTTTGGGTCATATTTTTTGGTCCGTTCAGTTTTCTATATTTTCTATGATGTTTCCTTAACTTCACATTGTTTGTGACAGAACTGCCAAATAAGGTCTGGACTTACCAATTACAGTTTTGTTGTCTTAATTCTCCACTTGCTCTGTGCCAAACTCTGGCTCCAACATGTAAGGCTGGATGGACAAGTCTTCCCTTGTTGACATCTTTTAATTGGTTTGTATAAAAAAACAAAAAAAAAATTCTGCACCGCTCTATAGTCCTGCAGCCATCTAACAAATCTCTATCTGTGAAGCGCCTTGTTTGAATTTAAAGAGACAGCATCAAAACGAATTGATCTGAGACACACCTCAGACAGGGGTGAAAGAGGGGCTTGTGGAGGTACAATAAGGAGGAATTCCTACCAAAATATTGCAGTTACACTTTATATAGACCCCAACTGAATGATTTAAATGTGAGAAAGATTTTTGTATTTTTTAAGTTTCCAGTGCTACACAGTTTGCTGTAACGGAACTAGCAGACTGCAAGGTTAAAAAGCCCACATTGTGTACAACAATCAACCAAAAAGAAAAAAAAAACTGAAAAACGGAGTTCACAACTAGAATTGGTTTTGCAAGCTCTCCTTTTAGTTTGCTGGACGGTTTCCTTGTTGAAGAATTATGTGTTAACTCTTGTGACTGGGTGTTTTGGTTCAAAGGTGTTTTTAGGTTTAATGTTTAGCAGGATGTTGTTTTTGGAGAAAACGCATCTGTTACAGCTGGTTGTTTTCTTTTTCTTCCTGTCTGAGGCTGTTGCTATGGTTGTTTTTTTTGTTTTTTTTTCCTGTCTGAGGCTGTTGCTATAAAGTTCTAGATTAATAAATACCTATGTGTGTGTGTGTGTGTGTGTGTTCAAAGGTATAATAAGAAACTTTAATTTTTTGAGCCTGCAGGGCTGTTTGTGCACATTAAATAATTGTTTTTAAGTTCCTAAAGTATCGAACTATGATTAAAATCTTGCCTTATGAACTTGCTCTATGCATTGGACAGTACTTTTGTCTTCTATGTAAGTTTGTAAGACTTAAGTAAAAATGAAGAGATATGGGTGAAATCCCTCAAAACACAATGCATTGCATTTCTTGATATAAATTGACCATTTTGTCGTGTTATGCTTCTCAGTATTGACAAAAAAATTATAGTCCTCTTCTGTGAGATGTCACTTGAACAATTGCCTGTCTGTCATACCAGCAGCAGTTAAAGATTGAATGTGTCTTTTTGTCACCATGAATTGCCCAGACATGCAGCCAAGACTCCAGGAAAGTTAATCTTCTCACCAAGAAATTGCTCCAGCATGTAACTCTCCTTTGGGTACAAACTTGAGGCTCTTTTGTAGTAGAACTGTTGTATGGTTACTTTGTACATTCATAAATTTTCCATCATGTGTACAAATGGTATTTTCTGTATGGATATGTTCAGTGAATTAAAGTCTTGTTTCAATTCACGAGATGAGAAGTAAAGCAATACAGAAAGTCAGCTCTGTGTGATGTACAATGTAGAAACTCCTGTAGACTTCTCTGCCCCCCTGCAGCAGTTTGGTGCTCTATTTAAAGTGAATACCTTATAAGTATCATGTCTTGAATATGATGTGGTGGTTTGGGGATACAGTCTCTTAGCCAAGAGCTTAAATTTTGCTTGTTGATGTTATTGATGCTTGGATAGTATTTAAGAAAAACTGTAAAGGGAAGAGGGGACAGTGTAGAGAACAGACTATAAAATATAGCAAAATAAAGCTGTTAATTAGAGATGAAAAAGTACTTTAATCAAAATTTAAGCAAAGTTTTAAATAAAACACATATATTCTTATATGCCACTAAATCACATGTCAAAGGCCTGAGGGCTACATGTGACTTAAAAATGTTGTTCCTTTTTTTATTTTATTTATTTTGAAAATAAAGTTATGATTCAAAATAAACAAATTTAAAAAGTGAAAGAAATAATACTTGTTCCTGAGTTGTTGGCTTTGACTGACTGTGGCTCCCTGAGCAACTTAGTTGCATATCCCTGTATGAATGTCTCAAAATAAGCTGATTTAGAGCCAGCAATGATCAAAAACTGCATATCATGCATGTCCGTTATGCATCATAATTCCCTGTCAGGAAATGGGAGGGTTTAGAATAAACATTGGCAGCTACTCTCCACAACTCATCAGTGAGTTAAATTCTTACCTTTACTTTTAATAGTATTTCTGTATTATTTATTTCACATTTAGTCAGTTATGCACGTAGTACTTTTCAGCATTTATAAGAGGACGTGTGGAAACTTGTTTCATAGCAAGAAATACCATGTAGAGCTCAGTTATTATTTGTTAGCAGTTCTCAGCAGTAGCAACGAGACAAGGAATGGGATGTTTCATGTTTAGTCAAAGTTAAACATGAAACATCAAAGTGAATTACAACTGGCTCTTTGAGGGCCACCATGACATAAAACATATATAATTCCAACAGCTGATTCATGGAACAATTACTGAATTCTCTTTATCAGGTGAAACTTCCTCAACATCGCAACCAAGACTCTTGTGATTTAACAGATCTTTTAAGGGGGCAATATTATGTGTTTCTCAGGCATATATTTAAATTCTATACCATAATAAAGTAACTATGTCATCTTTAGTTGT
>JARVJO010000164.1:10873928-10886007 GCA_031762555.1 Cynodonichthys magdalenae | reverse complement strand
CTGGGCATGAGGTGCGGCAATTGGATGGAGCAGGTGAGGTAAGAGTCTTCCAGCCTGAATTTACGCATAAGCTTCATATTATCTGCGCTTCTAACTTGAACAATTCTTTACAGTATGTTTAATAAATGATCTGTTGAGTTTATGTATGTAAGTTTTCAGGGCCACGAAGTGTCCTAATCATTTTGAAAATCAACCACTCTCATTTGGACAAGTGAGAGAAAATGACCATTGAGTGGAGGAAAGACACAGATAGAGAAAAAGTAGTTCAACAGGCAAATACAATCACAAGACTGAAGAGTCATTTTCCTAACATGGGTCCTAATGTTTTCATTCTTTTACTCTTGAAAGACACAAATATACAGGAGGAAAGCGGAGGAGCGAAAGAGGAAAAATGTTTCACTCATGCTGCCAACCACCGATGTTGCCAAAGTGATCATCATGCCCAAATCCTTGCAAAGATGCCAAAATCCATAACCATTCACCGTTTTAGGCATTTGGCCAATACAATAAGTACATAATAGCATTTCAGTGTTTTCTCAAGATATATATTTTTTGGCAGAACAAAATCCTCACAAAAAACAGCATTTAGATGTGATCCCAAAACTCCCCACTGAAAGCAATAATAATGGGATTCTGTGACAGCAAACCACATAAGGATGTTGCTCTCTTGTTAAATCAACAACTCTCTGCCAAAGATTAAACCCAGAGCAGCAAGGGCTCTAATCGGTGATATTATCAAGGGACAGATGCTGGAGCTTCTTTCCTGATAATGAGTTACAGACTGGCTCACTCTTGTTTACGGTTTTTCACAGTCACTTAAAGCCTCCCAAGACTGCATGATATTAGTCTGATAATGTCCCAAACTGATAGACCTGAGGGAATATAAGCTTTGTGGCTGATGACTTTTTTATCCCATGTTGTTAGAGGATAGCTGAAGCTGCCCGAAGGCCACATATGAAGATCAGCTCATCAATCGTCAACCCTGCATCGACCTTTTGAAACAGTTTTGTGAACATGTTTATTGTGTCACTTTCAGAGTTTTGTGAAAACAATGCCGGGAGCTCGAAAAATTGGTGGCAATGTTCAAATCTGGTGTTGGCCTATATGGTGAAGCACTTTTATAATTTAAATTGTGCATTGAAATTTTAACTGGGTGGTCTGACGGTGGACAATATGACACATTGACCTCAATCACCAGGATTAAAGTGTCTTTCTAGAACTTTCTTGTTCATCCTTTGCTTATCAACAGATTGCCAAGTACAGATTTTCTATTATTTGGTCACTAACATTGTTTGGTCTGCAGTATAATGATAACAGTCTAATATTTTATTCAATTAAAATAATTGTATTTTGCAAACTGTGTAAACAAAAAAAAATCATATCAATTTCATATGGTTTATATTTTAGTGAGAAAAGGAACTAAAAGTGTAAACTATAAAAACAGAACACTCCAGTGTCTAATAATAGAACACTACAGTACAGTAACCACAAACCTGCAGGACTTTTCTCCCCTGAATAACTGTGAGGTGCACCTGACATAAATGTTGTCATCAGAGGCTGTGTGTGCAGCTAGCTGCAGACAACCATGCTTCAGGCTATTTTGTTGTGACTACACTGACTTTTTTTTATTGTGGGTATATGTGTCAACCTCAGATAGATGTCTAGCTCCTGGGAAGCAGTTATTGTGGAAACTATAATAGTGATTTGAGCGTTTCCACAAAAAGCCAAACTTGTCCAAGTGTAAGTCCAGAACTTGCTTTATTTGGCTTGTTACTGTAGTTCAAACTCTACAAACATTTACTGCCATACAGAATCATGCAGCTTCAATATCATTCAGGACATGACAACCCTAACAAACAGACTGAATCAAAAGCAATGGGACTTTCTGGACTTTGGACTCTTGATAACATTTCGTTTCTTATCTAATGATCTATAATAATTCAAACTAAAAGGTGGTGAAGTTTCAATCTTATAAACTATTCAGCTGTTTATCTTGTGAGTCCCTGAACTCCCATGCAAATCACTCTCCCTCCCATCCCTCTTGAGGGTTGCTGGGATTATTATTAACCTGAGCAGCATGTTAAATGTTTAGTCACAAAATCATCTGGGGAGAAAATGCAAGGCTGCAACTCAAAGGGCTGGAAAGATAAACACTGAGACTACATCTTCTGTTTAATGTTTTATTTGTTGTTTGACACAGAGGGCTTCTTTTATTTCTCTCTCAAACCATCTATATTTTCTATTCAATCTTCTTTGCTGTCCTCCAAAAAGAGTAATTTTTCTAAATGTAATGCATTGTCCTAAAGAGCAGGTTCTCTTGTGTTTTGGATGAACACGTTTTTGTCTGATTGCATTAAATTTAAACTTCACAGGGACTTGAAAAAAAGTCCTGCCAAATATGGAAAGACAATGTTTTTGTGCCCTTTATCCTTTTCTTCTTTCTTTGATGCTGCAGTGTTTTATACCCAGTCATGACTTCTAACTTCAGAAAAACAAGTCCAGTCTGCTTTAATTCAGTTTGAATAACAGCAAGAACATTTAGTGATTGAGGACTGCAATTTGGTCTTTGCCTGAACACGAGAAACATGAAGTTTGTGGGGTTTTTTTGTTTTTTTTTTATTGAACTGTGGATCATAAGAATAGTGTTTATGTGATGACAGTTCTGTCCCATTCTGGATGCTGGCAGAAGAGTTTAAATTAGGCTGTGATGACACAACTGTCTTAGCAGATGGTTTGTTTCAAAGAACCATCAGGGAAATCATCTGTGGAATGTGTTAGTAAGAAGGGAAGGTATTGCTGTATTTCCAGTATATACTTAGCAGCAAATTGAAAGAGCCATCTGTCACAGTCTGTGACGATCAAACTTCAACTAATCGGATTATCAAAGCACTCCCAGTGAAACCAGTTGGTAGAGCAAACTCAAGCTACTCTGATTGAGAGAAAATATTTTACCAGTCGTGTTAGCCCATGCTTCTTGCATATGAATAGCCTGAAGTGTTTTTCATTTTTAAATCTAAACATGACTACAAAGTGCCAAAAATTTGTTGTTTAGTTGACGCGTGTTTGTTTGGTTGTGGGAGTGATTACATACTGTTTCTAACTGCTCCTGAGTACAGGATGCTAAAAACTGGACATCCTTTGTGTGTTGCCTGATGACAACCAATCAATGTTAAAACAAGTCAACAAAAACAGTGTTATGAAAAGAAATTTTGAGGTAACTTAGACAAAAAATGTAGGAAAAAAAAAAAATTTATTTATTTTAAACATTTAAGACTAAAACTTTTTTCGCCAACTTCATGGCAGTATTTCTCATGACAGAACCAGAATACACATTAATGCATAAAAAATAAAATACATTAAAATTCTGAGAACATTTTGCACATTTCAAGCTGACATGACTTTTCACATGTTCCAGTTTAAAGAAAACATGATTTTTTTTTTTTTGACCAACGTAAGAAAAAAAAATAATTTAAATTAAATGCATTATTAAAATAAACATTATGGATGGGCTTCATTTATTTATATTTTGCTTTTAATTTTTTTTTTCCTAACAATTTTTCAAGATTTTAGATGTTTAGATGTTAGATGCGAGCACGAGTGGGGGCGCAGCTCTTATCAGGTGGTTCTGCAGATGAAGCTCGCCACACGATGACATCTCTCTGCAGCAAGCCACTTGGAGGTCTTCTCTGACCTTTCTTGAATGCTTATACTCTTTCCTGGACAACAGAAGGGGGGATGGAGGAGGCTAACCTCCGTTGCAGGAATCATTTACCTGTAAAATATGAAAATAAATAAATAATATCCACCTCAGATTTGGATTAAACTTTCAGGGAAATTCTGTCGCTAATAATGTCCATTTAATGGACTGATAAGAGGGGAAAATGATCAAATAAACGTTAGTTGCTATCGATATTTGAAAGGTTTTATCTCAATGTAACAGCCATAGTCATAATAAAAGTCATATAAGAAGCTGTACAGTGTCTTGATTAAAACAATGCAGTGCTTTAAGTTTATATATGACAACATATCCACTGAATTTCCCTCTCAGGGCAGATGTGGGCCATGTGTCCAACCTCTCCATAGATGTCAGCAATCCATGCGCATGGTTTACCAATCCGTGCACACAGTTTAGTAATGCGTGTGCACGGATTTCCACCAGCTGATTTCTTTTCACCCGCTGACCCTTGCCGGGCTCCGTACTCACCCAGTCCGAACCTCTGTTATTCATATTTTTTATATTTTTTGTTAAATAAATAAATAAAGGACAGTATTCAGAAAAAAATAACAGCATATATAAATATATTCACCACACATTGTTACCAAAGAGGTCTATTGCTACCATCTTTATACTGAGACAGTCAGTGAGGTTGAATAATAGTGTAATTCCAATGAAATGCAATAAATACCAGTATGTACAGTGCATCAGTACGTGCAGCCATGTGCATTCAAAAGATGGAGCCTATTTGGTCAGTCATGTATGCAAAAATGAGCAGAAACATGAGCATACCACTGACTGTCTTCATCTGTGTTTCAACAGATAGGAGACAATTTTCAATTGTTGGTTTAATGAAGCATCAGTAAGGACCAACTGTCTCGTTAAGACCAAATATACTGAGAAAGACAACAACTAGAGTGGAAAATAAATGGAGATGGATGACAACAGGTAATGCTAAAATGTCTAAAATCCAGATATAAAACAAAGGCTAAGTTTCACTGACAAGTTCAGACAGAGTTCAGTAGTTCCATATTAAACGTGATCAAAAATCGTTAAAAATTTTCCGTTTTATTAGATTTTTTTCTCATGTAAGAAAATGAAAGAAATTGGAAAGTCCAATGCTTTTGTCATTCACACAATGTGTATGTATGTGGGTGGGTGTGTGTTTGGGGGTGGGGGTTCAATTCTGCAACAGCTTTCATCAACCTGTGTCCAGTTTGTACTCCTGCTCTCAAATAGACCTTTGAACTATTGCTTCAAAGTAAAGATAAAAGATTCTGACTCCTTTGGAGCACAGCAATCCTTCATTTCAGATGAGAATAAAATAAAATCTGCAGCGGACATGTAGAAAGGCGCCTGCTTTTTGACTAAACTGACTCGTACAATTTATGCTGCTGGAATTATCAAAAAGGAGCAGAGGGTTATTGTATGCACTGTTCTCAGCATGGGCCACAATTTGCAAGAAAAAACGAGTTTGCCTCCTCAATCACACATTTTCAATGAGAAAAACTCTTAAAGCCCACCAGTGTGAAACATAAATAGGGGCAAATGCACTTATGGAATTGTGCTGCACTTGGTATCGGAATTTCAAAGGGAGGAATCTTTCATTTGGTTTGCAAAAGAGTCTGAAAAGATAATAACATCCAACATAGCTTAACTGATCATAAAAGAAGAGATGCCATTTTTTTGGACTAATAGCTCAAATTGAAGATAATGGAGTTCAAACGTATCAACATGACAGATCTTGACTTAACATGTGTCGGTCTTTACAAATTGCTTTACCATCAAAGGCATCATGATTTTTTATTCTTTGTACATTTTAATTGCAAACGCTTTGTTAAACCATAAAACTTCAGAAGACAGATATCAATGCAACGCTGAGCCATTATTCCATCTCTAGTAAAGTGTTCCTGCAAATCAGTAATTTTATCAGCAATGCTGCTAAGAAAAAACTCATACTAAATTTTGGGTCCTGTCATTTATGTTGCTTCCACCACAAGCCCAGATGTAAAACCCTGACGCCACCTGTATGGGAGAAGTTTTAAACTGGCAGTTTAATAAATAATGCACTGTTTTATTTTAGGAAAGAGGTGAAGATAAAATACATCTGTTTTAATATTTTACATGTTTATGTTTATTTTATACCGCCCAAAAAAAGGAAGTATTATTACAGAAGATTATGTTTCTAAAATGTTTAAAACCATCATAAATTCATATTACCATATCTTTATTATAGGCAATATTGGCTTTGATAAAAGATCATTTGAAGTCCTTCATAATGTTTTAGTTGATTTCTTTTGATTACAATATATGTTATTCATTTAAGGTTTGGCTAATGTGGTTAGAACCAAACTTATTTTTTTGTCCCCTATGTCAAGTTGTTTGCATGGGAGCGACTTTTAAGCATTTTTTATGTCTTTTTGCACGGTAGAGGGTCATCTCTATATATTTATTTTAAAGCTAAAGCAATGCAAGGAGCTGTTTTTCAGGTAATTTCCTGTATCTGGTTTCAGTACTTTGAGCTCAGCAGAGCTTCTTGCTCTAAACAAACTGTTAGCTACAACCGTTTGAAGCCATTCGCCTGTTAGAAGGTATTTCAAAGGATTTTGTGGAAATAATGCTAAAAAGAAAAACATGTTAAGAAGGAATTATTTTTTTTAATCTGGTTTCAAGGAGCATTAACTTATGCACCATTCCACCTCCTAACCAGCATAAAGGCACCACAAAGGTTCAGTAGCTGATATTGAAATAAAGAGGAAGACCTTCCTGCTGCAGCAGCAGCTGAAGCAGAGAATCCAGAGTTTCCGTACTTTCTTTAAAGTTTGAAATTGTATGAAAAATGGAATTTTACAAAAATATATTTTCAAATCAAAATAAGTTTCAATCAAAAAACAGAAATGATTGGTGATTTTCTTTTAAAAGTCCACAATTTGTAAATTTTTTAAATCCAGAGTTTTGGGACATTTCACACAACACTAAACAAACCTTCTGATTTCAACCCCATTTTACATCACATAGACAGATAAGTTACATAAACATAACATGAACATAAACATACAAATACACTATACCACAAAGCCGTAACATAATCACCCTCACACGCACCAATGCACCAGAACTCAGAAATCTCTTCATACCTAATTTCATGGCGCTAGGTGCATCCCAAAATGTTATTACTTTTTCTTCTTTTTTTTTTTTTTTGGGGGGGGGGGGTGCTCATTGGTGGGTGTGATGGATAACTTAACAACCCCCCAAACATATTTTTGAGGTAAAATAATTTTTCTATGTCCAGATACCCCTTTTACAGATAAAGAGGAGTTGGAGGTAGGGGGGTATTTATTTATTATTCTGGTTGTCTTTATTCAGAGGGACTATTTGAAGTCTAAGTTATTTTAAGCTTTTTTTAACACAGCTAGCTTTGCAATTGGTTTTGCTAATCCTAAATAGGTAGGGATAATTAAAATGAGCACAAAACAAAGATAAAACTGGTGAGGCCACCAAATTTTGGAGGTGGGCATAGCCCCTCCCGGCCACCCTCACTTTGTTGCGCCCCTGGTGATTGACAGGTGCTGTTCCACAGAGGAATGGCCAAATGAAGCCACAGCACCGCACATCTCTCTGTTGGATTGAGAGACAATCAGGGAATTACTGTAGCCTATGTGGTATAGCAGGGACAATTTGTGTCTGCTGCTAATAATCTGTAGCGTTCAGAAGTCCACTCCTCGACTGGTCGGCTGAGCTTTGAGCAGATCAGCTCGAGGCACGTTATCGTGGTTCCTCAGAACAAGCACGCGTTGCTGTGACCACGGAGCCGAGCGTGGCAGCACCTCTTCTGCCTGAACCACAGGGGCGAGTCTAGGATCTGACATTTAGGGGTGCTTAGCCCCCAGCAGAGCTAGGACCCAAGGAAAGATATTTGTCAATGCAATTTTCTAAATCTCACTGCTTATTTACGTTCACATATGAAACTTATCAGTTTTGACCAACTAAAACAATTAACAACTATATATTGAATTTAAAACAGAATGTCAGAAGCCTACATGAAACCTGCCAACATTAATGAGACAGATAAACAGCTGTGGAGTGGACCAGTCCTAGTGGGGTCCGGGGTTATGCTCCCCCAGAAGATTTTCAAAAAGCCAGTGCTACATACTACTTTCTAAAAGTTTATTTTGTGTCAAGGAAAAAGAGAATAACAAAAATGTTTTCAGCTCTTTCCTGCTTTACATTACAGCTACCTTCCCCCCGCAATGCATCATGGGACTGGGTGGGTGAAAAAAACGATGTTTTAAGCTGTTTTATACAAGACTGTATTGTTACTGGCCCGGAGCAACAGTTTTGGAAGTAAAATGTTCATAAGCCCCTCAGAGTTGTAATAATTTTATAAAAATATTGTTATTAGGCATTTTCTTCCCCCTTATTCTAAATATAAAATTAGCTGTGTGCTAGTTCGCTTTAAGCTTTTAGAGATGAACTGGAGGGTCTCATTCAGCTGCAGTAATTTTAAATAAATGATAAACAAAGATAAATAAACTGCCTCTAATAACTCTGTTGGCATATATTTTATTAAAACAAACCGAGGACTTTTATAGCCCCTGGGGGCTAATCTCCTTGGCTTTTAACCCTGCCATGATGTAAACAAAATATTTTAGCATGTATTTGGGAAGAGTATTGTTTATTATTATTATTATACATGCCAACAAACAAACAGGTTAACAGTAGCTAGTGCTGATGCTAACACCATTCACCGTAGGTTTTCATTTAGTAAAAACAAAAAAACTGCACAATTAAATAGCGAAAGGGGACAGACAACATTTACAAATTAACTCACCAGGCACAGACTCAGGGTTTTAGTTGATATTGCTGGAAGCTGTCTGATTCACAGTGGTTCAGAAGAGCCGCCTTTGGTAGCCAGCCCAGATCGAGCTATGGATAGGAGTGAATATCAGTTGGATTTTTGTCGATAAAATGAAAAAAGCAAACAAACTCTCTTCTGTGAGTTTTTGAGATTTAAAGCTGCCAGTTAGCTTACAGTCCTCCTTTGTTGGCATAAAGTGGAGTTTAGCAGGACGCTGGGTAGTCTTCGTCCAGGCAAAATGTTTCCAAACCTTTAGTTTTCTTTAATTATTGTGGCAGCCGACAAAAACATAAGTTGAACCCAAACTCGTGATTGAACTGGTCAAGCTGCCAGTTCAGGAAAAAACAAACTGGATTTGTTGTTATCATAACTATCTGAATTAATTTATTTCTTGCGCCCCAGAATTACGGAACAATTGTGAGGGCTGTGGGCGGGACTAATAACTGTCATGGCAGCTTCCATACGCTTTTCAAGAAACTTGTGGATAAGTACCATGGAATCTCTGCAAACCGCATGTCAGTTTTATAATTCCCCTTAAGAAACATTTACGACCGGACATTTCGTCACTCGAGAAAATGTGAAGTTAAAGTATGTGACGTGAGCTTTTATTTTAAAAAGTAATCAGAGAAAAAGAGAAGCTAAAATATGTAACGTGAGCTTTTATTTTGAAAAGTAAGAGCAAGAGGGGGCGTGGCTGAAGTTCACCAGGCGGGCGACATGAGACGAGCAATGGTAAATGGTAAAAGCACAATGACTCGGGAGTCTGCAGGCTGCAGCAATGCCCGACTCGTTTTATATGTACAGACACCCCTTTTTCAGATAAAGTGGGGGTCCAGGGGGTGGGGGCACTGATTGGTGGGCCTGAAGGATAGCCCTTCATCAGAGCAAAACAAAAAAATATCTGAAGCTCCTATGTTGAACAGTTTCTGAGTTATAAGCATTTTTGCATGTCCAGACATCCCCTCTTTGGATGGAGCCCCCTCCTCAAAAATCTGTCTGACCTAGAACTAAAAGTATAATGTTCAGTTTTTAAAAATTAAATTACTTTGTCTTACAAAGTGATTGTAAAAAGCATTAAAGCTGAATTATTTGCAAAACAAGAATGGTTTACAAAGTAAATGATAATTCACCACCACAATCTGTTCTCTATGTAAAGAGAAGCAAACTTATTGGCACAACAAACAAAACTTTCCCATTAAAAACAAGAAGGAAAAAAACTTTTTAAAAGTTTATTTCTTTACTTACTGCTATATGTATTTTTTTTTAAATGCCAAAATGTTTGAGGAAGGAGCCATCTTGCAGCTGACACCTGCCAAACCCAGGGGAACTGCCAATTCCAAAGGGACCTGCAGGAAAAACACTCAAAGGTTCGCTTAAATATGGAAGAGATGCTCACTCACTAAAATAGAAACTAAAGATCAAAATGTCAAAGACCTTAAAACCATATTGCCTAAAAATCAAACAGTTCTCTTAAAAAACATTAAAAATAAACCTGAAAGTTTTATTTTTAACTTCTGTCTAGTAAGAAACATCTGAATAATAAATATATAGATTTGTTGAAACAAAGTCTTACCATAAGAATTACACACTGTTATATGAGGGATCATTGCAGTACACAGGGATTGATTGGCAGACAGGCAACAGGCAGCAACAGAGAAGTCAGTTTGTTGAGCTTAAATAAACTAAGTCATGGTAACATCAAAAGACAAATTAGCATCTTTGGAAGTTATTTCTGAACACAATTAACCACCTTCTAAATACAAGACTAAAATCAGAAAAATCTTAATTCCTGAAGAGCTTAGTTTGTGCAGCAAAACCAGCAGGGAGCACAGAAGACTGTTTGACAGCAGGAGGATCAAAAGCAGGTAAATTAGATTTTCTTATTAACTAAAGGTATCTGAAAGGTTTTTTTAAAGGTCATTTCATCAGTTTGAACACTTTTCATTCAGGGGTGGTCAGATGAGATCTTCTTACTGAATCCTATCGGACACATGATGTGTTCAGTTGAAATCTTACAAACTCTTTTGATCATGTTTCTAAAATGTTCAGCCTATCAAACAGCACAACAATGTCCTGAGATTATACAGGGCACATTTCATAGGATCCAAGATATAAACAAGTATAAAAAGATTGTCCACATTGTTGCTCTTTAGAGAACATTTTTTGACCCTCCACACGTGTGCATCAGAATTATTAGAAGAAAGCTAACACATGTTCCAGCACGTGTTATGCAAAACTATTGAATATTCAGTAAGTTTTTACAACCCCAATTCCAATGAAGTAGGAATGTTGTGTAAAATAAACAAAAAAAAAGGCTAAGGTGATTTGCAAATCCTATTCAACCTATGTTTAATTGAATACACTACAAAGACATTTAGTATTCAAACAGATAAACTTTTTTTTTCTTTCACAAATATTCACTGATGTAAATTTGATACCATTATCAAAAAAAGCTGAGGCAACAAAAGACTAGGGAAGTTAAGGAATGCTCAAAAAACTCTTGTCTAGAGCATTCCACAAGCAGAGGTTTAAAATGTTTTCACACTTATTACTTACAGATTCTAGGGTTTAAAACACGTTTAAAGAAGTAGAAGTATCAATTCAAGCATTTTTACTTAAGTGAAAGTGTAAAAGTACTGGTTTTAAAGTATAAAAGTAAAACTACAAATTTTCTTTTTCTTAAACGGTGGTACAATTTCACACTGACATTTCTATTAAAGGAGAAAATTTTACATAAAATAGATTCTAAAATATATTTTAATTATCTTTGGGTGACCCTCTATACAAATTTGAATTTTAAGAATCATGTTAAGAACATGAGCAAAGTTATTAAACAAAATCTTTTAAAGCTTTAAATATATTAGGTATTGCCTCTCTCTTGATGCAGCTAAGAAATTTATGTATATTATGGTTTTATCCCATACCCCATATGTCGCATTGTGTCACCTGTTGGAGTCAGGTTGGTCATAGTGTTCTAAGACCTATAGAGTCCTTATCTAAACAGATTCTGAAAGCTTTGGATAAAAAGTCAGTGTACTACCACCACTGTAATCCGTAGTGTTATATTTTCTGTTGTTTTATTATTGTATTGTATATCGATCTTGCAACCTGTCAGGGAACTGCAAATGCAAATTAGCTTATGCTATAATCTGGTACAGCACATGTTGACATTCATGTTTGAGCCATACACTGTCCCTTTTTAAATTAAAGTTAAAAAATCACATTAAGGACAAAAACATAGGCTGCTCTACAGGGGTCTAAAGAGCACAACCCCACTTCCCCAAACATTTTGTTCTAAAGGTCTTAAAAATTATGTTATATTAAAATGCTGACTAGATCATCATTGTAAATGAAAATGGGTTCTCAAATGACTTACCTGTTAAAATAAAGATTTATGGTTAAACATGTGGGGTTGCACTAGTCTACCTGTTAAATATACACTCACCGGCCACTTTATTAGGTACACCTGTCCAACTGCTCGTTAACACTTAATTTCTAATCAGCCA
>JARVJO010000164.1:10835436-10847029 GCA_031762555.1 Cynodonichthys magdalenae | reverse complement strand
TAGGTATTTTTTGCCAAAAAAATAAATTAAAACTAATGAAATGTTTTTTTTATAACTGAAAAAATGTTTTAGAACTAAAATCCTAAACATTTTGGTATGAATCTGGCTGAACACATCATCAAACACACTTTTACTTATCAGATGAAAACAAGACTTGTTTAATTTGGTTAGTTGACTGAAACCAAAATGACTTTTAAAAAGTGATTCTAGTCATTTTTGTTCTTTCACCCTACATAAAATGATTTATTGAACAGCTGGTTCTGGTTTCAATGTGTGTGAGGATCCACAGAAGCAGAGGAGTGGCACAACAACTGCAGTCCAGAATGGTAAATAGGCATACTGTCCTTGGGCTGGAGGTCCACACTTTAGGTCCTTGTGTTGTCAGGCGTCCGCCCCACTGAAGACGTGAATATTTACACTGAGTCACAAGAAGCTGCAGGGTAGCTGATGTGTGGCTGAGCTACCTGCTTCCCAAGCAGAAAAAAACATGTTGTTCTTCCAAAGAGGAATTATGCAAATATGAACATTAATTTAGTTATTTATTTTATGATATGACTCATTATTTTTATAATTTTACTTGATGCATATTCACTTATTTTGTGTTTTAGCATGTGAGAAAAAAATGTTTTTGACAAATACCTTCCTTAAGCATGTTTTGGTACTAGATAAAATATCAACAGATGCCATGTTGACTTTTTATATGCAGCTGTTCTCATGACAACTAGAATTTTTTTTATAGCTCATAACTTATGCAAATTGTCTGTAAAGGAGCAAATAATATAAATTTAATACTAAATTCCATATTAAATATAAAATTTATATATGGTAAAAAACAAACTTTTCAGCATGAGAAGCTTACTTTATTTTTCTCTTTCTCTCACCTCTTTCCTTCTTCTTATCTCTTTACTGGCAAAAATCTGCAGCAATCAACTTCACGATTAGATTAATAAGCATTTGCAATATAAGTTTTAAATAAAAAATTTGAATGTACATTTCACTGGTAAACGTGTTATATTAATATAAATGTGTGTGTTTATGCATACCCACAAATTGTTTCTGCTCCTAGTTTATCTTGTTGTTTGAACAGCCTTGCTTTAATTAGGACAGGACTGTCTGTCTGTGTGGAAGTGTGTGCGTGTGAGTGTGTGTGTGTGTGGGCGCATTTCTGCTACATCGTGGGAACCATTTCCAGAAAACTGTAGCCTCGTGGGGACCGATCCGGCATCATCCTAACCAATGCCCAGTCCCCACAGGTGCGGGTGCTAATTTTGGGTGGGGGGTTAGGTTTAGGACCAAGGTGTGAATTGAGTTTAGGTTAGTTTTAGGGTCAGGTAGGTACCTGTGAGGTTAATTTTAGGGTAAATGGTCAGGGTTAGGCTATAAAATTACCAGAAAACGAATAGAAGTCAATCCATGGTCCCCACGGGGATATAAAAACAAACCTGAGTGTGCATATGTGTGTGTGTGTAAGTAAATGTGCATGAGGCTAATAGTGAGTCACCATAATCTGAATGTGTGAGAATGTTCCCATAGTGCCCCCATGTGGGGAACTGTAGAAGAAGAAATATTCTATAATCTGGTTTTGCGACACACTCACACACTCCAATGACACGGTGTTATATTTGGAAACACAATTTCATGCTATCAGTACTGGCTTGCCTTTCCATTTAGATAGAAGTCATCTACAGTATATTTATGTGTGTGAGTATGTGTATGCATCTGTTTGTGTGTCTGTGATTGAATGGGATGTGCGTTTCACAGCCATTTCCCAACTTTATTGAAATTAAAAGTTGGTTGCCATGGCAACATGTTGAATCTCAGTAATTATGTTGATTAAAAATGTGAAAATTAATTAAAAAGTCAGGGAAAAGATCTCACAGCAGATGATCAGCAAAAACATCAAAATGATTCAGATCTCTGTCTCTCTTTCCCTCCCACCCGCTCTTGCTAACAAATGATCTTGCTGTTTTTCTTGGTTGCACCACAGAAGGCCTTTATTGCCACACAAAGCTAAATTAGTCCATGGAAATCTTGCACAAACTATGTTTGCTTTTCTTTTGCAGTTGCACTTAGATTTTGTTTTTATTTTTTGTAAAAAAAAAAAAAAACAGCAATGCAGCGGTTAGAGCTCTTGGAAAAACTTTTCAGGATTGCCTCTAAGCCTGGGACCTTTCTGGATAGAGTTTACATGTTTTCTTTGGGTACTTAGGTCCGTTCACAGATCAAAAACATGTATGTTAGGTTAAGTGGTAACTAAATTTCTAGGTGTGGGTGAAAGTGTGAATGGTTGTCAGTTAGCTCGGTGATGGACTTGCGACCTGTCCAGGGTGTACAGTCTCTGCTGAAGATAGCCACCAGCTCTACACGACTCACAAAGTAAAAGCAAGTAAAGAAAACAGATCGATGGGAAAAAAAATAACAAGCAAAAGCAGAAATCACTCAAACACTATGCCACATCCCCATTTATTATTGCTCGTGTCTTCTAGCGCTCAACTCATTCTCAAGTTGTTAACAGGCATGCCACGACATGTCTCATACTGTCGGAGCAGACACATCAGCAACTCGGCAACAGAAGTAACACAAAACACTATAAACCTCACAGTCTCTCTCTCCCTTTCTGTCTCTCTATTAGTCTCCCAACCCATCGCTTGTTCTCGGTCTCCTTTCCTCTGACAGAATAAATAAACAGGCTCAGCAAAGTGTAATCTCTATCTTTTATTAGCAACAGCAAACACAGAAACAATCACTTCACCCTCCACCTACTCCTCTCTTCTCTGTTTGCTCTTCTCATCAGCTTTAATGAACCACAAATCTCATCAACCATCTTTTTCATCAGCTCTGCCATCGCCACCTTCTGCACTCTCCGGCACAAGTCCTTAAACCCGACTACTTACCGTGTGCATCACTGTCTTCATTTAGGTGAAGACCAGGAGAGTAGTGCATAATTCATATTTGACTGTAAACGGTGGAATGTATGTTGATTTTGTAAAAGTATCTTGGGCTTAGCAGAATTAATAGCTTGGTATATGATCGTTTTTGTGACTGTAGTGTCTGTTTCACTTCAAAGCTTTGCATAGCGCTGATTTGCTGGGAGTTGATTTTCAGCATATTCAGTTTCTCACCGTGGTCATCAGCTCTGAAAATGAGGCAAACTGATGAAAGCTTTGTACAACTCAGTGTTCTCCTGCATAAACCTGCTTAAGCATCCTCTGTGAAGATAAGTTGTCGCCATCAGCATTGCATAAACTTTGATTTTGTTGGAGGGTGCAGTAACTAGGGGAGCTTTGATACTGTATGTGTGTGTTGCTGTTCTAGGACCAGTCCTATTTAGCCTTTTTATGAAGTCTTCCAGATGTATGTGCAAATGTTAATACCACTGTTAATTTTGCTCCCGTTAATCACCGCATCACTATTAGGAAGCGTCTGAAAGTGTCAATAGCACAAGGGATGACAACAAATTACTGTAGATGTACAGGGTATACTGTATAAAAATGTGTTGTCAGTTAAAAGTTGTAAATTTATGGTTTATCATTGAGTTTAAGAAAGTTTTCAAAATATCACATTTTAAAGTTCATCTGAAATGCTATACGAAACATTAAATAATCAAAACTATCAGTTAGTGAGTTAGCACTTTTTAGTTTTGTATGTACTTTGTCTTATACTGTATTTTCTTTTTTATGCATGTGCTTTTATTGGCTTATGTGCATCTTAAATTTGTGTGTAGCATATTTTATAGTTGTTAGTTGTTTTTTTTACTCAAAAGAGACGTATCTTGCTTTTAAATCCTTCTTTTTCACATTTAAATCATTTAGTTGGGGTCTATATAAAGTGGAACTGCAATATTTTGGTCTAAATTCCTCCACAAGCCCCTTTTTTACCACATTATGTCTCAGATCAACTCGTTTTGAGTCTGTCTCTTTAAATCAAAATGGGCCACTTCGCACCCCACCCTCCAACTTCCAGTTTGTTAGAGGTTTGCAACTATATAGCAGCACAGAAACCTTTTACAAATAAACTATTTACAATTGAATTAAAAGATTTTAACAACAGAAGACTTGTCCATCCAAACTTACATGTTGGAGCCAGAAGAGAATGAAAAAGATCTTATTTGTCAGTTCCATCATAAATTATTTGATGTAATAGTCCAGAAAATACAAAAGAAAATAGAGGAAAACTGAACGGGTTGAAAAATATGACCCAATAAGATACAGTATTTTTGCAGCACCGGAAGACCTAGATCCTAGAGACTACAAGTACACAACAGAATGCATTTAACAACTAAAAATGTGGATTTTGCAGAATATGTCTCCTATATTACAATTAACATGTCGGTGACTACAAATAAAAGTTATCTTGTGTCTAAATCTGGCACATTTACAGGCTGTACCCACATTAATGTGCATAGTCACTTTAAAAAAAACTAACAAATAATCATAAATAAATAAAGAGGCAGTGGTTTAAATGTACTCTTCAGAAATAATGCAACAATCAAACATAGAACAAGTGGCTTACATGTGTTTATAAAACATGGTGTTGGTAAAGTTTCTTTGCAAATTTGAGTAAACATCCGAGTAGACGTCTCCATGGTGCCAGCAATGTGTAGTTTATTGTTGATGAGCATCACTTATTTAAAGCCAGGACTTCACACTTCCAATGTAAACACATTGTAAACATTTTTAAGTAAGCTGAAATTAACTATTAGCTTCATCATTTGTATTTAAATCATTTTTATTATCCAATTTTTGAACGTTTCAGCATTTTTTAACTACACTTTGTTCACACTTTCATGTAAGTGCATTTGACAAAAGCTCTTTTTTTTACCCTTTTGTTAATTTTTTTTTGCATTCTTTTTTATATTTATTTCTAAGCACATTAGCTCCATTTTATACCAGATAGAGAACCCCAATAAAAGCTTCTACATGGGATCTATAGTTCCACCAGTGCATGTTTCTTCCTTCTTTGACAACTTTCATGCTCTTTACTTCCTCCGAGAAGGAGTGGGACTCTTCACCCCTCTCCCTACCGCTGCCTTTGGAGGAGCGGAGCTGGGAGCAGATGGGGTGGGAGCAGCGCTGGCAGGCTGGGTTTTAGGCTGAGGAATCTCAATGGGGAGTTTAGGAGGGATGATCGTTTTAGGGGTCATAGCTGGTTTTGCCTCAGGGATTTTCTCCCCGTGGCGGTACACACTGACCTGGAGGAAGAAGAAGATATATTTGAATCATTTCCCATTCCTGGATTTTTAGTTAAAACAACCAAAAGCATAGCTTCAGATGCATTTATCTTTCGAACCAATGTTAAGTCTTAAAAAATAAGAAGTATTTATTTGACATTTTACCCTCAAATATCATTTACAGTATTGTTGTGACACAAGCCATTTTTGAACCGAGTTCCAGCTTTGCGCCACTGTGATCACTTGAAATAAATAAAATTCCGGCTGTCAGGCAATAAAAAGATTAGATTTGAGCTGCAGATGGTCAGAAAAATTTCACAGCTCTGAGTAAATTCTGTCATTTGTGGAACACAACTGCGACACTCACCAGTATATCCACAGACTCTCCTCCGTATTTGTTCTGGACAATCATTGTATATCTGCCAGAATCCTCCATGGAAACACCTTTGATGGTCAGACTAGCAAACTTGCCTTGATCTATAGAGACCACATACTGAAAATAAATACAGAAATCAAAGGTTAAACAGATGAGATGGGCAATACATGGAGTTAAACAAGATTTAACACTTTAGAATGCCTCTTATTTGATGATTGATTTTTAACATTGATTTAGGTCTAACTCTAAATAGCAGCTTTGATTGCTATCTTCCCTGAGCAAAGTGTGAGCGTTTCTCTTACACACGAGCCGGTCAAACGTGTGATGGTCCAGGATTAAATTACAACCAAATATATTTGAATTTCTTAAAACCACAAAAACAGAATGTGCACAGAAATTTTAGATTGAATGTTTGGGCTTTTTTGTACCCTTGAAAATGAATCTGAGAGGTGAGAGAGAAAATATATATTAAATTCCCTTCACTTATACCTGCACTGTCTCTTTAAAGCTCTGCACAGTAATATGTTTTAATGGATAGGCCCTTCAAGTAGAGTAATTATATTCTTATTAAGAGAAACACATTTTAATTTTCATGGGGAAAATGGCTTTAAAAGCTCATAATAATGGCCATTTTTAATTAATGTGTTGATAAATTCATCAATATTTCAGAGCAATGTAACTGATTTGTTGTTAATCTGTCACTGATTTAGTTTAAGTGACAGAAAGAAAATGTTTTACTGCTACGTGAATTGCCATAAAAGCAAATCAAAGACAAAATATAACAAAAATAAAGCTCCATCACTTTTTGTTTTATTTCCACCTTACCTATATTTAGCTGTTTTTGTGCATATTTTTTGAGGTTCAGAGGAATATTTTCTGGATCTGTATACATGTCTGTTGTTTTTATCTTTTATATTCTTTAGCACTAACAAGACAGGAAAGAGGTAGCCCCTGGGTTTGAGAAACTTTTCACCAAGGACTTCAGTTTTTGTTATAAACAGATTATTAGCAGGTGAGGGGAGGCATGAAGGGGAGGGAAAACTTGAACAGAAAATCCTCCTGGACCTGGGATTCTAAAACCTAAAAGTTGAAAGCTGCTAGGAGCCACGGGATGTTGTTAAAAAGGCCTCTTATTGTCTCAGGACAGACAGTGTAGACTTTAACTTGTAAGTAAGTTGTTGGATCTGATAATATGGAAGGATGGGTCTGATTGTATTTCTTAACTCTTCTAAAATCTTGCAGTATTATTTTTATTTTTTATTTAAATCCTGGTTAAACACATGAAAAGCTTAGGCACTAACAGGATGTCCACCCACACATTAAAGTTCATGTAGAGTAAGTTTTTTTTTTATTATTTAGTGTCCTTTTTTTGTATTTTTCAGCATAGTTTGTGTTATTTATACATGCAACATGTTTATGCATTCAGATCTTTCTCGTGGTTTGTAATCACAGTAAACATTTAACCCTCCGCATTTAATTTCCTGGAAGTTTTGCTTTTATCATTTACTTCTGTTGCATCACTTACATCAGACAGCAAACTCCCGCGATCATTTTGTCTCTTGGTATCAAGATGAGAGGGACGGCAGTGTTGGAAGTAAACAGTTAGCAGAGGCACTAATAAGATGGTAAAATCAGCTCGGTGCCATAAAAATTGTTTTATTTCCCCGATAATGTTACAAAAGTAGGAAGAGATGTTCAACATGGACTATGTGAAAACTGAAGTCAGTCCATCATGACAACATTCAGCAAATGGCCACAGGCTAGAACCTGACCTTAGGCTGGTTGTTACAACTACATGTTTGCGTGTCAAAAACTACTACTCTTTAGGATGTACAATACCCATAATGTGTGGTAAATAAATAATGCTGAGGGGTTCTGATCATTCTTTCTGGTGGGATGAGCTGAGAATAAGATTTTTACTGCAGTTGTAGCTGTTGATTCCAATTTGACAAAGTTCGTTCTGCACTTTATGATGCTCCTTGAATGACTCCAGTGGCTGTGGGGATTTTTTAAATGCAGTCAAAGTCGCCACATAACACCACATAATCCAGAGGACTTGTACTCAGTGTGTGGACTCTATTGTGGTGGCCAGAATTAAAGAAACATCCTGTTGTAATTGTGTTGGATCAATACAATGATTTACCAAGACCAAGAAAACAATGAGGTGGGTTTCTTAGAAGGTTAAACACCTCAAATTCAGTATTTGGCAGGTAGGAATCAAACTGTTGCCCAATAGGTAGAAAATCACTCACATACAGAATTAAACCATATGTCTAAAATAAACACATGATCAGTATCAATCCTACAATAATCTGTGATTACCTTGTCATCAGGATCAACATCTGCTCCATTCTTCAGCCAAGACACTTGAGGTTTGGGGTCTCCACACACTGTGCAGGTTAAACTCAGGGTCTTCAAAAAGACAAAAGATAATTTATAAGAATATGTACACATGTAGTGGAGCAGAAATTATCCATATGTACACACTTAGACACTTACCTTCTTCTCCATAATAGTGACAACATCAGGCAGTCCTCCAATAACTTTACCGCGATCTGAAATAAACATTTTCACTCAGTTTTATGCCCTCAAATGTTAATTAAAAAAAACAAAACACTAAGCACTGAAGAAGTTGACTCACTTTTATCAGCATAAGCCTCAGCCCTGAAACACAGAAAAAGTTAGACATTGTTCAACTTTATTTGCAAAAAGCAGATTTAACCCCAAAACTGAAACATTATTTACAATGCTTTTTCAAAGTAAAAAAAAAAAGAATAAATTATGCAATTTATCAACCAAATTTTATTCCAATAGCTGGCTCTGTTTATTGACAGCATGCATAATCATTTCTATTTTTGATTAACTAGCTGTGGTCAGATGGTTTGTCAGAAGGAACTCTGGGTTTGGAGCCAAATTATGTTATACTGTTTAGAGTTTTCTGACTCTTTCCCCTTGGAAAAAATGATTATGTTTGGTAAGGGCTGTCAAAGCAGCATGGCAGGACCACAGGTCAGCTTCCAGACCAGATGGCTGGAGGAACTCTGTTCTCCACTTGGCATGTTGATACTCAATCAAAAGGGCAGCGGGGTGTCACTTGTTTCTGTGCGTTTGTAAAATCTTGAGTTTGAATGTCTCTCTTTGAATGTCAATTAGAAATGGGATTTGGACAGTTCATGTTCTGCATGCAGGAGTATGTGGATGCTTTTTCCCCCTATTTTTTCCTTTTAAATAAATGTGCAAAATTCACTGTTTGAGCTTTGCTTTAGTCCAATTAACCAAAAGACCACATGGGATCTCTGTTACCTGACAGCTTCTATTTTTACTCTTTATTTTTACCTCTTAAATTTTAACATAACTTTTTCCCAGGTACATTGGCTTCTGTCTTTTAAATTAAAAATGCACACCGAAGGATTTTAAGCTAATTGTTCAGATTCTGTATTATACAATAAATACTTAACCATGAGAAAGATTCTAAATATGCAGCAACAGTAATACAACAGTTAATATAATCAAATTTCTCTAATACTAGTTTGACAAAGCAAGTTTAACATGGTAAAGGCTTATTTGTGTTTGCTTCATAGAAAACTTTACTGATTGATTAGTCCACAAAAGAAAAAATAAAATACAATTCGGTTGATTTTTTTATCAATATTTTTTTAAATAATCACCTTGAGCATGCTATGGCAATTAAAAAGCAGGTGTAGGCACAGTGATCTCACTTAAAACTACAGATTTATAACATTCTTCTTGTAATGTGGTGTTTATCACAGAGTAGGTGTGTTTTTTTCTTGACACAACATCAACAGATGACAAGAATTGCAATATTATGGTAAATTCATGACTCACTAATTAGTCAATGATGCCGTCACCAGTTGCATGTGTTGCTATTTAAGTATCTAAGTATTAACAGCAAAATGTGCAATTAAAAAAGGATTTTTAAAAAGTCATCTTCATAAATCAACCAGCTCCCCATTTTCTAATATGTGACACTGATATCAGCCAGTGAAAAAAGTAATCAAATCAGTTGACTTCTGTAGAAAATCATGTTTTGTGTTGCATTTTCACTGAGTGTTGCTACTATTAACTTATTGGATCAGCAAAGTTTGCGCGTTTACAAGTATATTTTTGTGTGCAAACAACATTTGTTTTGTACTTCCAGCTGCAACTTTGGCAAAGTTAAACAGTCTTTGGACACTAAAAACCAAAGGTTCAATTTGAAGTTACCTTTCTAAGCCCCAAATCCTGCTTTGTAGTAGAGCCCCTCCTGTTCTCAAACACCCCAGTCTCAACATTGCCCTGTCAGTCTGGTATTACAAGCAGAAACAGCAGACCCTGAGACAGCCTAAATCCACAAAAGACTTGTGGCCCCAGGAAACGTCAAGAGAGATCCAAGAGGTGAAGTCTGGGTGGAGGCAGGTTTGCTGAACTTCTACAATATTCAAGAGAAGCAACAGAAGTAGAGTTTCTAAACTGCAGTGTGGAATAGTGAAGACAGTGACAGGAGCACTGATATGTTTTACCGACTGGTTGAACTGAAGGGTTGTGTTCCAGCTGCATCCAAAAAAAATGCATTGTGTAGAAGTTTAACTTTATGTTCCTTAAGTTTAAAATTACCAGCTAAAAATTAAAACGAGACATTTTCTGTTAATGGTTCTTTTTTCTAGTAAAATTCAGTTAAAAGTAGCCAGTGAAAATCACAAGTAAATTTTCTGCTTTTAACACGGTTGAAGGAATTAAAAGCTATATTTTTCTGTATATTAACATAAAGCATCCTGGGAAATTATTACTTTCAGTAACAAAGTGTGAAACTCAAAGATATGGCAAATGTGAAGGAAACTGCTATTGAATATGTCCATTAAGGCCAAGAAACAGATTTCAAAATACAGTCTTACTTGAGCTTCTGGAACTCAGCATAAGCCTTCTCATAAACTGTAAAAAAAAGAAAATAGAAAGTCATTGTTGCTGAAAAAATTAAAAAAAAACACAAGAAGCAAAAAAATGCATCTTCATGAAATAAAAACACTCAATGGCTTTTAAACTGCCTCTTTATTTTTTATTTTTTTGCTACATAATGAACATCCATAACAGTGGTGACAGGAGGAGTGGAATAATGAAACATGAGAGTAATGAATTTATCCAAAATCTGTCAAAATGTAACTGGAACATAGTGGAAATAACATAAAAAGCAGATGCTGAACAAAAAAGTTTTGCTAGTAAACCTACTGGAATGTAATATTTCAAGCTGGTCAGCACTGCTGTTCTTTGTAAGAAAGACAAACTTTTTTTTATTTTTTTAGGACTAATGGGATGAATGTTTATTAAATCAGGCAAGATTTCTAATTGGAGCAATCTAAGTTTTAAACCTCAAGCTGATGCCAAAAAAGCCATAAACCCAATCTAACCCCTGTTGTTTCTTTCATTTCCTTTTATTGAATTATTAATTTAAAAGAAAAAGGCACTGACCGTCGCCGCTGAGGTCCATGGTTCGTTTGGCTGAGCTTTCAGAGTTGGTGATCACAATGGAGTATGATCCTTTATCCTTCTCCACTGGTTCAACCACCTGTGAATCAGTCAACGTAATAAACTGCTCAATGCAAGGCAGGACTATTCATGCTATTCAATTTGCTGTTGCTTTTGTTATTTTAGGCTCATTTAGGTTACACGTGCAAGGCTTGTCCATGGCATAGGCAGTGTAGGCAAAGACTAAGGGCACCATCCATCTAGGGGGCATCATAAATGGAGGACAAAAAATATTTTATAACTTTTTATCAGAGTACGATTGATATAATCTGTAGAATAATTGCTGGTTACTCAAGTTTATAAAGGTGACTTGTTCTGTGGGTTTCTCAGCCTGCTTTGTTACTACATGAGGTGTTTTAATTGTGCCAAGGATATTTCCTAATAAACGTATCATATGGTGCTCAAAGAAAACAAATTAAGGATAATTAAAGTCTCAATTATGATCTCAGCAGCAGTGGCGGATCTAGGATTATTCTGAGTAAGGGGCCATCAAGGGGCCACTATACTGAAAGAGGGGCCAAGTATTT
>JARVJO010000164.1:10819706-10830266 GCA_031762555.1 Cynodonichthys magdalenae | reverse complement strand
CGGGGGATAGCAGCGGGAGAGCAGACGGAAGTTGCGCAATTTTTTGTCACTCAGCGGGGGGAAAAAGACGTGCGACTCGGAGTATAAACCAGCCTTAAGTGTAACGTAATCTTTATCAGAAAGTTGTGTTAAACTTACTGAACTGGAAACTGGTATAATTTGGTTAAGTAAACCCAGCACATCTGTTTTTTTGAGTGTACTTCTGACTCAAATAAATCCAGTTTTGTTTTGTTTTTTCTCAGAGCTACATTAATCTTCCATTGGTAGAATCTATTCTACTATCTATTTTATATATCAGTAGAATAGAATAGAATAGAATAGAAAAGAAAAACTGTATAAACTGTCCCAGAAATTCTTCTATGAAAAAGAGCTCCATCAACAGGCATTCCCACACAAGCATCTCAATAAATACACACATGGACATTTTAATTTCTTCCAGTGACTGCTGTTAAAGTAATCATTTTATGTTTGCTCACAGAGCCCACCAGCTGCAGTCAATCATGATCATTAACAATAATGTGGCAGGATTTGATGAAATTAAGACACAACTTTTAACATAAATACATTTTTTTACTGAGGCATTTTTTATTTTTGTGTTGAGTTTAAAAATATTTTTCTAATGAAGATTCGAGAAATCACTGACAACATAATATGTGCTTATCTTCTGCCTGAGTGCTGTTGTTACATGACATTGTCACATCTTAAATTTCATGGATTGACTAATCAGTTGTTCATTTGCTCAAGTAATTTGCTCATTTACAATCACTCTAAAACAATAAACTTAATGAAGAGGCAACAAAAGAACAAATTTCGAATAAAAACTGAGATTGGCTGTTTACCTTGCAGACTAAACTGACAGAGCAATCATCTCCAATCTGAAGTGAAAGGAATTCACTGAAGTGGGGACCTGTAGTGGACAGAGATGAGATTAAATTCCACTGTGAGCTGCTATTGTGTTATTAATACAAAATACCATCTTCATACCATCTGGGACTTATTTTTCTTTTTCTTTTGTTTCTTTTTCTTTTCTTTTTTTTTCTCGATAAACAGAGCTTCTTCTGAATTGAACCCATTTTGGGTTTTTAGATTCCAGCACTTAACAACCATGATTCATTTCTTTTGTCAACGCAGTGATGCACAGGTCTCTGCCTATGAGAAATGAAGCTGAAAAGTAGATGATGTGTTATTTTTCTTACCCTCTTTGACCCTGATGTACTCTCTTCTCTGGAAATCAGCCTCAGCCAAAGCTTTCTTGAAAGCTGTGTACATATATATAGATATATTAATTAAAACATAAAAGTGTTTCCAGCACATGTATTACATTCTCTTTTTTTAAATGATGGTGGTGTTTTGTATTAAAATGAAGCCAATAAGTTTGAGCTTGTGTTGATCAACACATACCATACATTTTACAAAGAAATTTATAATACATACATGTCTTTGTGAATCGCTTCTTAATAAATTAAATAACTTGCCAAGTTAAGAAGATATATTTGTGATTAGTTCTTTTAGACCCAGTAAGTCTACAGCAAGCTTCACCACTGACTTGCTATTTTTTGAATAGATGTGACATAAGAAAACTCCACATTGTTTTTTGTTGTTGTGTTTTTTTGTTGTTTTTTTCTAACAGACCTCCCACCAGATTTGAGTCAGTTCTATTAAAAATAGACTAGAGTTGCTGGTGGTGGGCCAACAGTAAAACCTGCCCTCTCTTACCATCTCCAATCAGAACCAGTGAGCTCTGTGCTTTGCCTCCACCATCTGTGATCTGGCAGGTAAATGTGCCTTCATTCTCTTCTGTGAAATGGTCCATGATGAACTCAATGATACCCGTAGAGACGTCGTGTCCCATCTTGTTGGGCTGCAGACAGATAGAGCTGCATTTAAAGAAAGGCCACACACACCTAATGACAGACTTTGTAAATGCACGCCTTTTGTGTCGCAACAAAACAATGTCAGAGACTCTGTGGGGCAGGCAGACAGTTGTTTTGTTCACCTTGGAAACAGAAAGTAAAATTACCATCTCTCTATTGTTTTATTTCTGAAAACCACAGAAAATCTTACATCAGCGCCAGAGAGTTCCTTGTTGTTTGCAAAGAATTTGTAGGTGACTTTGGAGGAAATCTCTTCAGCCTGCAGCCAGAACCTCATTCTGCCTCTCTCCAAAATCTTATAGGCCAACTCCGACTTGAGTGGGATGACTAAAAGAGAGGAGAGGAAAAGAGATGAGAGAGGAAGAGTGGAGAGAAGGAGGGGAGGAGTGAGTTAGGCAGGTGATGCAAAAGCAGGTAAGAGGGTTTTTTTTTTGTTGAATCAAATGAAAAAGAGAAATATGCCTCTAAAAGAATAAATAAGAAAGGTTCAAAGCAGTCAGAAAAAGGCAAATGTAAAAGTATGAAGGGGAGAAACAAAGGAATTGAGACAGAAGGTAGGGCAGATTAGGATGCAGAACAGCAAACATGTAAGGGGAAGACATATTAAAAGGGATAAAGACAGATTATGAGAGATACCTACTTGGGTGTCTGATTTCATAGCTGAGTGCCAGCATCTTTTCCATCTCTGAAACACAGAGCTGACTTATTAATTGTAAAGAAACAAACAAGCATTAAAAACCCACATAATTACTACACACACACACACATATATATATATATATATATATATATATACAGTATATATAGTTTAAAGCTTGGGGAGTCATTGGCCTACATGAGTTTATTCGGCAGATAAATGTTCAAATTAAGACAGAAACAAATAGATTCACAGGAAAAGCACTAAAACATTGTGACACAGTCCGGCACTGTGGTTCAGTGTTGCTTAAAGCCTGCCCGCATCAGCTATCGGATCCTTTGTAACGTGCTTGAAAAACCCAAACTTTGTAAAGTAGGAGATCAAAAACACATTGAGACTTAAGGTGAAATATCTGCAGGCTGAAGGGAAGAGAATCAGCAGAGGATGCACTGAATAACACATCACAGCTGAGCAGCACAGTGGTGCAACAGGGGGAAAAATACAGTGAAACTCTTGACAGAAAGTCTTTTCCTAAGAAGACGTAGTGATAAAATGCACACACTGCCCTAGGCTTAGAGAAATAATATAAGCAATGTGTTCAGATGGTATTCATCAGCTGTCTGGAGAAATTTTTCCATTGCCAACATGCCAGTGAAATCATTTTTAAGTACAGTCTCATTGCTTTCATCTTAACTGCATCCTGCACTTCCCCTCAGCCCCTCAGTACACAGCTTCCTTTTGATTTTTTTTATTGCTTCACTCCATGCTTCAGATGTAGGTATCTGCATGTTACTGTAACGCTGTTAAAATTTTCATTATCAAGGCAAAAAAGGATCTGTTTTAAATCACACATCTTAACAAAATGTAATACAAATGCTGGCGAAGACAGAGAACATACAGCAGTATCAGAATAAATTCCATTTGTGAGGGGCTGCAGATTCTGTTTCCTGGTTAGGCCCACCAACCCAAGTTTAAAGGAATCAGTACCTTCGGCTGAGATTGTATAGCTGGATGACACTCCTTTTGTGTTGGTGACAGAAACAGAGTATGATCCAAAGTCTTCTTTAGTTGGGTTCTTAAAGATTAGCTTCGAGCTGTGATGCAGTAGGACGGAGATAAAAAAAAGCACAGAGAGTGATATTAGACAAAGATTGCAATACTGTGTAGCTGTGTCAATGATTTGTAATAATACTAGTGTGAGTGAGTGAGGCTGTGTGTTCCTGCAGGTGTCTAACGTCTTACTGGCTGCCTTCAGTATTAATCACTAGTCCTTTGGAGAAATCAGTGATTTCTTGGTAATCTTTTTTCCAGATGAATTGAGAGCTCTCGTTTATTTGGCAGGACTCAAATGACAGAACAATGTCACCCGACTTCTCATCTACCACACAGGAGACCTCCTGAGTACCTTCAACACAAAAACACACACAAACACATAAACTGTGGCCAATATTGTCTCAAAAAGTAGCACTGAAAGCTTGACTTCTTATACATTTTTGTGAAGTTTTGACCTCCAACACTTTCATAAAATGTGTATCATAAAGAAGCACATAACCTTTGCTATACTTTATGGTGCCAAAACTATTTAAAGACTTTTTATTTTTTGTTGTTCGTGGTTACCCGCCACAGCTTTGGCAGTCACAGGGTCAGAGGGAAACGAGGCCATGCCCACTCCTGCAGCATTAACCGCACGCACTCTAAACACGTAGACCGCACCTTCCTCAAGACCTTGTACCTAAAAACACACAGACAGAAACGTTGAGAGAAAAAAACTAAACTTCATACTTTTATAAAGTTTGACACACAGTCTCACTGAAAGTAGGTGAGTCGGTAAAACGGTGGCAAACTTTTGAAGCTTGTCAAAAAAAAACGAAGAACTTTGTTGGTAAAACAATGTACTGGTCTGACAAAATCACTTCAGAAGTCTAAATTAATGACAGTGATTGTAAACTGAGATATTTTATTGTAATAAAAACTGTGCTCATTTTAAAAATGATCTCTGCAACATGTTTCATAATACGCACAGCAGGTTTACCACTACATTGCATCACTTCTTTTTTTTTTCTCCCAGCATTGTTTAAGCACAAAAAGTTTTCTCGGTCTTGCTTATTGATTCTAAAGGTGCATTGGAATAAAATGTTTTGTTTTTGTTCTTGCATGCAAAAAAGTTTTTGAATTTATTAAATATTATAAAAATTCTGGGGTTTTATTTTTGTTTTGTTTTTTGTTTTTTGTTCTTTTTCCATTGTAACCTCTCAAATGCTAAACTTTAGGACTTGCAGATTTTATAAGTTAATGCAGTATTTGCCCTCTCAGAGTTTTACAAAGAGCCCATATTTAGAGTTATAACACAGCCTCTTTGTTTTATTTGAACTGCACTTGGTTGGACTTGTGTGTGTTGTGGGGAGATCTCCTGTGCAGTGCGCAAGGAAGTGTAGGTGTGGGGGATTGGGTGTGCGAGTAGTGGGAAGCAGCAGGCACAAAGAATGTTAGTAACTTGGCATAAAGGCATGTCCTTAAAATAAATTTGGGGTTTAAATTGAATTTGAAATTTTTTGGGTTTGTTTGTTTTTAGGGACAATCTGGTATTAAATTGACTCTGTGAAATTTAATTGCAAATTAAAAAGAATGCATTGAATAATTGTATGAAACACTGCAAAAAATGTCTATCTAAAAATAAGTTAAAATTACTAAACAATAGTCTGAATCTTCTCAAATTACTAATAATTTAATTAATAATCTACCAGATTAAGGAGTAAGACACTTGCACTTGGTAAGATTCCTTGAAATAATAAAAAATTTCCAGGCTAACTAGATCAGGTCTAACCAGATTGGGACCAGGTTAGTTTAAAATCACTTGTTACCATGGAAACACATGCCTCTTTTTTTGTGCAGCCAAATCAAGGTTTAATTAATCCAGGATTACTCCAAAATCCAGGCTTAATCCCTTATCTTAATTTCCTACAAAGAGCCTGTCTTAAGTTGACCAAATGCTTATTTGTGCATTTTATAACATTTCTCTTTCATTTTTTTGTCCTTATCCAAGATGTTTTGCTTTAACATTTTCCCTTCATACTATTTTAAAAATGTGTGAGTCACTGGACTCGGCTTTATTTACATTTTACATGGCTTTGAAACTTTAAAAGAAAAAAGCAATGCAGAGGTAACAGATTAGCATAATAATCAATTGAATTTACTTGTTTATCACTGCTATTCCTTTACTGTATTTTTTTCTCTTTTTTTGAAACAATCTTCCTCAATTTTTAAACTAAAATTCCTACAGCATTGAAACTTGTAATTACTTACTTTATCCACTAGATGTCAGTATGACACAGTTTAAAATATTCACATTGGCATGTTTATTAAGTGCTGAAGATTTAAAAGTTGAAGAAAGTTGAGAAAATACACCTGGACCAATTCTGTGTTTGTCTGTGTCTCTTTCCTGTCCCCCAAACTCAGCCGGTAGAGGCAGATGGCCGCCTGTCCTGAGCCTGGTTCTGCTGGAGGTTTCTTCCTGTTTGAAGGAAGTTTTCCTCTCCGTCTAATGCTCAGGGTGGGAGACAATCTGCTGGCTTCTTTAGATTGTTTTTGTGTGTGTGCCCTGAGACGACGTATGTTGTGACCTGGTGCTACATAAAAAAACTGCATTGAATTTATTATTTTTATTGTATTTTTTGTTATTCTGTTGTGCAGCACTTTGGTTGTCATTGGCTGTGCAAAGTGCCATACAAATAAAGTTTTGATTGATTGATTGATTGATTGATTGATTAACTTGTTACCTTCAGGAAGCAGTGACTGATAGGTGCCTCATTGGCCACGGTCCAATCAGAGGTCCCCTTCTTAGCATACTCAACATGGTAGCCTGTGATTGGTCCAGAACCAGTGTAGAGAGGCTTTTTCCACTCAATTACCACTGAGTGATCTCTCACTTCACAAAGCGTCAAGTCATAAGCAGGGCCTATAATAAAAGACAGAAGAATAGAAACAATGTTACAGTCATGGCATGAAAACTAATAATGTATGACAAAGTTTCATCATAATTGGAATGAAATCAGACAAAAGACAAGTTTTTACCGACCAGGCTCTGGCATAGTCCAGGCCTCACATGTGAAGTCGTCTGAATGTTTGGATGCTGGTCCGAGGCCAGCCAAGTTGGCCGCGTACACATGGAACTGATAGACCGCTCCTCCAGTCAAGCCCTCCACCTGTCAGGTGAATATCATCAAGGTGACCAAAATCCAAGTTATTGTTTAAAACGTACAGTTTTTATGACTCACCTAAGTCAGTTTTGTATGAAAACTAACACAACAAAGTTGAAATTGTAGTAAATATGTGTTTTGTGAAAATGTGGGATTTGAAGCCATCTTAGCTGATTCATATGTTACCTTATAAAGTCTTTCTTTGACTGGTGGTATGTGTATTTCCCTCCACATGGTTGTTCCGCTGCGTCTTTTATCCACATAATATTCCTTGATCTCTGCACCCCCAGAATGAAGAGGCTTCTTCCAGTTCAGAACCATTGAATGGCCGTCACAGTTAACCAGTGCAATGGCGTAAGGAGCTGAGGGGGTGGCTAAGAATACAGAATCAAATGTGTTTTGTTTTCAAAATGACAACAATTTACCTTCAAGAAATCAATTTTAGGATCTGTAGTGGTCATAGATATGGCAATACTGACTGAGAGCAGCTCTGACACTGAGAGGTGCAGATTCCTGGGATTCATCGCTGAGACCCAGTTCATTGATAGCCTGGACACGGAAGACGTAAGTTTCTCCTGTGGTCAGACCACTAACCACAAATCTGAAAAAAGAACAAAACACTTCTGAGTATTGCTTTTATTTTTTCCTCTAATCATGCATTTGATATATATATATATTTTTTGTTTGTTTGTTTTTTCCTGTTAAGGGTTGTGTGGGCATAACATACAATTCAGGTGTATCATATAGCATGTTTCCAGTCTGTCACAGAAACACAAACAACCAAGCACACTCACACTGCTTTAAAATCAATAATCAATCGAACATACATAGAAACACTGAGTGTGTCAGTGTTTGGCCCAAAACATACTTGATGTTCTTGTGAGGTTTGTGATTGGCTGAGGTCCAGTTGTTGGACCCCTTCACACACTGGTCAATATAATAACCAATCAGATTGTTGGGTTCTTTTGGAGGAGCCCACTGAATAAGAACAGAAGTGTTTGTTTCTCTTGTTGCAATCACCTGACCAGGAGCAGATGGCACACCTTAATATAAAAAATACGTATATAAATTTTTAGTTACAATAGATTAATACATCACATTATTCACTAATCATGAAAGAGTTTGAAAAATAGCTGAAACAGACCTTTAAGTTGCAGTGTCTCAATAGGTCTGGTTGGATCTGATGGCTCACTGTTACCGTACATGTTAGCAGACAAAACTCTGAATTTATGTTCTTTGCCTTCTGCCAGGTCAAAAACAGCATAACGAGGGGATCGAATAGGAACTTTAGTGTTAACACGCTGCCAGGCTTCAGTGTTCACCATGGCCTGTGGAGACACAAATCCAAAACATTATGTTTCATAAAAATTAAAGGACAATATTTGCATCAAATGCAGGACCACAAATCTTTTGTATTTACTCAATTCAAAAGCATCATTAATGAGAGGTTTTCATGAGAATAAGTGCAGAGTAATTACTAAAGTAACTGGGTAAAGTATGACAGTTTTTGTTACCTTTTCTATATAGTACCACATGGGAGCCTTGCTTGAATAAGACGGTGCTTTCCAGCTTAACACAACATATGTCCTGTCTATTTCTGAAGCATAAACTCCTGATGGAGGACCTGGAGGCTTTCCTTCAGCTGAAAAAAAAAAAAACATAATCACAACCTAATAGTTTAAAAACTCACATTTATAGGGGATTTTTTTTTACCTTCAACTTCATCATAATAAGACACAACATCCAGTTTTCCTCCAAGCTTTTTGGCTGCAGGAAGAAAACAACATGACTGTTAGTCTACCATTACAAGGACATGCATTATACTGTATTTAGCTGCTGGTTTGAACACTGTCGATTAAGTTAATGGAAATGCATTACACAGCATTTTATATATACTGACGTTTGAAACCACAAGTTTATATAGACTCAAGGATAATAAACCATCAGTATTTAGAGTCTTAAACAAATTGCATTAAAAATAATAATAGTTAGTTAATTAGAATTGACACCCACCGTGAAGTCTCTCTAACTCCGTAGGATCCATTGCAGCAATCGGATCAGACATTCGGGAAGGTTTGCTGATTCCGTGTGAGTTAACGGCTCTGACTCTAAAATAGTAGGAGTGTCCTTCAAACAGGCCAGACACTGGGTATTTACAGATCTTTATGGGATGATCATTGCATTGGGTCCAGTTTTCAGTTCCAACTTCACATCTTGAAATTAAAAAAAGTAGTAAAAAGATATGTATGAGAGAGAAATAATTGAAATGTTGGCAGTTAAAAATTTGCCTAAATCAAGAGAAGAGTCTGAACTATTTAGACATCTACATTTCAATTTTTGTATAGTGATATGGATAAAATAAGTTAAAAAAATATAAAATCTGGTCACACAAAAAACAAAGATATTTGTCTTTGGAAAACTACAGCTATACAAGCAAGCATGATGTTTTCGCAAAAGAAATCCATTAGTTGATTTTTTATGTCACTCTGTTTAACTGTTTATTGTGTGCATGTCAAAAGTCCTACTTGTCCACAAAGTATCCAAGGATTGGACCCTCTGTGGTGGTATTTGGAGGCTTCCATGACACAATGACATAGTCTCTGTTGGCATCGTGGATCTTGATGTCCATAGGAGCACCAGGTGCACGAGCAACAGGAGGAGGACCATCTAAACCAAAAAGAAATTAAAGAGGGGTCTTTTGAAATAGTGCATTATAATAATAATGGTAAATCAGTCAGAGTAAAATCAAAGATCAGAATTTAAAATTTAACATATTTAAATTCTTCATAGTTTGGCTACTGTTTTCACAAGATTGACCATCTGCCTATGATTTTTCATTTTACCTGCGACTGAAACAAATGCACTGTGCTCCGCTGTGCCTCCCTTCGTGACCATACGCAGAGTGTACAGGCCTTCATCATCTTTGTAGAGGTTTGGAAGAGTCAAGGTGCTGAATCCTCTGCCTGTTTCAATCTTCACCCATTTAGAGTCAAACAGACGGGTGTCTAGAAACAAAATCGATTAACACATGAATGCACAGCATAAATTCAGTTATAATTAAAACTGAGTAAAGTGATTCACCACATAAAAACATAATTTATTTTCTCCTAGACACACGCAACATAAATGAAACTGTTCATAAATTTAGGGATTATTAGAGGAGCCCTTTTTAGCCACTTTCTATATAATTAACAGGCAATAAAAATATAAACTATGACATTTTCTCATTTCTGCTGAGCCTCTGGCTGCATATCAGCCAGCTTCTGCCTGGTAGTCTGTTCACATTAATACAACAGGTTTTATTTGTCTTAAAATATTGCTTTGAAACAATTACCATCTCTATACCACTGTGCCTCAGGCTGCAGGTTGGCCAGGTTGGGGTTCAGAGTCATGGTGGCAGAAAGAGTGGCAGATTCTCCCTCTGTGGCAAATATGGGGCCAAACTTCTCCTCAAAAGTTATGTGGATTTTAGTGTAATGGATCTTGGGAAGCATAGCAGCTGGGAAACAAAACAAAAACAAAAAAATATTGACAGTTATTTGAAAATGGGCATAGAGCTGTTGTAACAGTTTATTCTTTTCTTTTTTCTATTTTTTTCATAAATGGGAAAAGATAAGTGTAGTTCATATTGTGGGGGCGGCTGTGGCCGAGTGGTTAGGGGACTCGTCCTGGAACCGGAAGGTCACTGGTTCAATCCCCCGTTCCAGTCTCAGTCGTTGTGTCCTTGGGCAAGACACTTCACTCGCCTTGCCTACTGATGGTAGTCAGAGGGTCCAGTGGTGCCGGTGCATGGCAGCCCCACCTCTGTCAGTGTGCCCCAGGGCAGCTGTGGCTACAGTGTAGTTTGCCATCA
>JARVJO010000164.1:10803874-10818716 GCA_031762555.1 Cynodonichthys magdalenae | reverse complement strand
AGTGTGCCCCAGGGCAGCTGTGGCTACAGTGTAGTTTGCCATCATCAGTGTGTGAATGTGTGTGTGAATGGGTGAATCACTGTAGTGTAAAGTGCTTTAGGGTCCGGAGGGACTTGATAAAGCGCTATATAAGTTCAGACCATTTACCATTTACCATATGTTGCAATATTTTTAGCATAAGAAATTAGTAGCATTTCAACTCTAACATCTAAATCAAAAGAGAACCGGAGTACAGTACACTACACTACAGTAAGATGCTTACCTGTAAAAGGCAGCCATGCATATGGACTGGATTCTTCCTCATCCTTATATCCTTCATAATCAAAAAGGGGAAAGTTACTGATGATGTCATAATAATAGACTGGGAAATCGTGCAAGCAGACACATGTAATCTCACTGTTGGAGACTAAAATGCTTCTTCAGTTTGATAGTAAATCATTCATATTATTGTCATAAATTATCAACTTAATCAAAAGATAAAAACTATGATATAAAATTAGAAAATAACTCACAGTTCTAGTTGTATAACTTTTTTTTTTCCTTCTCATTTTCTAGTATTTCTAGTATTAATTACTGCTGTTGTACATAAAAAAAAAAAAAGAACACTTGATAACTTACGTTTTACTATGATGGATGCCTGACTAGAAGCCTGTCCATGACTGTTACCAGCGACAGCCGTGTACTGAGATGTATCATCAGTTGAACATCTATTAAACAAAATCAGTTAGAAGAAGTCACAATTCAATATGTCACTCAAAATCACTGTAGATGACAATAAATATCTGTCCTAACTTATCTCATAATGATGCTTGGATCAGTTTTTAAAAGAGGTATTTTTTGGAACAACAGGTCCCCTTCAACAAAGGAAAATATTTTAGTCTAATGTAGCATCATGTACATAATAGAGGAAGCAATGTTTGCAGTAAGTTGTGCTTTTGAAAGCAGATTTACAAGAAGTATTATTGATCATTCTTTCAGTTGAGAAAGACATAACAAAATGTGAAAATGCTCATTTATCTGACTTCTTATTGCTTTAAGAACATTCAGTGAGGTGAAGAGACCCATTCAAATAGTGATGACTAAAAGAGTCTCGGAGTGTCACGTAGCACTGAGGTCAGCACTTGAACAGCTGAGCTTCCAAGGACTGGAGCGTGAGCAGGAATACATTCCGGTCAGTCTGCAGTCACACACTCAGCTGCTGTTGAGCTGATTACCTTCATTTCAAATATTTGACAGCAGAATATTTTAGATGGTTCATGATCCATTGTTCAGACAGCTATTTGTCCAGTCAGCATGTTTATCAAGACTTAAAAACACATTAGTAAACAAAGAACTACTTCTTACGAACAGTAATAAAATGGCTTTAAAAAAAATAAAGAAATCAAAGTCGTGTACAGAAATTGAGGTTTAACAATAGAAATTTAATAATTTCACGTTTTGAATCATAACATCATAACATTTTAGCTTTAAAAGAACAAAATATCACATTTTCCAACATCACTGTATGCTAATTAGAGAAAGCTTATTTTGGCCGCTCGTATCTGCAATCTCTTTTTTCTTTTATTTTTTGGACCATAGGTGAGGGTAGGAGGCGGAGCATAGACTACCTGGTAAACAGGGATTCCCTTGCAGCTCAGCTCTGTCTTCAACACAATGTGGAAGCTGCAATCTCTGTCAATCTCAAGCTCTATTCTTCCTTCCCTCGAGAACAAAACCCTGAGATACTTGAACTTCCCCATTGAGGCAATACCTCACTCCCAACCCAGAAAGGGTAATCCACTCTATTCTGACTGAAGACCGCAGATTTGTAGGAGTTGATCCTCATCCCAACCGCTTCACACTTAGCTGTGAACCGCTCCAGTGAGAGCTGAAGATCACGGCACGATGACGACAACAGGACCACATCATCCGCAAATAGCAGCAAAGAGAATCCTGAGGCCACTGAAGCGGACTCCCTCTGCCCCCTGGCTGCACTGAAAAATTCTGTTCATAAAAGTTGTGAACAGAATTGGTGACAACGGGCAGCCCTGGCAGAGTCCAACTCCCACTCTGAAGGGGTCCAACTCGTTGGCGGCAATGTGAACCAAACTCTTGGGCCGCTTGTATAATGACTGAACGACCCATAACAATGATCCCCAATCCCATACTCATGGAGAACCCACAGTGTACCTTGACGAACACAATCAAATGCCTTCTCCAGGTCTACAAAACACATGTAGATCGGTGGTTCCCCACTTTTGAAAGAGGAGAACCTTATCACCACAGTCTTCCAATCCAGTGGCACTCCATGCAATGTTGCAAAGGCGTGTCAACCAAAACAAGGAATTCTGGGGTGGATGTCGTGGGCCATTGTGGAGCACACCAATCATTCTATAATGACAGTCCTACATTGGTTTTAAGTTTATCTCCTAGAGGAGATAGTTTAAAAGAATTTGAATTAGTCCCCTCTAGTTGTATTTATGAACAAAGAACCAATGTGACCCTGTGTATTAGAGGACTTGATTGTTAGTTAGAAAACAAGGTTTAATCTAAAACCAAATCTTATCCAGGGATTTAACATAAAAATACACCAACACAAATAACCTCTGAGAACAAAAAAAATGAGAGATCCTTGTTAAAATTGTAGCACAACTTGGCCATTTCTTTTCAAAAAATCAGTGGCTGAACTCACTCTACCTTGGGATCAGCAGAGAATGGCTTCCTCCTTTGCTTTCAATCAAATATCTTCCTGAGGACAAGTTCATGATCACGCCATCTTTATACCTAAAGATGAAAAAATATATTACTTCAACTGCATTTTAGCAAGTACAATGTTAACTGACAATATGTTTTAGCTAATTTAACATGATCATCCATACTTGTGTTACGTTACTACAATATCTTAAAGTACGAGTGCTGACAACCCAAAATATCTAAAAGATGACTCAGATTACAAAGAGGAAGGAAAACATTTTACTCACTCACCATTTCACGACTGGCATGGGGTAGCCTTCAACGGTACAGAAGAGTTTGATTGGAGTGTTTTCAAACACAGTGTGGGATCTGAGTCTGACAAGGAAATGTGGGCCCCTGACCATTGGCTCCTCACGCACATATTTTTCTGATATTTTTGTTTGTACCTAAATAAGTGAGTAGGACAGCAAATATCATTAAAACGATGAATACCATACACCTCACTGTTTTGCACTTCTCTGTTTTATCTTTTTTTTACCATTATTTATTGCAATGACAATGATGAAACAGTTTTACATTTTCTTACCACTTCTTGGATGCGAGCATGTGTTTTGTGCTCATATCGCTCTTCTGTGGCCTCAGAACTGAAGACAAACAATATGTCATTTTAATATACTCAACAGTAAATGAGAACAACTCAATAAAAACTTAATTTGTAGTACATACAGTATACACCAGTAGTACAGTGTTAGTTTTTGTTGTTTTAGTTTAGTTAGAGTTTTTTGTATATATTGCAACACATTTTAAGTAAAAATAGTTTAGCTATTTTATGTAAATGATGTTGAGCTCTTCTCTAGTGTGCTCTATATTCTTGAAAAACCTGAGTTTTTTATATTCCTTTTTAATTAATAAGTTAAAAAACTTTAAATTTATTATGATGCAACAACAAGAGAAGTATAGACAATGATATTGCAAAAAACTTACAGAAAAACTCACACAAACCTGACTTCACTCTGAAGACTACCAACACACAGCTATCAGTGTGTTCACAGCTGACGCTAAGAAGCTGAAAGTTTACCTGCACGTCATGTTTCCACTTTACTAATCTGTATTTGGCTTAGGTTTGTGTCTTATAGGCATATTTTTATGCATTAGTTCAGTGTAGATATAATAAATGTAAGACCCAATCATACAACTTTTATTTGTATTTGATATCTTAAATAGCAAATAATTTATAAGTTACAACTCACTTTAAAAGTATTTGTTTTTAACTGCCTGTTACAATTGCTATAAGAATATTTGAATCATCTGTTTACCATGGTGAAAATGTAAACAATTTTGCTAACTCTGCGTGTTGTTAAATTAAGCTTGAAATTAGTCATGTTAACTCATATCATGCTATTTGCATATAAAAAAATTATAATAAAAGTAAATATAAGCAAAGTATCAAAGCATATTCCAGGTACAATAATAATAATATATTTGGAAAAATTATTCTGCTGCATCCACTTCATATTTAAATTGTTAGCATGTATACCATGTACCTGCTGTATTCTTTAACCACATATTGCCTTTGTTTATGATGATATTCATGGTCATATTTCCCACGATAGAGAAGGGAAGACATGGTGACTCGGTTGACACAGACCTGTTGGGTGATGAGCAATAAAACAAAGCAAGGACAAATATGACAGTAAAGCTTAGGATCATTTAGAAATTGTCAGTTTTTTTTTCTAACAAAATTGCACAAACTCCATTGTTGTGATTACAGTACTTTCAGCAATTCTGAGAGCACATTTTTGGAGTTTGATTCAGGCAGTTTGATACAGCTGATGGCTGTGGAATTATTTTTTTTGTTAGTAAAGGACAATAAAACCTTCCTGCAATATGAACATGTGATACTCATAAAACTGTCACACACCATAATATACATACACACCCCAGACATAACTGGGATTATTATATTATGACAAAGCATTAAAGCTTCTTGACTCACAAGGAAAGTGACACTTGCAATAAAATAAGACACAAATACATAGACAAAAACCAGCTAACACAACTGCACAAAACAACATTGAATAACTATTGATATGCATAGGTCTTCTAATAATACAGTTTTAACTCATGTAACATTTGTGTTTTAAGTGAAAACTTACTTAGATTGAGCTGTGTAAAATGATTACATAGGATAAATTTGAGTTCTGACTTTCCCATTGAAACAAAAAGAGAAAACTGCCAAATGCATATTCACCCACAAGTTCCTATGTGTTTTAAAGACAGTTGATATGTTTCGAAATACAGTCTGACATACCAATAATAAAAACCTAAAATACGGAAAGAAGTCAAATAAAAACCATAATAAAACCGGATATTTTTAAAGTTGTTAACTAACCAAATATGTATAATTTGATGCAACAAAAGTATAAAATGAAACCGCTTATTGGCTGAGTGCTCAACAAACCTGACAGCAAAGTTTGCTTTCCAGCTAATATGTCCTCATCCTCATTTGTTTGGTGTCTTATGTCTCCAATATGGCCACCAAAACAAAAGCACAAGTTACACAAGACAACACTGTTGCTTACATTACCTCAGTCTTCAGAGACCAGAAATAAGTTCAGATGAAATATGAAGCAATTTTGTGTCCAACCTCACCCTGAAATCTAATGAGACATGCTGCACCAGAGTCCCATTTCCATACCTTTGAAATGCACTTTGCAGCTTCAGTGACACCTCAACATCCAATGCACCAAATCTGCCAGTCAAGCACAGAATCACCCAGACAGAAAAACCTTATTAGGCCCAAATCATTGGCCTGTAACTTCTAACCGTGAACACCAATAAAGCTTACATTTTTTTAAAAGTCTATTTAAAAATACATCATCAATATGCAGGACTAAAAATATGACAATAACCTAAATGTTCATACGCGTTCATATCATTAGTAACTCATAGAGCTTGTTTGCCAATGCTCCAAAGCAGCTCTGTTAAATCCCTGAAGTCTTGTCTTGCAAACATGCAATGTTGTTGTTTTTGTATATCATCCTCTGAATATAATAAATATAATTTACAACAGCTGTCACATGGTAGTTATTGGGTTTTCAATTAAAAGAAGCAATAAAATCAATTGCCTCCATGCAGACAATTTGTTATTGCAGACAGCTCATCTTATCCCATCAGTCCTGGACTTTAGTGGCTCTCAGGTCAGCCAATACTGTAACAGCACAGCTCTGATGCCAAATGACACCCAAGCCTGTCTAACTGTAACTGTAAACCTCCAAAACTCTTTGCCTTGCCCATAAAAAACAGTGCAAAATGGATACTGTACAACATTGTTCAGCAAATAAAGTAAAACACTAAAAGTGTAATAAATTAGTTGTTTGTAAAGTCAAATTGTTGAATTACATGCAAAATGTTCTTGTTGAACACAACTGTCTAGTATCAAATACTCTCAAAAATGTAGTAGGGTAAGTACAAAGATTTATTGTCTGTTGCACATGTCGAAAACAAAGCAACCAACTAAAAAGTGAGTGATTAACATGAAGACAAAAAGTCCCCTCTGGTCACTTGTAAATTCCTTTTAGGTCACAACACATTAAACATCATCCTGTAAAACCGCTATACTTCTTTCATCACTTTTAACTATCATTAGCAGTGGCTAAGGATTACAACACATCTTTTGGCTGTGCTCACTTTACCACATCCCACTAATCCCAAATGCTGCCCTCTGAGTTTGAAATGAAGATGGGTTAAAAAAAATAACAATGCAGCAGAGAAAGGAGCAGAAAACATTTTTAAAAGTTGGTTATCTTACCACTTGAGATTTCCTTTTCAGCAACTTTGGTTGTCAGCCTGAATCCACAGGGAGTCAGCCTAAACCAAGTTCTGTACGAGGCCAACACAACAACCATTCGTCTCCATCCGCCCCCCCACCTTGCCTCTCCCTGAGGCCTTATAAGGACAGAGAACTGCCTATATATAACTGGTATCCTTCAAGACTTGGACCCACCAAAACCAGTCAACTATTTGATTAAATTAATTTATTCCTGGCAGTTTTAAAAGAGCCAAGCAAACAAAGGATCAAGCATGACAGAAGATTTGGACAATGCATTACAATGCATTTTGATTTTATTTAAAATCCAATTTAACAGCAAAAAATGTGGCTTCAGTGCAAAAAACAGCAACAGTACTCAAATAGTACTTTAACCATTAACTAAATACCTTATAGTACTTTAACCATTAACTAAATACCTTGATGTAAAGTTTTAAACTATTTTACAATACCCTAAAAATGAAATGTTGATACTTTATTGTACAGTAGACACAGCTTCATTTAGACCTTTAACCCTATAGCTGCATGTTGAACACCTAGCTCCTGCTTCAAGAGCTTTTCCCCGTCTGCTCTGAGGAACATTTTGGGACTCTGTGTTGCACACTGAACTTTGGCCATGTCCTATTTATAAAACCAGCTATGATTACAACTTGACTATTTCAGATGCTGTGGGTGAACCGTGAGACACATTTCAGGTCTGAGACAAAATCATGTGAGGGGACAACATTTGGCACACTGGAGACTTGGGTGGGAGCATGTGTTGTGTGAGTGACGTAGACAAAGAAGGCACTGACGTAAGAAATAAGATTTCAAAATTTTAGGGCTGACTAATATCTCTTTTATGCAAATATAATAATACATTTGAAAGAATAATTTCTTGACTTTGAAAAATGAAATCTAATTTTTATTTATTTTCAAATACAATGATCTAATCCATATTAAGCTTCTGACATAAAAAGTTAATAGTGACAGGTTTTTGTTTAATTTATTTAGCTATACAGTGGAAGAAGTTAAGTTTGTGACAAGTGTTTTATTATAAAATTTTGTTAACATGACAATAAATCAAGAAAGATGTCTTAGCATGTGTGTATTCTCTACATGCATTGTAATTTGTCCTAAAATTTGGTTCTCTATGTATAAACAAGATTACAGACTTAATACAGACTATTTATTTTAGGCCTACTGCTAGTGTATGAATGTTGGATTTTCTTCTTTAGATTTTGTGCTCAGTTGTCTGTGAAAAAGAGAGATGTAGGACCCCCTGCTGGTCATGTGGAAATTCGCCTCTGAGACTGACAAACTGCAGTCACATAATACAGTTTACATGCTTCTTTTTTTCACTAATAGACGTTTTTTTATTATTTATTGATCAGAATAAATAAAAAAAAAACTCTAGAATTTAGTGTTATTTAACTTGAACAAAATTACCGTAGGCCTATACATATATTCGTGTTCCTTTTTTTAACAATTGACATTACATTTTGCCATGGAAAAACAATTGAATACATAAATGTTTAATATTATTTCAAATAAAAACAATACCGAATCTCTAAATATGTTAGAATTTATTCCCATATTCAGTATTTCTCTGTGACACAGAACCGAACAACCTTAAATGCTGCATATTGTGTCGTCATAGGGGCGTTAATTTGTATAAAATTAAATCAGAAAATCAATTCAATCTTTTTTATTTTAAACGACGTAGCTTCGAGAGCTGGATCAACCGGAGGACGCTGTGTAACAAATCAAGTAACTCCATGTTATTGCGTCATGACGCATGTTGAGTGCGAAGCTCCTGATTGGTTGAGCTGACAGACCAGTAGTTCACCGGCTGAGAAGCATAAACAATTTTTTTGGTACTGCAACTTCAGCAGTCTACAAAAACAAGGAACTGCTCGACGAGATACAGCTCTGTTGCCCCATACTCGGTAAAATTAATTTACTCAAACTTAAACATTTTGACACTTGAGACTTTGTTATGCAACATAAAGATATGCATTTTTAACTTTGCACTCTTTTACCTATGCTGACATGTTGTTTTCGGTCGGCTTTATCGTTGACTTCTGTTAACTTAATTAGGTTTGTCTGTTCCCAGGACAAGTACATTTATAAACTTTGTAAAATTATTTTGTAGGCGTTTATGAAAACCAATTATAACTCCCCTCCCTGGTCCTTCGTGCAATTTTACCCTGTCAAGTTTACTTACAGACATCAAAAGTCATTTTAAATCAGTCCTTAAGTTTAAATGTCATGGTGATCAGAATTTATTTTATTTTAGTTAAATCTATATTCATCTAGAAGTTATTGAACGGCAAGACTGAAGGGATGAGTAAATATTGTCCATGTTTTTATTAAGGGTAAATAGTTCTTATGAAATAGTTCTTATCAACTTACCAAAATCAAGTAAACAAATGGACGTCTTCCTCATTGTGTAACAATGACATGATCTAACATGTTTGGTTTTGTTCACTTCCCTTATGTTTTAATGATTGTAGAACAACCTAAAGAATAATAATATATTTAAATAAAAAGCAAGTTTTAGAGACAGTGTTTAAAAATGTTAAGCTTCATAAATAGTTCACTGTTCATTACCCTTCTTGACTTGGACCCCTCTGCTATACAACTATACAGCTGTGTTTTTTTTAATATATGTCCAAAATATATTTTCAAAGAAGCTTAAATTCAATCATGTTTGAAAGTCTTGTTCAGTAGTGTGTCTTTTAACCTGACTTTAAAGAATTGTTTCTGCTAAAACAACCAGAAGTTATGAATCTGTCTGATAATTACAGCTTAAGGTTAGGCTTTGCAACTATTAAACTCACTTCTTCTTTTCTAACACAATGAAAAGTCACTTGAGAATGATTTAGTTTAGTTTTGAGTTTGAAAGCTGACGTCATTATCATCAGTTGGAGTTGCCACTTCCCTTAATGTAAGTTTACTGTTAAAGACATTTTTATAACTATGTTTATTAGAGGTTTCTTTTTTATTGTCTTGTGACTTCTTCATAATCAGTATTTACTGGCAGTTTCAGCCAGTACTTCCTCTTTGGTAACTGTTTGTAACAATCTTCTCCAACACATCAGTTTTACTGCTTTATTTCAAAAACACAAATATTACAGCATTTTACAGTTTTTGTTTTTTTGTCTTTTTTTCTGGAGTATGGGATTCTGATGTTTACTTCTGAGTTTAAACCAGAAGGAGAGATTTACTGAATTGGTCATCTTGTTATAGGTCAACCATGACCCTCACCTCTTCTGTTCTGATCGTCCTGGCGGCAGCCAGCATTTCTGCTGCTTCACCTCAGTAAGTACAGAAAAACACTACATTTACAGATGGTCTGATTATTGTGTTCCATGATCTACTACTTCTTTTTTACTTTTCTGCCTTGTTTTATATTTGCAGCAAATTATCACATTTTTGTTATATATAAATATTAAACAAACAGGATTTTTCTAAACATGTTGATGTATTTCAGTGAATTGTGGGACAAAGTGACCCTGACCCACCAATGGCCCAACACCTTCTGTTCGGTAAGTCTCTGACTGCTTTATCCGTTGTTATATTTATATTCTTCATTCCAAATATGGGAATATGTAGAAGCGTTCACACAAAAAATAATTAAATAAAATAAACTACTCTCTATACACCTCTTGGACTCTAGGAACTACTGTATGTCCACTTCAGTCTGTTCCTGGCAGAAAACATGCACAATAGCTACAGTATCTAACCCTGCGATAAAGAATTTCTATTGCAGAATGAAAGATTAGGCTACGAATCAACTGTTTTCTTTGACTTTATTTTTTCATTTGTCCACCCTGTTGAATGGTTCCTCTGTCATTAAAATGTTTTAATTTAAAGCCTACTTTGTCCTAAGCTGTTTCAAGATGAGTTAAAACTAGTCAATTAAAACCATGGATTTCATTAAAACTTCTGTCAAGATGGTGTCAACAAGTGTTGTCAAGATAAATAATAGTCCCCAGCGATTGGTTGGTATAAAACAATCTAGTCCATGATTTTTCTGTTGCTATCCACCAGATGTGTGAGTCAGTACTTTAGTTTGTCTGAGCAACATTGTGTAGTCATGAGTGTATTATGTTACAGCAGAAGTTGCACATCCTATATTTTAAGCTTTTGAAAGCCTCATTTCTGCTAATTAGAATTATCTGGAAACATGTAAAATGGTCCAGTATTGTTTTACATGCTGTCCTGCCTGCATCAACGAACATTAGTTTTTGTTAGATTCAGTTATTAAACTTGTTGTGAAGCGAACAAATGGTTTCTTGATTGCAAAACTGCAAAATCATCGATTCCCAGATCAAATTAGGAATTTTACTTGTGGAGGAAAATGGAAGAAAAATGTTGTAGATTTTGGTTTAATAAAAGTACGTTATAAATTTAAAGCGACAGATTTAATTTTCATCTATAATTTAGACTCCAAACTTTTTCATATACAGTCTAGTTTCAGCTTGTGTAATATACGGAGCCCGCGAGGGGACATGGGAGAATTTTTTTTCTTTTCTTTAATTTTTTTATTGTGTTAACTCGCAATACTTTTTGCATTACCTCGCAAACTTTTGCATTCCCTCGCAATATTGTTTTGTGTTCCCACGCAAAAATTTTTTTTGTAAGAACTGAATTAAATCAGACTTTTATTTTGAAATATCCGGTTACTAAAACAGGATGTGTCGCCATAAGTTTGTGAAATTGCCATTGATGTTGCGTGGCTGCAATATGTTAAAATATTGGCATATTACATACTTCCATGCATGTCTGTGTGATATATTCATTCCGAAGCTGAATTAAAGTTGCAGGCTAACTTGCTAATGGTGAGCATGTGAATTTGTTAATAAACCGGCAGGCACAACAGTGATAAATGACTTTTGTGAGTGAACGCAAAGGTATTACAAGGTAACACAATAGTATTGCGTCGAAATGCAAAACAAAAAAATTCCCCCATGTCCCCTCGCGGGCTCCGTAGTAATAAGATGTTAAAGATAGGAAAATATAATAGCAACACATGGAGGTTATGTACGTATCCGTATATTGTATCTAATAGTTGTGTGATTTATTGTATTGTGCATTTCAGATGGAACACTGTCATCCCAACATTAGCTACTGGACACTACACGGACTTTGGTAAGTGTGTGAGTGTGTTTGTAGATTTAAGTTAGATGGAATTTATCTGCCTGTGTTCTCTTAGGAAATGCTTTACAGTTTAGAGAACTGCAGACACTTTTGTAAAGTTTTATATTCATGCAACTAGTTTGAAAATTGTGCGTGTTGAGCAAATAAAACCACATAGTGATGTTATGAAAAGAGGAAATGTATAACATTAGTCTTCTTTACTTTACTTCTTTACTTATTAACTCAATTGTGTTTTTGGGAATGAATTGTGAATCTTTCTGTTTTTCAGGCCAGATAATGGGAACGACTGCAACACATCATGGCATTTCAACTCTTCCCTGATAGAGGTATAAGTTAACGCTGTTCAGGCCAATGGATTTTTCTGTACCAGTATATTAGCTTTGTGATTCAAATTGTAATTTGAGAAGGTAAGTGATACATGTCTTTTATTCTTTTCTGACTTCAATATGCCTAGAAAATCTGTGTGTGTGTTTGCAGGATCTGCTGCCAGACATGAAGATAAGTTGGCCTGACTTGCGCAAGCCAAGTTCTGTTGGCTTCTGGTCTGTTTAAATCTGTCATGTTTACTTTTTCTTTTAGTTTTTACAACATATGTCATGTATTAACTTTACACACTAATTCTGTACATATATGTTAATAGCTCAGTATTAATTTTCAACAGTTTATTTTAATCATTTTTAATTGGAATTTGTTAATAAAGACAACAATTAATACAACATAGTACTGATTTTACTATTGGAATGATATTTAATGAGCTAGAACACCTATGTGATCTTATTTTCTGAATATAGTTATATGTAATTGTTATTGAATTTATTGATTCAAACAATCCAATATTTCTTTTCCCATGTGGCTGCAGTTAATTTTCCTTTTTTATCTGCTGCGATAACAATTTGCAGTAGATTTACATAATTATTTTATTTCATAGCATCATATTACTGTGAATACAATATGCATTAAATACAAAGATTTTTATAAAAATATATTAGATTCTGTGAAGCACTTTATTTTTCTAAATTAAGATACAGATTGGTGATCTATTTTGTTGTGAGACCGATAAAAAAAATCAAACTTCTTTCTTTTAGCTTGTATCTTTTTTTTTTTTTTTCAACAGGAAGTACGAGTGGCTCAAACACGGGACATGTGCAGCCAAAGCAGATTCATTGAACAGTGAACATAAGTACTTCAGCAAAGCACTGGAATTGTATCATAAAGTGGATTTGAGCAGGTGGAGATCAGTTTGATATTTTTTACATATTTAGCATAGAAAACATACTTATTTTCTTTTCTTACAAACATTAGTCTTGACTCAGAATCTTACATAGTTCTTTGTATTTGTGTTTTTGATCCTTGGGAACTGTTTTCTGATTCTTGATTGATTTTAAACATGGAGCTTTTCTTTTCACAGCATCCTGAAGAAGTTTGATATTATCCCTTCTAACAAAACCTTCTACAGTGTAAGTCTGTTTATATTTTAATGTTTGATTGGAAAATTGAAAAAAACAATGTTTAAAACACTATCGACTGAAATCCGTCCCGTTAATAAAGTCTTGTGTTTTGTTTTTTTCTTTTGCAGTTTTCACAAATTGAAGAGGTGATCCAAAATTTCTACAGCATCAAACCAAAGATCCAGTGTGCCTTTTTGACAAAGGTATAGACACCTAATTTCTTTCAAATATTATTGTGGTATTTCATGGTTTTGTGCTTCTTTAAAAAATGTTTAGGTTGATTTTTAAGAGTCTTTTCCTTTGTTGTCAACAGATTGCTGATTACCAGACTTTGGGGCAGATTGAGATTTGCTTTGATGCAGACTTTAACCTGCGGGACTGTGAGAAACGATACATGATGAAAACTGGGTCAAAGAGAGGTTGGCAGCAACTCGATGTTGATGTTAACACCCCAAGTGGATACCAAGTGTGTGACCATGACATACCAATACGTTACCCAGCTCTTTCATAAGCTTCATAATCAAAAGCACAAAAACACACTAATATCTCCTTTTTCATATACAAAACCTTGCTAATTCATTTTTGTTGGTTATAAATGCAGTGTAATTTAGCATGCACACTAATTAAGAACTGATTTAATTTTGCACACATAAAATCTCTTTAAATATAGTGCTGTGGGGGAGTCATCCCACTTCTTTCTTGCAACTATTTTACAGAAGACTTTTCTGCACAAAAAAATCACAAGAACTTTTGTTTAGTTTTTATACATTCATCCATCCATCCATTATCTATACCCGTTTCTTCCTTTTAAGGGTCACGGGGGTCACTGGTGCCCATATCCAGCCGTCACAGTGTGAGGGGCAGGGTACACCCTGGACAGGTCGCAAGTCCATCACAGGGCCACATATAAAATATATATTATTCTTTGAGGCATTCATTTTCTTATTTGCACGTGAATAAGGATTTTCTTTGTTTCACAAATATTTCTTCAGACTTTAAAAGGACAGGTGTACCACAAAAACACAAATATTTAAAGAATATTGTAGGTACATGGGATCGAACTGGCAACCCTCCGGTTACAGGAAAACTCCCCTAACCACTCCGCCACTGCCACTCCAATTTTGCAATGTCTTACTTTGCAACTTCATTTTATTTCATACACAAGCTTAGTTCATTGTAGACATTTTGATTTGAGAAGTACAACTGCAGATGTAATAAGGACAGATTTTCACTAACTTCTTCTTTACAGACCTGTAGGTTTCCACAACTGCAGAAGGGAAATGGGCCCTTTGCAGTCCGTGTGACCACAGACTACATGTTTGGTCTTTGCTCAGAAAATTTATTTGAATTCTATGAAGCGCACGAGGTGCTATGGGTCAAAACAATAAATAGAGCTCAAAAAATATTATTCCCTCAGTTTAATAAACCCTGCTCTCGGATTTGTTATCTCACCACATTCCTTTTGAACAGAAGCAAAAGCCGCTGTTTGGGTTCATTGAAAGTGAAAAGTTGAACAAATTTTACTTCCAAGTTCAGTAACTTGTAGCCAATCCACAGCGAAAGCACAAATATTACCTCCACTCAATGGCAGAGCAGTAGATAAAAACTACAGCCTATAATTTTAATTACATTGGTTAATTTTGACCCCTGGTGCCTGATTGGTTCAGTAATACAGGTCCTTCTAAAAAAATTAGCATAATGTGATAAAGTTCATTATTTTCCATAATGTAATGATAAAAATTAAACT
>JARVJO010000164.1:10755305-10800033 GCA_031762555.1 Cynodonichthys magdalenae | reverse complement strand
GTCCTTTTTTTTACCCCCCCCCCCCCCCCCCCCCCGCTTTCATCAATGTCCACTGGCATTCCTCTGCTTTTCTCTGTCTGGGGTTATGTAACACTGCAGCTCTGCAAAAGCTGCTGATGTGACGGATCCGAGTACACACACCCATGTTCAGTGATCAGAACACATCATGCTGTTCTCACTGTGACTGCTGGCCTCGTGCCTATCAATGATTGCTGTCCTCAATACTGCACCGAACTTGGATCCAAAGCCGGAGTACTTTTTTTGTTGCCATCAGTTACCTCAAAAAGAAATAATTGTCTGCTTCTGTGTTGAATGCAGCAAAGACGCCTGGTAGAGGTTGCAGGTTTGCACCATGTGACCTCACCAGCTGTTGCTGTGTGTTGTTGGGGAAAGGCAAGGAGAGGCAGCTGGGGAGGGGTCCAGAGAGCCTGCCGGTGGCGCAAACAATGTGACTGCTGCTGCTTGTTCTGCCGAGAGAAAGGTGGTGGTGAGGGGAGAGGCGGAGGGCAGCAGGGGATGAACATAGGCTACACATGCACAGGCAGAAATATGTGAGGAGGGAGCTCACACACACACACACACACACACACACACATCTCCTGATTCAGCGGAACAGATTTATTCGTCACCTCTCCCTGCAGCCTGACGCAGCGAGCCCTTGCTGAAAAAAACACACACAGGACAATCCCCGAAGCCCCACAGGCAAGTCATCCCCACTGCGAGGCTGCGTGGATTAACAGCTCTGCCTGCTTACTGGAGTCCACTGCAACTGAGCTGTAGGGAGACACGGAGAGGAGACACGACTGAAAAGCAGCAAACTGAGACGAGCCGCGCAACAGAACGATGGAAAAACTACAGCCAGACGTTGAGGATGGGCCAGCTGAGAGGCTCCGAGACAAATAGGAAACAGGCACAAACAACACCTGTCTTATTTCTGTGCGTCTGCCTGAGGAGTCCCTGCAGGGAGATGTTCATCATTATGGGATAAATACTCAGGTCCTGCATGTGGTCATGGATGCAAGCACGCGCAAATTTACAGTACGGAGGTGGTTTTCTATCTACCTGAAGAACAAGGCAGCTCGAAACAAGAACAGTGCTGGTTTCTGTCAGCTGGAGGTTAGTCTCAATATTTACATCTGCTGATATTCTTCATTACAACACCACCATGTGTGACTATAACAACCTAGATTCTAACAAACGCACAGAGGTCACATCTGACGTGTGTGTGTGTGTATGAAGAGTCTCTGTGCACATGATATTGCATCATGCTCCTGTCCCTTTCTGCCAAAACAACAGAAGCCACAGGCCCATATGGAGATGAGTTTTGGCAGAGAGAGTGTGAGACGGGTTACAGAAAATAAGGTGCAACAGACTCTCAAACAGGCAAGCACAAGGCAGACAGGCAGGTTTTTTTGGATACATGGATCCAGACAGACTGATTCAGGTGAAAGCCAGCAGTGGAGTTCTATTTATAGCCCAAACACACACCAGCAGGGAAAACAGAAAGGCTTTTCAACACATTTACCAATCTGGGCTGTAGACATGATTGCTGATGAGTAAACTAACTAATCTACCAGTTTGTGTGATCATCTTGTTGAAAGACAAATGCCGCCTTTGTTTGCCTGTTTTAGCAGCTGTTCCATATGCAGAAATGCAATGTGATGTTTGATGCTTCATGAGGTAGAGTTCTCTCCTCATTTCTCCCCCTGTGGAGGTGAGATCAAACTCATAATTATCTCAGTATCTCATGTTGCAGTTTTAAACCTGCTTCCTTTTAGTTGTTAACATTAGTCCTGTTTCACTATTAGAAAAAATATACACCCATAATCACAAAAGTTGCTTTATTGGCTGAAAAACATTGTCATGCAGTAAAGAAAAAGACATAACTGTTAATGGAAAACTGTCTAAATACTGTACCTACAATAATAAGCTGATTAGAGAAACATGTTTACTTAGGTTATTAAATTATGAAACCGTTTTAAAAAAAAAACATCAGCACACTAATTAGTGGTAATATTGACTTGTACTTTTAGTGAAAACTGAGCTGCCTCAAATCTGCATGAAGTCTAACCGTATGAGTCTAACAGTCAGTACAGTTCATGTTTTCAGTTTTCAGGTTGTATAGAAAGTTCTATTTTAACTTGATCTGTCACGAGTAAATGTTTTCATTAATAAATTTATTGTCTAACTTGCTAAGTTTAAGTTAACCCAATAAAATAACCAAATATGAAAATCTAATAGCTTTTATTTTATGTTTTATTTTAGAGGAACGTTAGTAACCTTTGAGTGATAATTTTAGAGATTCATATTTTAATCTATAAGTTGAGCCTCAAGTTGGTGATTGATCGTTTGCTTATTTGACTGAGTGGTCAAAACAAAGTTATGTATCACTTCCAGACCATCTTTCATTTAATTTTTATTCTGTCTTACCTAAATCTTCTTTGTCCTTTCCTCAGGATGACAGCATACTCAAGGAGATTGACATCAGCCACCATGTTAAGGAGGGTTGTGAGAAAGCAGACCCTTCCCAGTTCCAACTACTGAAGGTTCTGGGACAAGGTTCCTATGGAAAGGTAAAGAAACCTTGATCGAAACCTGCAGATTTTTTTCATTAAGAGCTGAGAAAACACAGATTCTTCAAGAAAAAAAGATCAAAGTAATGAGACGAGGTTCTTCAGAAAGTGTTGACAAGATTAGGCAAAAATTAACTGCAAGACAAAATAATCACTAATATTTATTAGCACAGCACAAAAATATGTACAATGCGTTGCCTTCAGGCCCAGGTTTCCCTTGCAAAGGAGATCTGTGATCTCAATGGGATTTGACTGGTTAAATACCTGTAAAAAAAAAAAAAAAAGAATCAATTCATGATAATTTCCTTAGGAAGTCAGGTTTGTTGAAAATGATGTTCTCCACCTCTGGGTTTTGAGGTTCATTGTCCTGCATGCTTCAGATGCTTTCCTGATTCATCCCACCTGATTTAAAAGATTAGGTTTTTGCCAGAGAGCTGCAAAACTATAGGCAACATGTTGAGGAGGGAGTTCAGTCATATGATCAGATGTGTTGGAGCAGGAAACCATTTAAAACATAAAGGACAGTGAATCCTGGGGGGCGGGGGTCTGTGGTCTAGACAATCAAGCTTTAATTAGCATGAAAACACGCTTGAGTGGTGTTTTCATCCATTTTGCTGCTATAGTTGGAGATCTCACCAAATGGCCAAAGGAGTGTACACAGTTAGCTTTTTAGTAAACGTTTAGTTGAAAATTTTATTTGGTCACCAGTTGGAGAATTTTCTTCCAAAAACAATTTGACTAATTGGTTGTATTTGTAGTTCAAACCATTTTTGATCCATAATTCAAGCTTTGAAAAATAACAACTTAAAAATAACAATTGAATTACAAGCACGGACTGTTCATTTAATTGTTACTGTTGTGTGTGTGGGCGCGCACGTGTGTGTGTGTGTTTGCCAGTCATCTTGTAATGATAAGCCTTCTTTTTCCAGTTACCTGTAGATTAGCTGCCAAGACAACCTCTTCATAGATCACTGAGCTTATTTAAATGAGCAGAGCTACACTGACAGATTAGAGGTCTGTGCAGGCCAGACATAGAAACCTGGCAGACATCTGTGAGGGAACGCTGTTTGTGAAGCTGCAAAGACAATTGAGGCCAAGTCACACATTGTGGCCTAAGAAGTCTGCTTACATGAACCTTTGACAGACTTTATTTAAATCTTAGCTGCTGTTGCTCGATAGCGCTCAACTGTTTTCCAGAACTTGATGTTACTTCAGCCTGGAGACCTAAATGTGGCTTGATGTAATGGATTGAATAATGTGTCTAAGTTTGTATGGAGAATTTCTATGAATGTGGTGTTTATGTTCTCCCACAAGGTAATCGATTGTTCCAACTAATGCTTTACGAAAAAATTTACTAAATCATTTACATTTTTGGATTTTAATTACACATTGTGATCTGTATTGAGTTATGGGAATGTATAAAAAAAACACTTTTGACTTTTAGGTGTTCCTGGTTAGAAAGATAAGAGGGGTGGATAGAGGGCAGCTGTACGCCATGAAGGTCCTGAAGAAGGCCACTCTCAAAGGTAATTCAAGTAAAACAAATGCTGAAAATTAAATAAACTTGGCATAAAAACTAAGGAAATTTGTATTTGGTAGATTGTTTCTTTGTTGCAACGCTGCTTCTTAGCAATAAATCTTATAGCGGTCATCTGATTGACAGCACCTGGGGTACCAGAAGCCCAAAAAAAGTGTCAATAACAGCAAAATAAATAATAAGCTGTTTGACAGCGAAGATTTGGCAAATTTTTCATGTGCGTAACCAGCAGCTCTACTGCTCATCCCACAAATGCATGTTCCTTACAAATGTGACACCAAGGGAAATTAACAGGCTTTCCAACTGTATAAGATTTGTTGCCAAGAAACATTGTTACAACAAGAAACAATCTAACAAACACAAATTTCTTTACTTTTTGTAAATTTATGTTATAATATCACAGACATTTTTATCAACAGATACAAGACACATTGTTTGAATAGATTATTGATAAACTATTATAAATCCTAAAACACATCAAGATTAAAATGTGTTCCTTAAAACGGAGACAAACAAAGCTTGTTCTTTTTTTATTGTTTTTAAATTATGTTTAGTTAGAAGGATAAGTTGACTTAAAAATAGAATAGTAATTTGTTCGGATTAAAGTTGCCATTGTAATTAAGAAACATCCGATACGTGGTCGTCATATTCTTTGCCCTACATTCAAGGAGATTTGAGCTAAAACAGGTTAGTTTGTACTCTAGATTCAGATAAACATGTTTTACGTCGACTGTGCCTATTTGAAACTACGATGCCCTGGAAAAGCAGGTTGAGATGTCATGTTCTAATCTAGTGTATTTGTACAAGCCTAAATCCTCTTAATCTGCACCCCTGGAATTGGAAGAATTACAATTTCACCCTGACAGGGAGGCAGATGCTGCAATAATTTCAGTTGACATGATTTCAACAAAACTGCAGCAGCACCACAGGCTCAGTTCAGTTTCAGTCACTGCTGTCCGAAGGGAGAGAGAAAATTTGGTTTTGATTTTTAGCTTTGTCTCTTCTGCATAAAGATTTACCCTCGTATTCTCCACCTATTTATATGCTCTGTTTATGATTAAGCCCCCAAATGATTTGTAACTTCCATTCACATTTTGTTCTAAGTAAATAACAAGTCAGTCGTATTATTTTTAAATGAGCTTTTTACATTTAGTCTCAACCAGGTTTTACAACCATTCTCATGAGAGTAGACGCCTTTCACAATTTATGCACATTTAAATATGACCTGAGTGTAATTGAATTAATGACACTGTTTATTTTATTCTCAGTTCGGGATCGTGTTCGGTCTAAGATGGAAAGAGACATTCTAGCTGAAGTGAACCACCCATTTATAGTTAAACTGCACTACGGTGAGCATAAATGATCCTCTTTATACCTTTTCCATCTGAAAATATGTTTATTGGAAGTGAACAGCCCTCGATAAAACCTTCATTTAACAGCAAGAGTTACATATTTGCACAATGATTTTAAACCTGTGACAGAATCCTGTTTTGATTTATACAAATACATTTTAAACAGTTATATGTACACCCTAATACATATGTGTTAAACTCAAGGTCTACGGGCCAACTTCGGCCCTCTTTAACATTTATCTGGCCCCAAAGGTAATTTTAAAACATAAAATATTTGTATTGTTTCTCTTTTTTGTATTTAGTCTTTTCATGAATGTTGTTGACTTGAATTCTGTATTCTTTTCTATTTTAAAAGTCAAACAACTGGAATGAGGGTTTTTTGGATTTTTTTACTGATTTACTTAATTGTTATAAAATGTATCTCTAAAAAATGGTAAAAGAATTGTGAATAGATTGTAAGGCAATAGAAATAAATGCTAATGATGAGTCTTTCTAAATTTAATCTTCTGTTTTTATCCGCTAGGTACTGTATGTTCTAAATGCTACATGAAATATAATTTGGAAAAGGTCATTTGTATTTCTATAAGAATGATTTGTTATATAACATTTAAAACCATGTTTTTTTCAATAAATATTGTCCAAGATTGACCCTTGGCTTGGACCATGTTTTGAAATTTGGCTCCCTTGTGTGACAGAGTTTGACACCCCTACCCTAATAAATCTGAGACAAACAATGTGAATGCATTTTTCTGTTTGTTTGCATCTGATTTAACTGTCTACATTTGAACTGTCATACAGCTGAAAGACTTTAATAAACTCTTTAGGTACTAACTTGAGTTCTATTCCTCAGAATGGGACTTTTGATTAGCATACGTGTTCAAATTGAGAAAAAAGTTGTTTTCTATCCATCCCATACTGACTTTATCTCACTGTTGTACACACTTGCAATTTTATCCACTCTGTACCTCTTTTATCTCGAGAATACATCCTTCAATAAAGCAAGAGGACCTTACAATTTATTGCTGCCCTGTTATATCTGTCTCTGTGCTTCTAGCCTTTCAGACAGAAGGGAAGCTCTATCTGATCCTGGACTTCCTCAGAGGAGGAGACCTTTTCACTCGTCTGTCAAAGGAGGTACGCTCACTACACAAGTCTGTTTCTTTTAAAATAATGAAATGAAATGAGTTGCTGGAATCTATTACTTTGATAATAATGCATGATTATTTGTCACACTTTATGATGAACAGATGATGTAAGCATTCTAGATGGAGTTTGTGTTTTAGAGGATATCAAAAATAAGTGGAAAAAAACATTATAAAAACAGTTTTGCTGCAGCTGGAAGCTTCTTTTTCTAATACATGGATTGACTTGAAATACATCCACCTCTTTACTTGTGTAGGTAATGTTTACAGAAGAGGACGTGAAGTTTTACCTTGCAGAGTTGGCCCTCGCCTTGGACCACCTTCACAGTCTTGGGATCATCTACAGAGATCTTAAACCTGAAAAGTAAAGCCACATAAACATTAAAACAAATAATTTCTGAGTGTAATATCAAAATATTGTGCTCAAATGAGATTTTTGTATTTGCTTTGTCCCATCAGTATTCTTCTGGATGAAGAAGGGCACATAAAGATCACTGGTCAGCGCATTCAACAAGGCAAATCAGTATTTTTTATGTATTTATGTTTGTTTTAAGGTTTTAACTTTTTTTGTGGTTTTTTTTAGATTTTGGTCTAAGCAAGGAAGCCATTGATCACGACAAAAGAGCTTATTCTTTCTGTGGAACGATTGAGTACATGGCTCCTGAGGTGGTGAACAGAAGAGGTCACACTCAGAGTGCAGACTGGTGGTCGTTTGGTGTTCTTATGGTGAGGACTCAAAAATCATAAAATAAATTATTTTTCACTGACAATCCAGATACTTTTATCCCCACTGATTACCAGTTTGTTTATTATTCATGTTAGATAGTATTGAACATTAGGCATCTTACAAAGTAAGACTGGAGTTTATAATGAAGAGCCAGTGTTCTGATTTCTTTTTTTTTTCTTGGCAGTAAAGCCTTTTAATTATCAGCCAGATTAAGTTGGTTTACTTTCAGTAATCATGCGTCTCCTAAAGTCAGCTTGTTTTGTTAGCCCTGTGGCTTATTTTACTAATACGGAAAATGAGGTTAACATTAACTGACATCTGGTAGTTTCACCAGAGGGGAAATGTCATTGTTTGCTTTTATGACGAACAAACAAACAAACTAAACAATTATAGTGATTTTACACACAGTAGATATGAGATTCATATCCTGGTTCTTATTATGGATTTGCTATTTATTCACAATGGATAAAAAATGACTTGAAATCATCCTTTCACTTCTGAATCTTCATCATTGATTGTAATTGCAAGACAGGAATGATTATAAAATCTGAAGAATTTTCTATTTTGATATCACCCTGAAGTGTAAAAAAGACCCAGAACAATGGTTGCTTCTGATTTAATACACTGCCTCAGTTTGAGGGAGAGCTGGACCTAAGGTCACATGAGGAGCTCAGAGAAAAAAATAAAATATTTAATTATTACAAATAATACATGGAGGCGAACCAGACAGAGCATGAAGCACAATGCTAGGCTGAAGATGAACTGGCAGGGGCTGATGAGGTTAGAGAAGATAGGTGAGACTTAATGAACACAGGTAACAGGTGTGAGTGGGAGGGGCAGAGGGCTGAGGAGCAGAAAACCCACTGAGGAGAAATGAACTGGTGGCACAGAGGAACTTAAACTGAACACAAGAAGTCAGGGAATAATAAATAAAAACACATCATGACTAAGAAACATAACAAAATGAACTAAATAAATATCTAAAGTACAAGAATAACTAAAATAACTCATAACCCTGACACACACTGTTACTTCATAATTCTGTTATATTTAATCTGCCTGAGTTCATTCACTGGTTATATGCAGCTGTTTTGTGTTGTGCTGGCTTTTAGGAGGTCAATAACCAAATGAAAATCAATTTTGTTCCATTTTTCATTTGTCGGCTTACATAGAGGTTTTTTTTTATTTTATTTTTTTTATTTTCCAGTTTGAAATGTTGACGGGATCATTACCATTCCAAGGAAAAGATCGAAAAGAAACAATGGCTCTTATTCTAAAGTAAGACTGACTCAACCTCTAACATGCTGTAACTGTCAATTTGAAACCATTTCTTTCTTTATTAATAACATTTTGTGATATGAATGAATAATTTGTTTTAATTCTTGTGTGCATTTGTCAGCTGTGCTTTTTATATATAAGCAGTTTTTTTGGGGCTATTTGTTGTGATATGTTTGGTCCTTACATTTTCTGAAAACAAGTCCTCTTTCCCTCTTTTTGCACTTTATTATCTGTTATTTTTATATCTTATCTAAAAGTACCTAAATAAATAGAAAGATCCTCATCCTGTCTGCAGGGCGAAGCTTGGAATGCCACAGTTCCTCAGCCCTGAAGTCCAGAGTTTATTAAGAGCGCTCTTCAAGAGGAATCCTGCTAACCGTCTAGGTATGACATATGGAATAACCTGCATGTTAATAAATATTTGTTTTGTTTAGAACATTGGCAGTATGATGTATTTCCTGTAGTTTTGTGTTACCAATTTTTGAGATGAGTCTTAGCTCAGAGAGACAAAACAATTGCAGAAGATTAAAAAAAATTGAGGAGACATATTTTGGTTTCTAAAATTAGGCTTTTTTGGGGGGGGGGCTCCAATTTTTTTTATCCTTTCACAAAAAACTAAAGATTATTTTATTATTATTATTATTTTAACATGAGCTGTTTCAAATTTTGTGTTTTCAAGTCATGTAAAGAATGACATATATAATCCTTTTGTTCAAAACCAAAATTAGTATTTTTTTCTATACATTTCTCCCTGTAATAAGTCTCATCCATTGTGTAAAAAGATGTAATGACTGAGCAGAGCTGAAAAATGACAGCCTATTAGAAATTCATTGGTTCCAGTATACCAGATGAATAACTTTAAAATTGCATAATTTGTACATGATTGAGAACTTTTGGGTATCTGTGTGGGTTTGTCAAAACTGTTTCTAAAACTTAAATGACTATATTCATGATTATTTTCTTCACTTAACTTATTTATGCTGTTATATAAGGACAATGTGTTGACCGATGTCCAATAAAAAGTTATTATTATGGTTGTAGCTGTGTTCAATATTGGCAGTTTGATCATTTATAAGTTTTTTATTGCTATAAAAGAGCCTTTTGTGTCCAAAGAAGCCTTAGTTTAAACATAAACCATGCATGTTTTATTTTAATCTAAGTTATTATAAAAGACTTGCAAAGGTGTTATGAGGTTGGGTGATATTTTGTCAGCTGCAGTCTGTAATGTAATTATACACATCTCACCTTAAAGGGTTTTTTTTTGTCTGCCTGTGTGATTCTTGATTCATGGAATCACTTTCATCTTTATCTTTTATCTGTGTGACTGACAGGTGCTGGACCAGACGGAGTGGAGGAAATTAAAAGGCATCGCTTCTTTGCATCTATAGACTGGGATGTAAGTGCAATTTCATAAATATACAACATATTAAGTTAGATAACACACTTTCTAATGATAAATCTGATGTCTACTGGATACTGAAAAGGTTTTGACAAAGGCATTGACAAACCCATCAAAAATAAACATATTTTGGACGTTGATAGAGACTAGATCAAAACTAGGCTTGTCTTATATGCAGATACTTTGTATTTTGTCACCATAAAGATGCAAAAATACAAAATAAGCCATTCTACTAACAACAATTAGTAATCGTACTATTAGCTTTTATGTGTTTTCATCAGAGGATAATAAAGAAAAATGCTCCTTTTTTCATAAAATCATAAATATTTTTTCTTCTGATTTAACAAATATAAACTGTACCCCTGCAATGCAATATTTAGATTTATAAATTTTAAATCTCTACTTCAACATATTCAAATCACAGAATGTATTTCATTACATTCCTGTAGGTTTTTCGTGGATAGGCCGCAGTCATAAATTAAATATTATTTCCTTTAAAATGTGCTTTTATCTCTAAACACCTCTCAATCAAAGAATTTGCTCAAAACCAAAAATTCTATCCAGAAATTGCATGAGCTATCATCATCTAACCTAACATCCGGTGCTTTGATGTGTGCTGCTTGAAAAGGATTATTCTCTGCTCTGTAATCCCTCTTGTCCAGAGTTTCTCTTTAAGTAGTCTCTTTAAGTTCTGAGACTCAATTTGTTTCTTGGAAATGTTGCAACTTCTTGGTTGCCTTTGAATAACATCCAAGCAGCAGAACCGTTTCACTGAGAACCCAGCTGAGACACTGAAAACTACTCGACATCAATCATCTTTCATTTATAAAAAGCAAAGCAGTAAACTAAACCTTAAACATGTATATACAAGTCACTTTTAGTTTTGAACAAAAAAAAACTGCTTTCTGCACCAAAAAGTTGTAAACTGTATTAAAAAAAATGTTTTTAAAGAAGATGGAAAGAAGAGAAAACATGAATTAATTACTAGACTTTCAAAATAACTTTATAATAAATGAACAATACAAATTATTTTAGTAGTCAGTTTTGTGCATCCATTCATGATATTTTTTTTTATTATTTTAGAGAAAACTGACATAATATTTGTGTTAGTAATAAAAGTACTGAGTGTGAAAAGATGGGACTGACTGGGAAAGTAATACTTTAATGATTCATAATTTATCATATTTCATATGTGCCCTGAGCTCCTACACATCTTCTGTATATTTCTAATTTTTATTTCAGAAAAGTTACATTTTCTGAAACACATATTCTGTCTTGTTTCAAATGTTCCAAAGGGTTGTGGAACTTTGTTTGTTTGCCTTATTTTCCATTGGAATCCACTGTTTCCCACTTTTCTCTGCACATTAATGTTTTTTACTCACCACTGGCTCTCACTGCTCTTTTCACTACCTGATTCTTCACTTCCTGTCTGACACATTTTTCCACTTTCTAATGATGTTTGATTAATGTTTGAATTATCACCAAGAGACTTTTTATCTTATCAGGTTTTCTTTTTCTGTCAGCCTGTTTTACATGTTTATTAGTTTTAAGGTGTCGCTGCCATAACATTGATAAAATATGCAGGCTGCAGTAAACAAGATAAAAAGAAAGAGTGCACTACTGATTGCAAAGCCATACTAAAGACAGCTTTGATCATTTTATAAATGTCTGTGACTTGTGTCAGTTTTTTTTAAAACTTCAACACTATTTCCAGCAAACTGATGTTACCATGGCGACACCTGCAGGTCACACTCAACCATAACAATGGTCTTAAACCGTACTCAAAAGGCAGAATAATGCGTCATTTTGTGCCATTCTTTATTTTGCCAAACTTTATTTAATTACAATTAAGTTTCAATTCAGGGTAATTTTTTTCTGCTTAAATAAATACATTTTGTCATTTTATTCAATTTTAGTTTACGGTACTGTTAGACAATCAGTGTTGTGACAAAACATGTTTTGAAACATTCTCAGTGTTTTGTGATCATTTAGAAATGTCCTATATTGCATCAAAGTTACCACGATTATTTTTTTTCATGTCATCCATCAGCAATTAGGATTTTCTTGTCCTGTACAGGTTGTATGTTATATTTGTGGTAAGCTAATGTAATAGTGTTGTTATTATTATTATTATTGTTTCTGTAGAAGTTGTACAAGAAAGAGATGAGGCCTCCATTCAAGCCGACTGTTGGGAGACCTGAAGACACTTTTCATTTTGACCCGGAGTTCACTTCCAGAACACCGACAGGTAACGTGAACACAAAGCATGTGAACATTAATGAATTTAAAAGAACTGTTTTTGGATTTACTGCCCCTTATAAATCTTTCTCAGAGCGTGTGCTTATCCTTGTGCCTCTTCACATCCAGATTCTCCTGGCATCCCACCGAGTGCAAACACACACCAGCTGTTTCGAGGTTTCAGCTTTGTGGCAACTAATCAAACTAATCAGGAGGCCAGTGTTGCCCCGGTGGCGCCTTCTCGACAGGAGGTGAACATCAACCCTATAGCACAGGTTTGTACTTTCAAAAAAAGAAAAGAAAAAGAGTCTAGTGTTATTTTTCTACACCTTGTTGTTTAGCTTATAGATATGTAGATAAATCACACTTTAACGAAGAAAAAGACCCAATTAATAAAGATTTAATGGGTCTAAATGTTATTTTCATAAATTACTATTCTGGAAAAGCTGTTTACCCATTTAGATGTTGTATAAAATTAAAATCTTTTAGTCAGAGGTCTGATTAAGTGTGTTGTCTGACAGCATATTCGTGGCGACGTGGCCTTCAAAGATGTGTACGAGCTGAAGGAGGAAGTGGAACAGACTGGAGCTTTTGTTCGCAAAAGATGTCTTCACAGAGTTACAGCTGTGGAGTATTCAGTGAAGGTATGGAGTTCATTCGGATAAACTCTAAACTTTAGATTTTTCTCCTCTAAAATAAAAAAAAAACATGATTGTCTTTGTACATGTGAATTTTAGCCTGTCTAAAATCCCTCACATTCCTGCATATCAGTGCATAGTAAGGATCACTGGGTGAGATGTGTTTGCATTTAGTGTCGGTGTCATTTACAACTTGTTCTGGGTGTTTCTGCATTTTTAACAGATTATTGACAGGATAAGGAAAGATCCATCAGAAGAGATTGAGATTCTGCTAAGATATGGGCAGCATCCGAATATAATCACCCTGAGAGATGTAAGAATAACACAGACTGCCGTATTGTACAAGATAAACTAGCAGTGTGGGAGAAGAGTAATTTAAAAAAATGCCTTTTCTTTTTGCCTGAAGGTGTTTGATGATGGCCAGAGTGTTTTCTTAGTCTTTGATGTCCCGAGAGGAAACGAGCTGCTCGACAGAGTTCTGACGCAGCCAAATTTCACAGAACAAGATGCATCAGACATCATCTGCACACTGACCAAAACAGTAGAATATTTACACTCTCAAGGGGTAAGACAAATGGAGAAAAAGATGGAAAGAAAAGAAAAATCTGTAAACACGTTGATTTTGGCAAACAACTCAAAAGTTCCCCAATAAAAAATTCAAACCATGTAACTTCAGCAATCATAACGTTTTCATACCTGCAAAACCAACAGCCTTCACACTATTCTTTTTTTTTTTTCCAGGTTGTGCATCGGGACCTGAAGCCCAGTAACATTCGCTACGCTGATGACAGTGGACTCCCAGAATCCATCAGGATCTGTGACTTTGGTTTCGCCAAACAGCTCAGGGCTGAAAATGGCTTGCTGATGACGCCGTGTTATACCGCCACATTCATGGCTCCAGAGGTAAATTCATCACTTGCGTTATTGTTTCACCAACACTCACACAAATAATAGAAAAAACTTAAAAGCGTAATTAAATGGGAACTTATGTTTGTGTGTCCAGGTTTTAAGAAAACAGGGTTATGATGCAGCCTGTGACATCTGGAGCCTGGGAATCGTGCTCTACACAATGATCGCTGGGTCAGTTGAAAGTTTGAGAGCACATTAAACCAGCAGCTATTCTAACATAGCAGGGAAGGCTTCTATTGTCAGTAATTAAACTATAAAACATAATTGTACCGTGTACACAAACACACAACTGCAGTCTTCTAAATAACTTCTATAACAACAACGCGTACAAGAAGTAACATCAAACTAGTTTCTGCTTTTTGTATTTGGATCTCTATAAATCTGAGGCTGTAATTTGCAATACATATTTCTACTTGTTTATCTCACCTTTAATTAGTTTGCAATCGTGTTGTGTAGTTTCAGCCCCTTTGCCAGCAGTCCTAACGACACAGCAGAGGAGATCCTGGCTCAGATCGGAAGTGGGAAAGTAATAATCACGGGAGGGAACTGGGACTTGGTGTCAGACGCTGCCAAGGTTACTTCGTTACATTTTCTAACTGACATTAAATGGCTGTGTCACAAACATCATGATCCTGATGCTGTTTGATTGTGTTTTTCAGGACATTGTGACAAAGATGCTCCATGTGGATCCTCACCAGCGTCTTACTGCCCCACAGGTAATTTTACTCTTTGTGGTGAAAATGTTTTATCTGTATGTTTACTTTGCAAGTGTTTCACAAATAGAACTAATCGGAATAAATAAAACACTTCTAACACTTTCCATTCAGATAAATGTAATAATATAAATTATTTATATACAGAAATGTATATAATAGTAGCATTGTGGGAGGGAAAAAATAGATCATATCTAAAGATTACTGAAAGCAAGTTTAAAAAAAAAAAGGTTAAATAGTTTAGAGTTTTCTGAGAAAATATAACTTCTAAATGTGTGAGTTTCCATAGTTTAAGTTATTATGATTTAATAAAATGTAGACTTGTTTTACTATTTACATTTAAAAAACTATACATTTTGAATGTATATGTAAATACTGGATGTCAAAAGTAAAATCATTCACTCACACAGTGTTAAGCAAAAAGTTACTTTTGTTTGTTTTTTGTAACTTACCATTTCACCTATAAAGATTATTGTTGGAGGAATAAATTTAGATTTATGTTGGATTTATTGCACTGCTCTTAGGTTCTTCGACACCCCTGGATTGTAGAGAAAGAGCAGCTGTCTGACAGGAGCCTCAGCAGACAGGATGCAGTCATCGTTAAGGTCAGACTCACAGATAGTGTTTACATAAGATTCCATCCTCTAAATACATCTCTGTCTTCTTATCTTGTTAGTATGCGCATTCAAACAAATTCTATCAGTATAAAACAGCAAGCATGTAAAAAACATTTAGACAGAAGCATGTAAGGTACATAGAAAAATAACTAAAAGTACTTTTACACACACTCTAAGAAATGAAGTGTTTAATTTACTTAACTAAACTGGTTCCACTAAACTGAATTGAGTAAATTGAGCAATTTACACATTTTCTTTTTAAGAAATTGTGTAAATTGCTTTACATTTAATCAAATCTGTTTAGTGGAACCACTTGACATAAACAGTGCATAAACAACTCCTTTCATGATGAGTTCCAGTCATATTTAAATTTGTAACTAGGTGTTAAATTTTAAAGTAAAGAAGTAAAAGTGTCATTTTTATGTTTCAAATGTAACAAAATAAAAGTAAAAGTTACGTAAAAAAATAAATAAATAAAACTTGGTAAAATTACAAATCTTTAAAAGAATGACTTAAATATTGTAACAAAGTAAATGCACTGTAAACCTTTGCATTTAGACAGTATATTCCTATATACAACTTGTATGTACCCAAGTATTGAGATTCTGCTGATCTAAGTACATCCAAATGAGGTTTGACTTTCTATAGTCACTTGTCGTGTTTTTGCAATTTTTAGTTAAATTTTACTAGTAAATAGCTACTATACTTAAAACAAAAATGAATAAAGTAAAACATTTTTAATGAGCCCTGAAGGATGACAGAAGAAGACAGAACAAATCAGTTATTCAGATCCCTGAGGCATTTGTATAGAGAAGAGTTTAAATGAAGGTTAATCTGACGTTTAAATGATGTAGTGTAATACTCTCCTTTAAATCCATTAGGTGGCGCTGCTGATCTCTTATTCAGTTAAATTTGCAGATTATGCCAATGCAGTTTTGTTTGTACTCCCCCAGGGGGCGCTGTCTGCCACCTACACTGCTCTGAAACGCTGCGCTCCAGCTCCAGTCCTGGAACCCGTGCACTCCTCCGGCCTGGCTCAGAGGAGAGGCCTGAAAAAGTTGGGCAGTTCGAACAGCACCACAGAACCAAGAGAAAAGGAGTAAACTCGATCATTTGTGAGAAATGCCAAAACAGACCTATTTCATTTTAGATTGATTGTTTCTTTGAAAAGCACAAACCATGCCAAATGTACTCTGACATTAAAGTGTCCCACTGGCACTGACATCAAGTTTGGCTTCAGTCCACTCAGTTTCTAGTTTATTTTTTTCTTTACTTTTCAAAAATGTTGACTCTTCATAGAAAAGCTAAACATGATTACAGTGAAGTGGCTTTAATGATGGGAATTTAATGTTAACATGCAGATGCCTTGATTGATCCTTTGGGTCCTGCAGACATTTTATGCTTAAATTGAAAGTTGTCTTTGGCTCCTGTGTTAGTTACAACAAATGTTATTTATTATTCTACTTCCAGTAGTAATATGGCTCCCCTGTAATGGATATTCAAAGCAAGCACACATCATGTGGATTTGCTTCATTTTAGTCATCCATGTGGGAAGACTTTTGTGCAATAAACACTGTGCAATATAAGCTGCTATACCTGCCTTGAACCATATGGTGTCTGCAGTGAAGTAAGGGTGACTATATATTTATATATATATATAAACATACTGAAAATATAATAATATATAAGTGTATATGATGTCAACAAAAGTTCATGAACATCCAATAATGCCATGTAACAATAATTTCACATTAAACATGATTTTACACATACATGTTAATTTTACTTTATTCAATTTTATGAATTCTATAGTTAGGTGTGCTGATGTAAATAATATGTAAATATTATACAGAAGGCTTTATTCCTTATCTATGACACCAGCTCCTTCTTTTTCAATTCAACATTTATTTATTTTTTTTGTGTGTGTGTGTGTGTACATATATATATATACATATTACTGTCTTGCATAACTAGTCTTCCACTCTTTTTACAGTGCTTAAATGTTAAGTGTATAAGTACCACATGCCTCAGATCTGAGTAACAGAAAGCAGAAAGGTAATTACATTAGTCTGTCAACATATATAAAACCTTGTTTGTCTTTTAAATAGTGAGAAGACCGGAAAGTATCAAGTAGATTTATTTCTTTTCATACTGTGAATATTGTTCTTTTCCAAACTTTGATGTCCAAAAATTGTATTTTTTCCATTCTCCTGTGGCCTTTAGTTAGACTCCCAGTAAGCTTCTGTTTATAATTAGTTTTTGAGAGCCAAACTGTATGAAAACAACTGTTATAACTTTTTTTACACTGTTTATTGCTGTTCCTTGGTTGTATTTAATAAGGTGTGCAAGCAAAAGGAGGCTAAATAGGTTTTCTGAAATGCTGATATGAGTAGCACTTTTGTTGTGTTTTACCTTTTAAAAAGTTAACCAATATGTTCATTTCACACACGCCTGCTGGTAGGAGGTAAATCCCAGTAAAGTTTAATGTGCAGCAGACGTTGAGTGGTTGTGTACATATTATATTTACTAATGCATATATTCTATCTGTTTTGTTGCACTGCATATTTGTAGCAAATGTAGCAGGGACTGATGCAATTTCTAAACTGTAGATTTAAGTGTCGGAAATCCCTGACACAAAGCTGTAAATAATGTTTGCTAATTTAGTATGTAAATATGTCACTTTGAACCAATACTGGAGTTAGATTCTGTATGTATATAGCTTTATGACTACTAGCACAGAGTATATTCTGTATCTGCTAATACACCAAGACTGTAAATATTGACATGTGCATCCATTGCTTAGAGTGCACATCCTGGCCAATCACTGAATTAACTGGATAAAATGGCAAAGTTTTACAATTAAAGATGACTGATACATTTATATTGTCATATGCAAGAGTGATTTTTTTTTATAGAATCACTGATGAACATATTACCAAGTACACAGCATTAATTTTATATCAGTGCAAAACCAGTTATCTCAACAGAACAGAGGTGAAGTAGAAATTACATTGTATCCATTACATTACTACACTGGGCCTCTGGCATGTTATATATTGAACCCATTTTTTTCCAGTGTGAGTCAAACAAATCCAATATGTGGTTTACGATAGCTGAAATATTCTCCATTCTGTAAATGTCCATTGTCACCTCTGTCCAAACGGTCATGGTTGGCTTCTCTTGTGTTTGCTTGTGTACATACCAAAAATATTAATGGGAAATAAAACTCAAATGATAATAATGTTCATTTTAAATTTTAAAAATGCATAGATGTTAATACCTCTGTCCTATTTTATTAATAGTGTTTGTCAAAATGCACATTAACAGGAATCAAAATTTGTTTTTGTTAACAAATGTTAATATAGGGAACTTCATATAAAAGGTTCAATTTTCATTTAAATACATATAAGCCATTTTGGAATAAAATGTCAAATTTATTCAATCTCAACCCTGAAACAGAATGCTAATAAGAAAGAATCAGGACAAAAAGTTTTTTTTTGTTTGCATAGTGACTAAGCATTAGGATTTTACAGAACCCTATTTTAATCCATAATCTCAATATAATCAACACTGATTAGCCAAAACTTTATAACTACTGTCAAGTAGTATCTGATTATATTGTGTAGGTCATTGTACTTCGTAGTAAAATTAGATAAGTTGATAGAAAATTGTCGTTCTTCCAGTTGGCTACTATGAATATTTGAAGGTGAAAGGAATCTGTATTACCTGATTTCTTTTTTATTATTTCCAAAATGACACAATCAAACTCTTCAAGTCAGTCGATGCACCGGCCACTAGATGGCAACCAGTCATAGCCCATCCTCTATCTCTCCCTACCTTCTGCTTATAGTTGTCCGTTTACAGCTGTAATCTGCCTCAACCCCCCGCAGAAAAAGAAAGAACATGAAGAAACTCTTTAATTTATATCAACCACCAGGCTCACACTCCATAAAAGCTTTTAGCAGGCGCTGAGCTGATGTGTCAGGTGGGTGTGGCAGGCTCATCAGCCCTGACATTTAAGTGCAGTAGTGCTCAGCGTAGAAGGGATTGCAGGATATGAGTAGATACAGATGACAAGCCCCCCTGCGAGGATGATTGCAGTGGAGTGACAAGAGGAGACCAAACAACAGAAAGAGCAGAGAGAAGGTGTCGGGAGGAGAGAGATGAAAGGCGAAGGAGGGGGGGACGAAAAAAGAGTTGAGAAACAATAACTCAACCTGACAATTACATCTTTGTTGGAATTTTTATCACAAGTCAAAAACTAGAACTCTAAAATGTATGAAAGTGGAATTTTCATAAGAAAACTAGTTTATCAATAAAGTTTGTAATATATGTGACGATTCACAACATTTGAAACTTTTCATTTAGTGCTGATAATAAGTAGTAGAAGGTCAACAGAGTCAGATCTGCTTCTTTCTCCAGACAGCCAAGTTCAAGTTACTGTGTCACTCATACTTCTGCATCCTTCAGCAAATAACTGAATTATGTTTAAGAGTGTTGTATGTAATTTACATTTTAACAAAAAAACTCAAAGATGGAAAACTAGAGAAAAGTCAGTAGGATAATCATAGAAATCCTTAGAAATTTTATTATAATCAGGATAATTAGGATTTTTCTATGAGAGACTTTATTTTCTTTAATGGTGCCAGAAATTTCTATGTTGAACTTTTCTGAACATGAAACAGAGCAGCTCTCATGTCAATGAGAGCAAAAGTAGCAACACTGGGAACTCTGAATATTAAAGTTGGAAAAGAAAAAAAAATGTTTTCTGAGAAAAAAGTAAGTTTCTGTTTTACAAACCTGACAAAATCTTGCATCACATTTCATAAAGCTTTCAAAAAACATCTTTGTGTATCTGGGGTATGATGAAGTAGAGTTAAGTTGTTTGTTTTTATAAGTTTTACGAAATTTAGTCAAACAAAAGACATCTTACACAAATCTTCACTTGAAGGTGAATGTCAAAGGAAACATGGAAATCTGCTCCTGAAAATGGCTCATTTTTATCACTAATTAAACTTTATAAATCCCTTCTGTGTTAACATTAAAAGCAAAACAATGCCTTAAATGCACCAAAAAAAAAAAAAAGCTGGGTTGGGGGAGATATTTATATCAGTACTTAATGCCAACACTGATGAGATTTATTAAAAGCGTCTCATTTCAAATTCAGAGCGAACAGCATACGAGCACTGGCATATATCTGATTAAGTTGTCGTGAAGATGAGGAAAGACAAGGATGGGCACAGACACACAGAACAAGTATCTGTACATGTGTTATTAAATTCAAATTACAACCTTGTCTTGTGCAAATATAGCTGTTCCTCATCTGTTCAACATTCCTCCTACTTGACGAAGCAAGGAGCTGAAGACAAGCGACATACAGCCTCTGACAGGGACAGAGATCCCACCACCTAGGCCTGTGTCAGTGGAAGCGCACACACATGTGAACGCACACTTACAGAACGCCTCGGACGCCCTGTGGCTCCACAGCTCGACCTGCCACTCGGACATTCACCGGATCAGACGGACAAATCTCTAACAGACGGCTCCTGACAAAGAGATTATCACCGTGACAGGAGAAGACAGTGCAGCTGTGGGTGGTGGAGTTTGCAGCGGGGAGATGTGGGAGTCTGCCTATGCATGTGTGCATGGGTGGGTGTTTGAGAACGAGTGGATGGGGTGTGTGAGGGGTCAAGTCCGTGGCTCTTTCTCATTGACTAGTGTATGCATTCTGTCTTCTCAAACTCCACCTGTTTATGCTCTGTGTCCATCTGTGTGTAACCATATGCACTTGACACCAAATTATTTTACTGCGTGTCAAAAATTTTACTGAAGCATGAATTAAAGGTTAAAAAAAGACAATTACCTTACATACAAACTGGAAAAACAGCTTTATTCTAGATTAAAATGTCTAACACCAGGTGTGTGTGTAAACACACACTGAACAGAACTTCTGTTTAAAACTGTTTTAATTTCAGGAATCACAGCATCTGGTTATTGCACTGATAATTGTGAAATTATTTTAAATTTACCCTTATTAAGTTTTAATGCTATATTTACATACATTACATACATATTTTTATAGAGTACTTAGTGGAATATGTACTGCAACATGCTACAAATAAACACCCGTTTTTGCCAGCTCTGCTTGATCATTTGAAATATTTAGGTTATTGTTTATATAAAACTTTGTGACAATTTGTCAAAGTGGTTTAACTCTTATAAATATGTTTGTATGTGGAGAACTGAGCACCACTGGTGGATTGACATATAATATTGTTATCCATGAGTTCTAAGTTTTTTTTTTTTAATCTTCACAATCATTTCAATTTTTACTTTGTTTTCATGTTCTACATATTTTGAAAAATATATATCATGGCTTAAATGTTTTAGTTTATTTTCTGGTTTATAAAGTGATGAGTCATTGCCAACACAAACTGTGACGCAAAAAATCTTGAGCTAAAATATATATGTTCAATAGTGTATATTTTAAAAAAGTGAGAAATGCTTTTCATTCAGTGTTGGAAGCAGATCTAACTAGTTTATCTAAATTCTATGCATTAATGTACATAAGTGCAATACTTTAAAGTTTTTATTTATGAACATTATCATATGTATGAATTTATTTTATGTAAAAATTCACTGACAGAATTGTTTTACATTTAATTTGGACAGCAAATACAAATTTCTGAGAGGACATCCACATCAATTGAAAATCAAATTTATTATTCTTTTAACCAAGTTTACCGTCAAGGTTTGCTCTTTTTTTTTTCTTTTTTTTTGCATGAAAGTATAAAGTAACCACTGTAGATGATAAGGACACAGCTTGATATTTTCTAAAACAGTTTTGAGCCAACCTGGAACACAAATTGCAACAATAATTGTGATATAATCATGTAATCCAAACACAAATACACTCACAAGTCAAAGGTGCCAGCGCAGGATAAGTGAAGCTCTGCAGAAAGTCAATTAATCTTTTCAGCAGTCCCCCGCCTCCCGATTTCCCTCCGCCCTGCTTAAAAGCTTCATTTACCTCCTATGGAGAAGAGATAGAAACACCATTAGTGAGATGATGGCAGGACTGGAAAAGGGGAAAGGAGAATCTCACACTCGGATGAACTGAAACAGTATAGGCCCCCATCTCCTCAAAAAAAAAAAAAAGTGTGTGCGTGCAAAAAGGCGAGAGAGCATCTTCTGCATGACTGAGCTCAATTAGGTTCTGTCTTGATTATCAAAGGTAGTGGTGTACAACTTTTTTAAGGTGGAAGTGTGCCTCAGATCCTGAGGATGGCCAAGGGTGGGCCAACCTGCAGAACTGCACTGAAAACAACGGAGAGATGGCTGAAAGGCTCTTTGATGCATGGAGGTGTTTTGGCAAGGTGTGCATTAGTGGATCAGATCCCAAACATTTTTTTTTCTCCATATCTCATCAGATGTCTGTGTGTGGATGTCACATAGGACCCCAGCTGGGTAAAATGTTGTTCATGTGTGTTTACGTGCACGTGTTTTGGGAGTGTGAAATGCCAGTGAGCATATCGGCTCTGCTTCACTGAGCTCGGCTGGCTGCTGGAGCACAATTGGGGGGCCTCCCTGTGTGACAGGGGTCAAAACATACACACACGTGCATACACAAGCACCAACACAATTAAGGAAGTGTGGCAGAAGACACAGGGCAGTCGTAATCAAATAGTACTCAGATCTGCAACTTCCTTCTCTGGTAGCCAATTTTCGACTATATTTCTGAATAATTTGACACAGATGCTACTTTAACTCTGCCTCAACTGGAGGAGTTTAAGTTTCTGGGTGTCTTGTTCACGAGTGATGGTAGGACGGAGCGAGAGATGGATCGACGGATTGGGGCCTCATCCTCAGTAATGAGGGAGCTGCTTCGGTCAGTCGTGGTGAAGAAAGAGCTGAGTCGAAAGGCAAAGCTCTCGATTTACTGGTCTGTCTTCGTTCCAACCCTCACCTATGGTCATGAGGCGTGGATCATGACCAAAAGAACGAGATCCAAGCGGCCGAAATGAGCTTCCTTCGTAGGGTGGCCAGGCTCAGCCTTTGAGATAAGGTGAGGAGCTCCATCATCTGGGGGTAGCTCGGAGGAGAGCCACTGCTCCTCCACATCGAAAAGAGTCAGTTGAGGTGGTTCGGGCATCTGATTAGGATGCCTCCTGGACACCGGGCACGTCCCACTGGTAGGAGGCCCCAGGGAAGACCCAGAACTTGCTGCAGGAAATTTTGTTTCTACTTTGGCGTGGGAAAGTGCCGGGGTCCCCCAGGACAAGCTGGAAAGTGTCGCTGGAGAGAGGGATGTCTGGGTTTCTCTCCTGGACCTGCTGCCTCCGTGACTCGACTACGGATAAGAGGAAGAAGATGGAGACGGAGCTACTTTAACTTACATTTTCCTGCATATTTCATGACATTTAAATTGAAAACACATAAGCTCCCTAGTTATATGTCAATCCAACTGCAATGTGTCCTTACCTCTTCTTGCACGTAATCGGTGTTGGTTCGATCTCAGGGGCAGCAAGGTTTTGTCTGGGGTAATAAAACTGCTGCTAGAAGTAATTCAATCTGAATCAATAGCCAAGACTGAGGACAGAACTGCCATTCTCAGGTCTTAAACTGTTAAGGGATAAGTGTACAAAAGCAGAACAAGTTAGTGTTTAGTCAATATAGAAAGTGTGTATTTTCAAATGTGTTCTGCTGGTTAAAGACCTTGGAGGGGATAGTAGGTCCAACTCAGGTTTCTCAAACTAACCACCTACAAATATGAAAAATAGTTATTTTCAATATATATATTACATGAGAAGAAAATTGAGGCTGCATTTTCCCCATGTGAGTGTGCGTGTGTGTACTAGTTTTAGTTGGTCTAGTGTGTAAACAAATGTTTTGTCCCAGTTACCTAGGTCCCAGTCGGACCAAACCTATTTGGCATTGGTCCATTGATGCTGGTGTGCATGCATTAGGGTTGCAGCAGCATGTATGTCGTTATGTATGTGTTGGGGATGTAGCAGCTGGGGGGGTGGGGTGTAGAGGGGGTGAACGCATGCTGCCGCTGCTGACTCTGGGCCTGTCCGCCTGGTGTGCCCATTTCTGGACCAGTAGAGCTGGCACTGGCTCCTGCCTCTGCCCAGCCGATTCACAGCGTGCCAGCTGGGTGCTACCAGGAGAGGCCCCACAGTGAGAGTGCACAGGTCAGCTGTGACAGAAGGTCACGGGGAGGGAGGTGTGGAGGAAAACAGAAAAGGTTTAGCTGCTTAACAGGGAAGCTAACGTGCGGATGGTTAAGGTGGGAACTGATCACTGAGCTGAGTGACAAACCATTAAATCAAGTTTTCTAAACATGAGAAACTAAATAGTTAGACTATAGAACAGTTCTATCAAACTCACATTTTATGTGCTATTATTTTTTTTGAGGAAACTAATTCAGATAGTTGTGTGTGTCCAACAAGAGATAAATAAAATACATAAAGTTACGAGAGCCCTGCTTGTCTTGCAGCTGAAATCGTCCAGCAGGATAAAGCTCACCTTAAACTGCAGCACATGATGTTCACTCGTCTTCTTAAAGCCAACTAATTTTTGGACTCTCTCTCTGTTGTTGCAAATTGACAATTTTTTTCTGCATTTTGAGTATGTTTCATTGAAATTTGTGCCATTGCATAAAGCTACTTGCATAAGATACAGGTTAAAATAGAATCACTTTTAGAATGAATGTCATGTGAGCACAAATATTTTTCTTTTTTTTTCTTTTTTTTAAGAATAAATAAGTTATGTACTGTATCAGAGTCACATTGATTAAAAACATTTTTCTAAAAATGGTCAGGTTTGATCTTGAAAAACCTGGAAGACAAGTGAGACTTACTTCAAAAAGTTTAAGCCTGGCTCCTTGAAAAGAAATATATAGGTGACTTAAAAGTTTGAACACATATTCAAATTGTTCTTACATCTAAAGTTTATAAAATACTGAATTGACTAACCATCAAACATGTTATGTTCTTTCTGATTTATTAAAATCCTCTTTTATAATGCCTTCTGTTAAGATTGTTTTGGAACAAAAGCTGTTTGGTTTTTTGGAAAATTGAGTTGTTCTACTTGTCATAAAACTTTAAATTTGCACCTTAAAGCCTCCCACATCTATAGACCAACATATTAATATTTTTTCAAATTATGGCTGTGAAGAAATTTACACACTATTACAGAAAGCTAGTACAAATTTAGGAGATTTTTTTTTTGCCTGTGAATACCTTAAGATCATGTTGGGCTTTGTGTTTCTTTCTTTGCTTATCCATGTGTGAGTAACATTTTTTGCAGCGTATAGTGATTAGGGGCACTAAAGCTTTAGGAAATCAACGGGTGGACTTAGCCACCAGGAAGTTGAGTCATTGTCAGACATTTAGCTGGACTTTTTTAATAATGTTATGAAACTGTTTTTTTTTTCAAATGGCTTTCAGTTATCCTTTTTAATTAACTTAAACCCAACTCAGAAAACGCATTTTAATTAAATAACTGTATTAGAAAGTTACAAATTTCATTAAGAAATTTGATGTCAAGGTTTTTATTCTTGTGATTCTAGTGACCAAAAGCCTAATTTTTAGTTATTGTTTTTTTTTTTTATTGGCCGTCTGTTTAAATACCCCTAACAGTATCTACAAAAACATCATCATGCCTACAAAGAAACATGGATTCAGTAACCAGTCTCTTGTCCTTTCAGTAACTTCACAAACTAACGAGTTTAATAAGGTGACAAGAAAGAGCACAGATATGTCAAAGGTCATTGACCGACTCAGTGGAGCTTTTATCAGAGGCTGCCAGGGGGACTAAATACAGCCTGCTGAGGTTTTGCAATAAGCCTAAAAACAATATTGGTGTTTTTTTTACTTTATTTAAAGAAATTTAATGGAACCAAAATGTGTTTGTGAAAAAACATTTGAAAGTTAAACAAAATGAAGATGAATGATAACAGACAGACCATAACATTGTCAGTTGCACTGCAGACATTAACACTATAGAGCTACAGGGTCAACACTTGTGGTTCAAACTAAATCATAAAACCATCACAATTGACAGAATCCCAACACTCTCACATAGTTTTTCCTACTCCTGCCTTTCCTGCCCCATCATGGACATTCTCTAAACACCCCACCCTGTTCTGCGCTTTCACCAAAGTGGCCTTTCTCCCGCCCTCTTCTCCATGGGCCCCGGGTCTCTGGCTGGGCCGGCTGGCACAGCTGCGCCAGGAGCCATGTTGTCACAAGCGGTTAGGGTGACAGCCACTCACACTTCATAATGTCCCTCTCACAGGTCACCGAGCGACAAGCTGGGTCACCTCACTCCAGCAGGCAGCCCCAGGGGAGACAGAGCCCCTCCCCTACCGACACACCACCACTACCTCCCCAATCCCCGCTCCCATCCACCATCTTTACATCAAATCCTCCATCTCCCATCTACCCCCTCCCACCCTTGTATCGTTGAGGAAACTGAAGAGACAGGAGGGGCAGGTGGAGGGAGGAGGTGCTCTGTTCTACCTTCGTGCCCGACTCTATGCCAGGGTCACAGATGAGGTGGGCATGCCACTGCTAGTTTTTTTGATGCAGATGATGCTGACATTGTGAGTTAGGGTCAGTTTGAGATGATGGGATGTAATTGTAGACCTCAGAGAGACATTATGATGTATTATCCTTATTGATACTGTGGGTCTTGAGGTAATGGTGCAGAATACAACCAAAGCACAGCTGTCATTCAGTTGCATTTTCACACCACTAGAGATTTAAAAAAAATCTAATGCAAGGAGAAGCTACAGAAGTTCCACAATGTAGGAACTGTGATGTATTTTTGCTTAACACAGGAGCCTGATTATGTTTTAGAATAGATGAGCAAGGTTGGAAATATATAACTCTAATTACAAATTGCAACTTTGACTACAGGGCCACAGCAGCTAGTGCTGTCACTTCACAGCAAGGTCATAGGTTCTTCCTTTTATGTGTGGATTTTGCATGTTTTCTCCATGCATGTGTGGGTTTTCTCCACTCACTCTGGCTACTCACTCAGAACAAAACTATGCATGTTTGGTTAATTGTTACTAAATGGTTGTTTGTCTCATTTGTCTTTGTGTGGCCCTTTGATGGATTTGGTCTGTCAAAGGTGTACCTTGCCTCACACACCATGGACCTGAAGAAAATTTTGTAATTGATCAACTGAATGTTTGATTCAGTATTGTATTATATACTTTTTGATCATTGCAGCAGTAAGTTCAAAACAGATATAGTTGGTGTGTGTTATCATTGTTCTTTCTGTCTGTAAACAAAAGTCAGTTACGTTCTACGTCTGACGTAAAAGTTACCACCTTCAGGTGTTGTAACCAGGAAGAGACTGAAGAGGTTATAATGTTGAAGTTTTTAGTGGTTTGGAGAGTTTTGCAGAGTCTCTATTCAGATCCAGGCTGGACGGACTGGGATGTTTGTTTGGGGTTTCTCTCAAGGTCACTGAGGCCTGTATGTTGAACTGCTATAAACGATAGGAGTCAGAGACAAGAATAAAGTTTTTGAAAGTAAATCCAGTGGATTCCTGCATTTATTCAGACATACCATTTTAAACATCGCAATTTTTTTTCTACAGACCGCTGGAGCTCCCCTATGTAAATGGCAATTTGTTCAGAGTTGCTGGAGATACTGTAGTTGCCAACTCTCAGCAACCCTCAAAAAGCATATATAAAAAAAATGGAAGTAATTTTTTTGTGTTTCATGTACAAGGCTGGATGTTGTTTGACAAGTGAAACACGGGTGATAAACATGCCACAGCACATAAAGAGCCTAATGAAGGCCAAGTTTGACCACATTGGTCAAACTTTTTGCATGTAAAATTAAAGCAAACTTCATAGCATGACTTTGATACTTTTTTTCTCTTGGCCACTTTCTTTTAAAGTACATACCCTTTTCTACTTAAAGCAAGAAGCATAATCTCCCACGACTCGGGAAGGAAAAAGATAGTATAGAAAATGGGTGGGTGGATGGATGGATGGAACATGCTTTATCTGTATTTGATAATTTTTTTCACCATATTGTCAAGCAGTATCTACAAAGGCCCAGGAGGATGTCCAAATCATTTGCCTTTTGTTGTTTTGCAAAATATCTACATTAGTGTGAACAGAACCTAAAAGGATTTTTTATTGTTTGGTTAGCCTTCAAATAGATGAATGAATGAGCTGAATTTAAAAATAAAGGTCACAGGGGAGTGTTGTATACTTCTGATATCTGTCATCTAACTGTCATTTATGAGCATTATCTGTACTCCCAGCCCCATTATCTCATCTAAAAGTGACATAAGTCTGAATAGACAACTTTAAGACCCATTATAATGAGCCCACACAGGCAGTTCTGTTAATTGAGTTGACCTTTGTTGTAAATGCACAGATTTCAGCTCATCAGTGCTAAAGCTCTTTGTTAGAATATGTCAGCTTAATTAAGAGTCTGGCCCCTAATTATTCTAGTGTTATCTGAAGCTCAAACAAATGGTTTCAAGTCTTTAAAGAGAAGGAAACAGACCTTGAGACTGAATAAGAATTGTAAGGGACTTTACACTTTGTGGAAATGCTATAGAGTAATATAGTACAGGATTTGTTGTTCCCATAAAAAAATGTTTTCCATCTTCATGCACTGACAAACGACAAGTTAAGCATGTGAATTTAGGGTCAGATTAGCTAATTGAATGTGATGCCTGGAGTTGGCTTCAGCTGTGAGCGAGAGGCTTCATACCTAATTCCCGTTATTCAAACAGTCACGCCCTGAGAGCGGTTAATTCACTGAAGGTGAGCACACACCCACTGAACAATGTGTGGCAATTAATTTCGCTCTCCCTCCCACATCTGGCGCTTCACTGTGACCGTGTCTCTGCTGTGGCGTGGCGCGCATCAGGCTAGCCCAGCCTCTGCAATTTCACACGTAAAGGACCCCAATGAAACGTGAAAAGAATATGTGGCATTGTTAAATTGCATTAAAGACTTTAAAACAGTAGATCTCTCTCCCCCCTCCCCCATGCTCAGAAGAAAACAAAGCAGTAAATGCGATCAAATGCTCAGTGATGAGACGCGGCAAAGTGTAATGTGCACAGAAGAGGCTTTTTTACAAAGGGGAAAATTTCAATATGAGGTCCCATCAAGTCATGGTAAACACTTCTGGAAAGGAGGAAATTGATTCAAAAACACAACTTGTCTGTCTGTCCTTAGAATTTCCCTTTTTTGTTCTTACACACTATATATTCAAATGTTTTTTAAAAGGAGTAAAGCCAAGTCAGCTTGAAGGTCAGTACAGTGTAAACTTTTCTTTTTACTCTTTTGAGTTAATCAAACAAAAGTTTCAGGGTACATTGTTGAGTTTCTATATTTAGTCAGCAGTTTTCATATTCTTTTATTTTTCCTCGCACAGTCATGTTGTCTAACATGTCATCTCACAGTAAAATCACCCAAGTATCCTTTGTTTCCCTTTGAATAGAAAACATTATTTATGCTGTTTAATGTACTGGGTTTCAGCCAAAGGGTGGGTTTTGTTTTCAGTATTTGTTTTTCTTTTGCCAAAGACTGGAACAAGTTTCTTAATCCATTTCTTTCAAACATCTTATCTTGAACATGTGCTTTTTATGCCCAAACTAAATTAGATTGCAGTAAAAAAATAAAAATAAAAGTAAATAAATGAAAACCAAGGTTTAATAATAATAAATATGTATAGCTGCCTGCGTGTGGAATAGGAGATAAACTTTGACCATCAACTTTACGGTTGTATTTGCAGCTCTACCACAAAACATGTTAAAGGTCCAAATAGGGTTAGGCAAAATTGTATCGTGTACAGTCTGAAAAAATGTCACCAATTAATATTTGCCACTTTGCAATCACTACCTGATAGCGTATGAGTGTGAGTCATTGGCATACTACATTATGAAAGATCTGCTGCCACTCCACATTGTGGAAAAGGTGGCTTTCAACTCACATTTGACTAATTTAAGGGGTTAAAATGAAGAAGCTAGTTTGACTGATGATTTGTAAGTATAATTATAGAACACAAGGTAACTTATTTAGAGTCAAAAACATGCAAATAGCACAGTGGCTCAGTTGGTAGAGCTGTTGCCTCTCAGCAAGAAGGTCGCCAGATAGAATATGGGATGGAGATCTTTCTGGGTAGAGTTTAAGAGTTTGCTCAGTGCATGTGTGGGTTTTCTCCGAATACTACTGTTTCTTCCCTCAGCCAAAAACATGAATGTTAGTGTAATTGGTAATTCTAAATTGTCCCTAGGTGTGAGTGAAAGAGTGAATGGTTGTTTCTCTCGTTTGTGTCTATGGCCCTGTTATGTACTTGCGACCTGTCCAGTTAACGGGTATAATGTCACTATAACTGTAATAGGGATTCATTTTTTTGTCAATATTGCCCAACTAAGGTCCAAATAAAAACTACTTTTCCTGTTAACATATTTATTGTACAAAATTAAATATTAGGTCCATTTTTGTTCTATGACAAGTTTACAAAACGCTGTTATCATGATTTTCCACTGCCAGACAAGTGGTGTTGGTATCAGGCAAAGTTGTTAGATATTGCTCTGACGAGTAGCAGGTTAAATTACACAGAACCTCAAAAAAATAATAAACATTCTGATTTTCCTGCCCTAGTTTGTAAGTTATGCTGTGTGAAGTAAAACAAGAATAGAGGAAAATAATTTTTCAAACAAACATTTGTTAATTTGATTTTGATGTTTTAGTTTCCAAAACTCAAAGGTTGGAAGAGTAGTGTGTCCCATAGAGACTTTAAAGAAATGTCTCTAGACAGAAACATGCTTTCTTGATGCTAGCACACCTTTCCATGCTTCATAAAAGGGTCACAGAATGGTTTGATAGGTGTGAGCATGACTTGACTCATGTGCTACTGTTATCACAGTCACCAGATCTCAAACCAGCTGAACAAGGTTGATAGTTCAACGACAGAATATCAAGTTTTCAGAGAAAAGTTCCAGGCAAGTTATTGTATAGCTACATCAGAACACCCACCCTCCAAAAAAAAACGTAAACTTGTCTACTTATCATTGTTTTTCCACATTTGCTTCTTTTTTGCCCCAAACACAACGTCAACCCCTCCACTCCCCTGCTGCACCACCTCTCTGTCTCTCTCTCCGTCTCTGTGCCTCTGTGCCAGTCACCCTGCTTTAGGGCTCTAGAGATATTTCAAACATATCTGAGAAATCAATCTTACAGCAAACTGAAGGAAAACATCGAATGTCATTGAGCAATAAGTATGAAGCCTGTCAGAGGTGGAGCTGAGAGCTGGGCCTGCGGCGAGTTGGGCCTGCCAGTGTCCCAGTGAGAGGTTTCGTCAGCTGGGCCCCCCGCTTCTTCATACAAACACACACACACACACACATCTGACGGAAACAATTACAATGCAGTTTACATTGTGTTGTTTCTAGTTCACATTACCACTAGCTGCACTCTATTGAAGTTCTAACTAAATTTTACATTTAAAATATGTGTGTGTGCATATGTTGTGTCTGTGCATGTGTGCAAAATAATCAATTTTATTTATGCAGCACAGATGAAATGAAGCAAATATCTTTGAAGTCTTTAATAATTGGTAAACAAAAGCATAAATCTTTACACAAGAAATCTAGTTTTTTATCTAATTGTTATAACTTGAAGGACAATTATTAAATACTAATTCAAAAAAAGGCAATTACTGTCATCAATGATTGCTTTGTCTTTTCTTTTTCATGTGCATTTAATGAGTTTTGGGAATTTTGTCTCGATCTAATTTCACAGGTGCGTGGTGGCATCTGAAGTTGTGTGATGATTTTTGAAAAAAATAATCAGCTTTAAGTATTTTAAACAGAAATTGAACAGAAACATCAAGTTTGTCATTGATTATTTATTATCTGAGGTTTATATCAGACATGATCTGCTGATATCCCAGTTTAAATAAAGCATACTGCGACAATATTATCACAAATATGCAAAAAATGAATAAATAAATAAATAAATAAATAAATAAATAAATAAATAAATAAATAAATAAATAAATAAATAAATAAATAAATAAAAATAAAAATAATTTTAAAAACCATGTTTAAAAAAGTGACTTAAGTATTCTACAAATATTAGTTGGCATATTTATTTACGTACATATAAATTGACCCTGGTGCTAAGACCAGAAAGTACACAATATTACTTCTGCTTCTTTGACACATAATTCTGTATTATCTTTTGTATTCTTGCAGAGGAAGAGAAAAATTACAGTAAGACAAATGAAAAAAAAAACAAAACCTATAAGAAGATGGCTTTCAGGAGGCACAAAGGGGAGAAGGGTGAGAAAGGAAGAAACCTGGCCCAGACAGACAAGTGAAGGGAAGCAGAAATTGATGAAACAAGATGTCACAACTGATGGGTCATTACACCCAAGTAAGCATGGGACACAAGCCGGGCCTCCACTGAACCCCCACTTCTCCTCTCTCTCTGTTCTAGTGCCCTGCCCAGACAATTACTACATTTTTGCTATTGCTGGGCTTTTACACTACCACTTTGATGCTTCATTGCAAGAATCTTCATGCTACAAGACATTTGATCTCCAGATTAGAGCATCTAAATTATCCATCTGAGATCTTCCTAAACATGTGTTCATCTCCTGGTCAGTGGAATTAGGCCTAATCATGAGCATGGGTGCTGAATAGCTAACATGGCTCAGAACACTGGAACAATAATTGGCCTGAATCAGGTGAATCCAGTCATGACCGTTTACACTTAATATCACACGGACCCAGTTGTTGCCTCACGGTCACTTGTAGCTCCCGTTCTGTTGCTCGTTATCATGACTTCAAGCTTAGAGAAAGAGCAGGGCAACTGTTCATAATGCCACATCAAGGGATCAAGGAGGTGAAATCAAAAAGCGACACTAATCAACAAATCCCTCGTGTGTGTGGGAATTTAATATTAAAGCTCAGCCATTATGTATCTTGTTATCACAAAGCCACTGGCCGTTTCCCACAGATGAGGTTGCACAAAGTGAAAAGTTTGCATGGAGGAGGACTTTAGATGTCCAATTTGGGGGAAAAAATGCCCACATTTGTCAAGTTAACATTAAATTAGTGATCTGCCAGTTATTCAGAGAAATAAATTCATTTTGAGGGATGTAAAGCCTAGATGGGTACTGTAGTTTGAATATGGTGCTGGCATAACAATTTGATGGTCCCCGAGCTGCTCAGTGGCAAGAAACAAAAAGGCTATCATTTATGTGGCGATGTTGGAAAAGATAGATCTGGCCAACTGTGAAATGTAAAATTTATGTATGTGTTCTGTCTTGCAACTATATATATATATGTACATAGTTACAGAACTGTGTGTATAGGTAGGTTTATATTACATAAAATCCATTTACTTAGACCTGCTAAAAACAAAATAAAAATAATGATTGCAAATAACTGGGCTGCCAAAAGCAATCTATTTCTGTCAGTCACATAGAAAATTAAAGGAAGAAATGAGTTGTAGGTTTTCACACGTGTCGGCCAAAACAAAGTTTACATCAGCTTTCATGTGTAAATTTAGACTAGTGAGTGGAACTAAAAACTTGGTCTGCGAACCAACAAACCTTGGCTCCACTGGGACACACACAAGCGACAATAACAACTGAATTAACTGTGCACACGCAGACGTCAGTGAGTTGAGCTAATGCTGGTTTGCCGTAGGCTCAGTCTGCATCCTTTAGTCCACTGATTCCAGGGGTTACAATGTACCATCATGCATGGCAGCTTAGATTTTTACACTGTGAGATTAAACTGGGGTGTGAAGGTGGAAAAACCAAATAAGCATGAGGCTGAAACACACTATCACACTTTTTCGCCTCTCAGGATTCAGCACTGTCAAACTCGATAACGACAAAAACCGTACATGATCAGAAGCAGCTAGAGTACTTTGTTGTGACTAATGTGCCATAATACTCTCTCGCTTTTTGAAATACACTCTACTTTATCTCTAACTTCAGCGACTAAGCCATGCACATAAACTCAAATAAAATAATAAAGTTGTTTAAACTTTTTAGATGTATATTTCAAGGCATCAAAGTCAAGAAGAGTGTAATGTAATTATGATCAACATCCAGCAGCTCTGCAGCAGGAGGTAACTTTTTTAACTTACTCATCAGTGAATATATTTTTTTGCACTTACTTATTTTCATATATACTTTGACGAACTGCAGTTGAGGATGACTTGGCTGTATTTGATATTTTTTCTGTCCATCTGAAATCCTCTATTGACCCTCAACATGTTGCTGCCTTCATGCTGGCAGCTTTAATAGCATCCTATCTACAGAGACCAGACTAACACACACACTCACACACACTCACACACACTCTTGTAGGCTACATCCGTCAAACTGAGGACATCGTATTGACTTTCATTCATTTTTGTAACTCCATTTTTGCCTAACGTTTTCCATAACCCTAACCAGTACTAGCCTATTCCTAACTTGAACCAAAACTTAATCCACACCATACCTCTAAACCTAACTAGTAGAGCGCAGTAGAACTGCAAAAAGAAGCGAGGACTAGCAAGATGACCTCACTTTCTACAAATGACCTCACTTTGTTGGTACATAAAGTGGAAGTGGTCCTCTGTATGCAGTATATTCAAGTACACACACACACAGACACTCATCATTTCCACTGAGACCAAAATGTTCCCTTTCTACAGCATTCCTGCAAAACAGATAACTGAATTTCCTCTTCTCCTCCCTCTGGTGTAATGCTCAAAGGTCATAAATAAATTAATGCACAGGCATGCCGGCACACAGGTGTCACAGAGGTGTATTAGGGAACAAAACAAGACACGCTATGAATAACATGCTGACATGTTTTCTTATTACCTGGACCTATGGGGTCTTGGCTGGCTGGTCGGTATCTGACGATGGAGCCTCCACTTTTAGCATCCATGACCACAAACACGCAACAAAAACAGCTGAAACATTCAACTTGTGCTGCCAGGGAGCTGCTCTCCAGTCCTCTCACCACACCAGGCCTAGTTATACTCTAGCTGTGTGAGGTACACTGATTACTGATATTACACACACACACTACCTTCACTGCAGGGTATGTGTAAACCCACCATGCAGAAGCAGGTCGCTGCATTAAACACAAGCATATGCTAGTAAGAAGTCTTACTATGATCTTGCACACAACACTCCACTAGACTGGGCTTCAGCACGCTACACTAGTCTGTATTCCACTGCATTACATTGGGCAGGCTGATGCTAGCCGATGCAGCGCCACGCAGAGAAACAAGCGCAGGGCCTTGCTAGCAGGCTTGCTAGGCTAGGCTAAAGCAAATCAGGGCCTCCTGCAGTCATTGGTGTGAGAGCCCATTTTCACAGTTCACACCCGACCTGCTAATGGCTGATCATTCATTCACGCTCTCTGTTGATTGCACAGGCAGGGGGTTGGCCAATCGTACAGTTTGCTAATGTACCGTACATAGTGAGGATAATCGGTGGGAGCAATAAGCATGCTAATGTTCTGTTGGCCATGAAAACAGAGGGATGGTAAGCTCTTGATATTTTAGAGCAGTATCTGCATAAGTTTGTGTTTGATAGGAAGCTGCAGGTTGGGACAGAAATGGACATAAAACTAAAACTATATTTTTACTAAGTGAGAATTTTCTTAGTCTTTTTTAAGGCCTTGTCACACTAGAAAACTAATGCCAACTAATGAAACTTTTTATGTCTAAATTGCTAATAAAAGTTATATATTTAATCAATTGGTTCGAATTACATTATGTGGATGCCGAAAAGAAGCTTCCTGTTGATTTTTTCTATTCCATCTTCAATACAGATGTCTTTAAAATGTTCCTAAGTTGGCAGAAGTTGTCTAGTGTGACAGGACCTTTATATTTGTACTGATAGAGACAAGTACCACTCCCTCAATGACCCTGAATTAAATTAGGTGGGTACAGAAAATGGCCTTTAAGTTTACCACATGTTTTCATTTGTAAATGTAAATACAACATTTATACTTTAAGTAGGTATAGTTAGTTCGATGAATCGCTGATTTAAATTGAAGCCGCTAAATTAGATGCATCAAATTCAATTAATCCATAGCAGGGTGAATTATCAACTGATGTAAGGGTGGGAAAATGAAACTCAGGCATTTTTGTCCACAAGTCCAAAATTTAGTCCTGCCACACTCACAAATATAGTGCTGTAATGCTACAATACATTTTTTGAAGGAGACTGTATTGGTTTATATGAAAGCATATTTGTATCAGTGGCATCTTAACTGTTTGGACACAGAAAATTCATGCATAATCAAACACTGTACTATGAGTGATCATTTTGATAAAGTTTGATTTGTAGCTGTGATAAACTTGTCACGGTTTGTTATAGATCAAAGGCATAGGACTGAATTTTGATCAATTATTGCATATTTGACAAGAAAAGTAATAAGATGTCAATCTAAATTTCATTCTGTTTGAGATATTATTTTCTAGGTGGTGGTATTGAACTTAAAAATATTAAGTTGCTGTCAAATGTCCAGAACATCAAAGAGTAATTACAACCATTCATCCAGTTCTTTGAACCACGTTTTTTTAACAAGAACAACTTGTAGGAACTTGTCTTTGCTATGCCTATTCTAGTTGTATAAATTTATTTATTTGATGGACAAATCATTTGACATTCAACACAGAGACGCTTAATTTTATTGTCATTTTTATTTCATCTTCAATTGTTTTAATTCAGTCACAAATGAAATGGTTAGAAATTTTTTCTTCAAAAATATATGTTCACTGAACCCATCAAACACATTTATTTTGGTAAGAAAATGCAGATGTGTGACAACTAAATCTGATTATGTTAGTGATCAGTAAACAGAGAGGAAGTGTAACTAAGTCCTCTTGTAATTAAAACCCTTTAAAGTTTATGACAGCATGCCTCTAGCACGAGAGAGATGTCAGCTGTAAAAGCCCATCTCTTTACAACAATTTGTTCTAATAAAATGTTGCACATTATTCACAGTTCTCTTAGTATTTAAATGTTTGTCACTGACATTATTTGTGTATCAGTTGAGCATGTTTGTGTCAGCAACGAGCTGTGAGGCACGTCGATGAGAAACATGTTGCATCTGCCTCCCTCGCAGGTTTTTTCTTTTTTTTTTCACAGTGCATTAGAGGGAACCTTGTAGAATAAGTCTATGAGATCATCCCACATTTTCTATGTGACTACACATCCTTACCCTGTGGATGAGCTCAGCTCTGCAGCTCTGTCCATCTGGATTTCCCAGCTCATCCCGGAGAGTCCAGTTCTGCCAAGTTTGACAAACTTCCTCAGCGAGATTGAATTATAACACGAGAGGGAGTGTACATACTCCACAGACTTAATGCTCTTCGGGCTAAAAAGAAAAAAAGAAAAGAAAGTGATAGAGTTAGTGCCAAGGAAGCATAATTAATTATCTTAATTGTTTTTTTTTCTTTACAGTGGCAACTAATAGTCCACTCATAGCCAGCTATGGCTCCAGGGCCTCTGCTATGCGTTGCTGCTGACGCGTGTCCTGTTCATGTCTGATCTGATACAGTTACTGGCCTTCTCTACAGAGAATCTGTTGTACAACCCTCAGCTCTCAGCAGAGGCACATATTTGCTCTAATATATTTCACATAAACAAATCAAAATTTCCTTTCATCTCCAAGTTTGCCTTACTCTCAATATTTTTTAATAAATTACATTATAACACATCTCATAACAACGCAAGACTTATTTAACCTCCTGAAGCTGCTCTCCCCCAGAGGTCTCACTTATCAGCACTTTCCTCCTCCTTCTGACCCGTGGCTTTGTGGCATCAAATGAGCAACGAGGTGTAAATCCGCAGCTCTTAAACACCCCTGCCAGAGTTAAGTCAGGTGTAACACACACGCTCATTTGACAAGAAAATTTGTTTCATATAGGTCGAGAGAGTATCTGTGTAATAATAAATAAATAAGTTGCCTTATGGTGAACATTTAAATAAATATAATTAAATATAATTACAAAGTGTTTTGTAGCTGCTTATGTTTAACTTTTTAATAAAACGGTCATATTTCAAACCTGAGTTGAAAGTGTGTTTTTTTAATTAACTATTATTATTATTATGAAACCCATTTATTGTATGAATAGAACACCACTTTATTTGATGAGCAGAAAGAGTTTGGATAAAGTCTTGAAAGAGCTGAATCAAAAGGCATTTTCAAGTCAAGATAAGCAAATAAAGAAGAATTGCTCGCTAACTTCAGCTCTGCTTCCTTCGAGAAAGAAGATGACAGAGCACAAGTGACCAGCAGGGGTCAGTGGTGCACTGCCATCCTAGTCCTTTCCTATCAGCTGATGAGCTTCCACAGAAACAAACTCCTCAGAAGAAAATATTTTTACACAGACCCCTATCTCATCTAAAAGATGTCTACCCATTCCCAGCTCCACAAAAATTTGTCAATTTTATAATTCCAGTAAGTAAATTCAAATAATGTTTCACAAAATAAACACGTATGATGTAAAATGTTTATTTATGTGTTTGCATCTCTTAATAAAATGTGTATGAGGGTCACTAACTATTGAACGACTGCAAAGTGGAGAATGCTTATTTTCAAATCCTAATGAAGGTTCTAATACAGGAGGCTGCGACATCACTTAGACTCAAGGGTAAATACTGATATTTTTCAAATTGTTTGATTTAATCAAGTTTTGTAAATTTCACCTGAGTGAGTTCATGTAGTCGAGGCTTAATTGTAAATTAATTTCATTGTTGATTTTTACCAGAACATACTTTAGATCTGTGCACAATAAAAACACAATAAATAGATAAGTATGAAGTAATAATGACTTTAAAATATCAAATTTAAGTGAATTAAAGTCATGTAAAAACAAATGGGTGCACTGACATGTATTTTTTCCTGTCTGCTGTGGTCGAATGGACTGGGTGGCAGCTTAGGGTCCAACACTGAGAGAGACTGACACACTTTCTCTGTGTTTTCACCCTCAGGCAAAGAGCTAATTAAGGAGGGACTTTGGTTTTATTTACTGTCAGCTCCTGGCCCGTGGGTGTGTGGTTGTGTGTGTGTGTGTGTATGTGAGTGAAAGAGAGAGAAAAAGACAGAGAGAGCAAGGAAGAGAGAGAGAGTTGGGCATTTTTTCCTCGTCTTGTGCTGTTTTCAGTCACACCAGTTTAACTGGGCTATGCCATTTCGGCCACATTCAGCCAGCGGCACCATGATAACAGTAATGCTGAGTGTTATCCATTAGCTGAAGTCTTTCTTACAAGGGGATCTCCAAAGCAATGCAGCTACAGCACGGCATGGGAGAAACCTAATTACTGTGCCCTCGATATGATTTTTACACTGTAGGTGGAAGGTGTTTTAGAATCAGACTTGCTGACCCATTTAGTCCTGATCCAATGAATATGTAACAACATAGAATATGTGTGATTTTTAAAAATAATCCAGCAACCAACACATTTGTTTTAATGTTTAAACAGATTATGCTGACATGGCTTGTTTCATACATCCCTAATATGTTTTAAATATATTCTAGTAAGAGGTGACATACAATGGTTTCATAAAGGTCTCTTAGGTAGGTAAAACTACGAATAGTTCAGTTCAGGCCCTCTGAATCTTAAAATCTCTAAATATACTTTACTTGCTCTTGATGATAAATACCTGCTGTCTGTGTTTACTGGAGAGGGTCATCTGTAGTTAAACCGACAGTGAATGTCCTCCCAACATTTGGCTGATGTTGATCAAACAGAACCTACAGCCCCCTGCTGGTTCCAAGCTGAATCAAACAGTACCTCAGCAGGATTCTCTTTACAGGGTTCCACTAAAACTCCATTTGTTGGTGACAGCACTGCTGCCGAGGTGACACACCACAGTGTTGGGGCCAGCCCCCCCTCCTCAACATACGCACACACAGTGGTGTTGTCCCTGCGAGGCCTGTCAATAAACATACAAACACAGACATCGACAAAGTGGAACTGTAAAAAAGGATGTCTGGAGAGTGAAGGAAAGTGAAAGGAAGGAAGTGATGCATGGACGGAGGAGAGTGTTTCAGTGGTGTTCGAACAGCAAGGAGAGCTCTCATTATGTGCTGTCGTGTCTGACAGTGACGGTGCCGGAGCCTTTCTGGGGGTGCTGATGACCCAAGTGACCCGGAAAGCGAGGCGTAGCCCACACAGCTGTGGTCACTGCGGTGATCTCACACAGTGCAATTAACGCACACAATCAGAGGTGTCTGTGTGTGTGTGTGTGCGAGCGCGTGTGTGAACACACATGCAGGGGTTTGCCTGCTTATTACAACCAAACAGTGAGTTACTATCTGACAACAGAGAGCTCTGGGTAATTTCCCATCATGCCTCATCAGGAACAGCAGGGGGGCCAAGAGCCTCGCCACATCAGCTCACTCTCGGACCTGGGTGGAAAATTACCATCATTAAACGGCGATGTGCAAGAGAGAGAAAGAGGGAACTAAAAAAAAGAGAGAGGAGGGCCCCTGATAAACAATGAGATAGTAGGAATGAGAAATGAAAAATAGCATCTTCATTTGAAAGAAACTTGGTGAAAGCAGACAGGGGGACAGACAATCTTGTGGTGAATGTGACGCAAAGCAGATTGAAACAGCTGTTCCTCTCAGTATCAGAACACACAAACTTATACAAGGTTTCAGTTTGTTGTGAATGAAGCAGAGCCTTGTCAGTTTTCTTGTCTTACTGTGTCTTATCTTTGTCTACACTTTGCTACCTCTCATTAGTGAGCGCTTGTGATTGCACTGGATTGAACAGTGACTCTTATTGATCTGAGCAGCCCTCTGAGGACTAATGTAATCAGTGGCCTCTGTGCAAGCTGAGAGGCAGGTGGTGGAAGGACAACATGCAGCAGTGAGACAGGTGGGAAGCTAAATCAGAAAGTTTCAGATTCTTATTTGTGGACAAACTTCACAAACAGTATACATACTGTGTCGAGTGAGGTAAAAACCTGCCAAACTGCACAAATTTCTTCATTGGAATGTGATAATTTGGTCTATTTTGTTTGTTTTCCGAGGTTAAGCAGAGTGAAAGCACTGCTTGAAGCAAACCGAGACAATCGCCCACTTGTCAAATTCCAGTCCCCATCTCTGAAAGTGAAGTACATGCAGCGCGATAGATGAAAGATTTGCAGCAAAGCCCTGAGCTGAATCTATGATGGCTCGTCTCAAGTCTGCTTATTGTAACAGTGACGTGCAAGCATTTGAGTAGGATCTCCGAGCTCATATTAAAGTACAGTGCTTGTCTATTTAAAGGCACATCTGTAAAAATCACAAGTACAACGTCGCGAGCTCAGACAAGTTCTGGTTGTTCTTGATGGTTCATGACAGTCTGTTGTCTCCCAGCTTCTTGTCGCTTTGACAGCCTGAAGAGGCTAGTGATTCCTCTTAACGTCTCTCTTTCTATTGGAGCAGTAAAAGTATTTAGCCTCCCATCTTCTGCCATTCTGCATTTTCACCACCTTGACCTTCTTCCTTTTTTGTGTTTGTTTTCACATCTTTATTTTTCCTATATTGCAAAAAATAGCATCTCTTGACCAAATGTTCACCTGGTGTTTCTGCTGGCTTGACATGAGAGAATGAAAAATATATTTTTTTATGCAATGTGTTGGGAAATAAACAAAGAAAAGAGGAAAAGGGACCCAGGAGGGAAGATGGACATGTGCAGAACAGAATTTAAGTTTTACCCAACAGCCATCCCCTACCTCTACCCCACTTTTTTGCTGTCTTTAATGCATACAGTAGCTTTACTGGAAGCACAAACACACACAAAAATAAAAATAAATAAATACATGCACATCCTCTATGTAAAGGTCCACACAGATGCGCTCTTGGTGAGGAGGAGGAGGAGAGACGGAGCGAGTCTTTGCATGGATGACCCAGTTGGGCTTGTGCCAGTTCTGGAGGAGCCTGGAGCCAAAGTGAAGACCTGGAGAGACACACACACACATACGCACACATATGTGCACACACACCATCTGGTCCCGTGCCTTTTAATAACTGAAACAAGGCACAAGATGTAGGCAGCATGGTGCATGGTTTCCCATCAGCCTGGAGAGAGAGAGAGAGAGCAGTAAATAACAATAGCAACAATAGCGGTGAGAACAGTGAACACACAAAGCAAAGTGCAGATGGATACACACACACACACTGAGGTGGACATGGCCTTTTTGTTCAGGAAAAAAAGGTGGATTTGTTAAAAGAGTGAATTATATTTTCTTAGTTTCAACACAGAATGGTTAAGAAAGATGTGGTCGAAACTCTTTCTCCTCTCTTGCTCTCCGCCTCTCTCTTTTCTTCATTTCTGTCTTTCTCCCCTGCTGCGTACAGGAGTCAGTCTGACTTTTGATCCTGACATCTGCGTCTTGCAGGAATGTCTGTGTGTGCTCTCTACCCTCTGATGTAGCTCCAGGAACTAATGGAATGTGAAAGAGACAGACGGGCTTCTTGTCTGAAAAACACTGCCCTCTTTCCGTACATGTGTGCATTTATATATATATATATACGTATGTGTGTGTGTGTGTGTGAGTGTGTGTACTACTGTCTGCTTCAATTTGGCCACCCCCAAAATGAAAGAAAATGAAAAGTAAAAGGGTGTAACCAGGGTATTATTAAGTTGAACATATGAGTCTGTTTTTGCACTTGGAAACATGGAGCTTTAGTTTAGATCAGCCAATATTTCAGCGATGATGTGTGAGTTAATCCCACAACCCGTTCACTTTCCCTCTCCCTCGTTCTGCAGGGAGAGTCTGAAGGTCTAAAAGGGTGTTTACAATTCACTAATCTGACTTCAAACCCAGCTTAACTCTGGGAGACATCAAAGGTGTGCGCGTGATGGCCCCACTGATCCCAGTAAGGGGGGGATGTATGATAGACTGGAAACATAGTGAGAAGGGCTGCCGGAGACAAGGGAACAAGAGGAAACTGGATATTTTTTGAGATCTTGTGATGAATGTCTCACTTAATTAAAGTATTCCAGACTTATGATAAGGCTTATAAACTGGAAGCACTTTAAAAGTCTGATATGGTCTGACCCAATAAAATACTAGAATATAAAACAATGCAACATGATGTAGCACAATTACAATACACAGTATTTAATATAATCATATTGTTTAGCAATAAAATATGAATTCCTACTATACAATATTAAGCATTACTATTCAATACAATACTATAATATGATATGATATGATATGATATGATATGATATGATATGAATTTTGGATTGCATTAGAAATACATACATTTAATCCGGTTTACAAGGTTTGTGACACCAATTTTAAAGTTCATCTTCAAAATCCAACTAATGAATACAGTTATCTGAGTACTATCAAAATAACTCACCATGAAAACCAACTAATCTATTAGCATTTTTTTGTTTTTTGTTTTGTTTTGTTTTTTTAAAACATATTCATTAAGAAATGACAACTGGCTTTTTTTTTTTTTTTCTAAATGCATTTCCAGAAAGTGGATAGCCAAGTCTTTGTCTCGGTGAGGCTAACTAATGAAGCAAAGCTCATTTAAAAAAGACTTGCATGAATATCTGCAGAGCAGGAACATACAGGCAAGGTAAAATTAGCCAGTAATAAATGAACACTGTGGAAATACATCTGGCATTAATTGTCATCCAAAGGTTACGGTTCATTAAATTACTATTAAAGAGTTTGACAAAATATATTTAGTGTTCACTGAGGTATGCCGGCTTTGTGAGGTAAAATGTATAAATAACTGTAATAACTACAGATGTGTTTCTAAGACCTATTAATACTGGATGGGAAGCAGAGGCCTATTTTGTTGAGACATTATCAAGGGATTCGCGCTATTAACAGATGTATTTTTCCTCCTCCTTGAACAAGTAGAAATAATGCAAATTGTAATAAATTGTCATGTAATGAATAGTCGGCCCCAAAATGTGAACAGAATGATGAGATGGAGATGAGCTGATCCTGTTATTTATTCAGGCCTGAATACATCTCAATGCAAAGTTCTTTTGTGATTTCAAGTTTGTCCCACATTTCTATTGAGATATCAGGGACAGACATGTGAGTCTGCCTCGAGCAAACATCTGCTCACACATGTACACATATGTATAAACACACAAAGGCTGATTTACATGACTGTTCTGGACATGTTGAATTTAAAGAAATGGAAATTAAATATGTATATAAAAGAAATGCAAACAGAAATGTGCAATAGGATTTAGATTAGGGGGAAAATAATTTATAAAAATGTGTCTTAGAGAGAGAAGCAGGGAAATAAAACAGAGAGACTTGTGTGGACAGACACTGATTCCCCCAGGTGCATGTTGGGTAAGTCTTCAATAATCTGGAGTGACAAGGAACAGAAGGAGCCGATTTCTCCTCATGTCATATCCTCTTTCGCTTCTCGCTTCCTGCTTCTTGTCAACAGGACTTTAAACTGGTGTTTGTTAAATTGGATGTCAGGTTCAAGAGAGGACTTTGTTGCAATGAATGCTTGTGTGTGTGTGTGTGTGTGTGTGTGTGTGTGTGGGCTGGTATTCCCTACGTTGTGGGACAGTGTTTTTGGCATACA
>JARVJO010000164.1:10711485-10755205 GCA_031762555.1 Cynodonichthys magdalenae | reverse complement strand
AAAAAATAATAGAAGTCAATGCAAGGTCCCCATAAAGATAGCTGTACCAGACTGTGTGTGTGTGTGTGTGTGTGTGTACACATGAGCATTACCACATGGGTGCATAGACATGAAATGCTGTCATTTGACTATGGTAATATGTTTTCTCTTGATATTAAAGGGTCTAGTTCAGAAAGTGCAACACTGTGTGATTGATTCCAATCTACTCGAGATATTCCCCAATCAAGCTTTGTACATGTAATTTTGCGTGTACAGTTTAAACACAATAGCCTTCTTTACAGTGATTCACGACCGCAGCAGAACTCCCCACTGTACTGGATGGCAAAGCCCCGGAGCCTTCGCCGCTCAGCCATGTCACAGTAGCAGGTCTATCCTGCCTTTCCAGGAAGCCTCAGATGAGTCGTAAGCCCCTGGACATCTCTGTTAATCACTCATCCTTAAACAAGCACTTTCTAAATGACCTTAGAGAGACAGAAGCAAGAGACAGGCGAGCCACACAGTCAAACATGGCCCCCAGGCTTCCAACCAATTTAAATCTCAATCTGATTTTTCTACAACTCTCATAAGGTAGGTGTGTTTTAATATATTGATATTTGTGCACAAGAGTGTGGATTGCCAGACAACCAGCTCTTCTTTACGAACAGCAAAGGTCATTCCCTGTCTGAGCCGGTGCATGTTATCATTCCGATTAGTAAGTGTGATTTTGTTTTGACTCTTACTGTTACTCTTGTAGAAACAACTGACCTTTGACGGTAAAAACTAGAAGAACACATCACTGTCATTGTCAGGAGATTCCACCTTTTTATCATGCTATAGTAAGTCAATACATTCAAAATATATGTTTAAAAAAATCTAAAAAAAAAAGGTTAAACATTTTAAGTGTCTATATTCCACACTTCAAATCCTTCAGATCTTGTATCATAAAAGATAAAAACATTTTAATTTTTACATGTAGAACATTAAATGTGGTTTGTGTCACTATCAAATTTTTTGTACTATAGAATAACAAAAACAAATTCTAAATGCATTTTCTTTGTATTTGTTGTGTGCACTAAAATATGCACTGAATAAAGTAAATGTCTCATTGTATTTTTATGAAGTTTATATTGACAGCTGTTTGAGACATCTATTGGCTCATTAATGCTTTTTTGACACACACACACACACACATACATGCATGCAATCATACACACCAGATGGCCACTCCCCCCTCTGCACCTCTTACATTAGGGTCCCTGTGGCAACAGGTCAAAACTGGTCCCACCTGAACAGGGCATTTCTGGTTCACAGGTGAGCCCCCTCTTTTTTAAAAAAAAATCAGGATAGCCTCATATGGTCTCTCTGTTTGTTCAACAGCAGATGAGAGCAGGTCAGCGTGTGTTGGGTTACTTCTGCAGGACAGATGGGATTCAGTTGAGATGATTTTTTAAAATTCTTATTATTTAGGGAATGACCCACCTGATGTTCCCACAATGCAGTCAGATTTGTCATAGCTTTGATAGGAACAGCCAAGAAGTAAAAACAAATGCATGTTTGAAACCTTAATATGGCATTATTAAAGTTCTTATGATAATTTGGAAGAGCAGAATTATTACTGTGAGGTGAGATCTGCACATGTATTTAGCGCTGGCCTTTTTCATCAAATGTGACTGATCAGTACAAACAGCACTCTTGTTTTATCCCTCTCTGAAGCCTCTAGGTGGCAGTATTGTTATATCAACCTGTCTTCTTAAACTGGCACCTTTGCCTTCACGTCTCAAATTAAAATCTCTACTCTCCCCATCATTATGGCGGCTGCAAACAGCAGAACATCACCCTCACTCGCCCTTAGCATTGTGCATAATAATCAACTCTACATAAAAATATTACATACCCCAAAAGTAGCTTTATTCTTATTCTGTGAGCACTCAATCCTGCATAATGTGTTTTTTTTTAAACATATAGTCTGGGAGTGAACATTACCAGGAATTCCTGCTACTATATTTATGCACTGATAATGTTATTTGAAAAAAAAAAAAAACTTCCAGCTGACCTTTGCATTAAGTTTAATGTGGAAAAACAAGGTATATTAAATTGTGGATGAAACTGGAGTAGTTCTTATTATATAGTGATAAAAAAGTGATGGCAGTGCTGCAGGACAATAAAAACTGAATTACTGCAGCAGAGGTTTTTTTATTTTATTCTATTTTGTTAGATCATATGGAGCAACTAGTTGTGATTGTCAAGAGCTGTGGGGAGAGCAGCATTTGTTCTGATGCTAAGAAAAAGCAGAGCGAGAGCATCAAGATTTCTACAAATGAGAATCACTCAGTCAGACTTATTACTGTGTCTTGGAAACAAGAAAAGAAGGAGTGAGTGGCATTTCTTTCTGGAGACGGTATCAGAGAATGTGGTCATTTCCTACACAATTCAACAAAACCATTTCATCTAGCTGTTTGAATTTACATTAATCATCAAATATGTATCTGAACAACAACTTGATTTACATAGTTTCAGGTTTCTCAGTTGATAACTTTTACCTTCTTTGCTTGAGGATGATGAGTTTCTGTGATTCCCTGCAGTAGACACCTATTCTGGCCTAAAAAAAATACAATTTGCTGAACAGTGTAGAAACAAAAAATGAGCTAAAACTAAGAGTCAGATGTGGTAATCTAGTTAAGGTATATTACATGGGGTATGATGCACATGTTCTTTTCTTGGCAGCAGGACCATGGGTGCAGCTGAACTTCCCTGCAGAATGTTGATCTGACAGCTAACGTTGCCCTGTGTCACAGTGTGCACTGATTGTCTTATCTGCCCATTTATCACAGTTGGTTTGGAACCAGCCTTGCCTGAAACCTGCGTTCAGACTTCGTCTGGGTGACTTGGAATGCATGTCGCTGAAACTGTTAAGCTTTCTGAAATAGGGGATCCATTGCAAATGTATTCAAGGTTGTTTTAACTTACAGAGACATTTAATGTGTTTTTTGACTACATTTCACTGGCCTGAGATAATAATGACAATTAGCTTGACACTATGGGATGGTAAAGGGGACTGCCATAGATATTAGGCCGCATTCACAGTGTTTTGTGCACATGTGCTGTCAGCAAACTGACACAAAATGACATCCTAACAAGAGTGTGGATCTCCTGCTTTAAATAGTTGAAAACATTATCGCACATGAAGTAGAAGAAATGAATGCATGCGCAGTACGAGGCTGGCTCCATGAGGCTGTCCGCACAAGCTGTTTGCACACAAACCAGCGCTGATGTCTTCTGTCAGCCCTCATTTTGGTAAACACTGATGTCTGCGTGAGGAAGCGGAGTGACAGGTGCATGATTGAGGTACTTAAATGCAGACACTCTCAGCAACTGTCCTCTCTCTGAATCTACCAGAGAAGCTGCATTTTCTGTCTTAACAATAGATGTGTCACCTCTCTTTTTATAATAACCCTCTTATGTCTCATTTGAATGATGACGCACCTTACCCAAGATTTAGTGCTAATGTAAACTAATTTGAGCATGATCACAACAGTTCTCTCACCACCCCCTACTTCTCATTGAAGTGAGAACATGAAGATGCAGGACAAACTTGTTTGATTTTGTTAGACAGGAGCTGACTGGCGCCACATGGACTTTGTCACCTTTTCAAAGACTTTGCTTCAAATACAGATCTACTAAAACGAGATCTGTAAAAGATAAACATTAAATATGCATTTGGATCTTCTGCTTGGGCGAGTGGACTGAATTTGTATAAATGGCTAATGTGCTGCTGTGATGGCAAGCGACTAGATTAATCACTCATTACGAAATCTGCTCCATTGGCTATTAACACCCGCAAGGAACCTTACCACAGGCTCCATCACACACACCAGGGTTAAATTGAGAGTAAGAAAGTATAAGTTTGTGTGTGTGTGTCAGTATAGGAAGAAAGGTTTCTGCCTGATTGCGATACAGTCAGCTGAAGGCTGCTGCAGGCTGACAGCTAGGATGACAGAGTAGGTTCAGGTGTCATGGTATACATAGGGAGTATAAAACATCTCAATAGTTTCTCACCAGGGATACCATCCTCTGTACTTATCACACTCACTAACCACATTAGGTGACAATGCAGCTGATAAAAGCGTCACCATTTATCTAGATGGCTCTTTAATGGAGGAAAATCATACGTGTGAGAATATTAGACTTCAAATAGGAGCCGTCCGCGCTGTCAGATTCTCTCTCCTGGTGGTCGCCTCACAGCTGATTCGACAGCAAGAAAAGAACAACACGCGCACATTTATGAGCGAGTCAAGAGGCTCTCCACACCCACAGCTGCAGGGACGTCATGGAAAGAACAAAAAATTTAATAAAAACCCGTCCACGACACCTGCACATGCTTTCTTTTCTTTCTGTGTCTCCTGGTGTTTTCTCTCGCTCTCCGTCTGCAACACCTGCCTAAGTGAAGGATTTACTTGCATTACACATAGCACATTGAACATGCCAATCAGAGCTCAGTGCAGGTGTCTGTGTGATGTCTGGTGAGCTGTCCGCATTCCTTTAGAAATGAACTGTGCGCCAAAAATACTCTCAGACACACAGCTCTAAATGCTAAAGAGGGGACAAACGTCGTGACAAGCTGCTCCGTCACTTCCATGTCAGAATTACTTAGTTTTTAAATTAACATAAGTAAAAGTGACAAATGCTGAGCCTTTTAAAAAAGTAATGTTATATTTGTACCTCAAAGACACATCATTCAACGCTGATTAATGCAAAGCACCTTATAAATTCCTAAATTAACATTCAGACGTCATATTTTATGAATTAAGCCATATGGTGACTGACAACGGCTCAACTTTTCTTTTGTTTTTTTTTTATTGCGCAACTATAAAACTAGTTAGAAGTCAAACACTAACAGGCAAAAGTGTAGAGAGGCTGGTAGTGTTCCTTGAGATGCTGGTGTTGACACAAAGTCTGTTTACTCCTCTGTGCCCCCTCTGTAAAGATTCTGTCCTCAGAGACCTCATACAGGGTGAGGGGACCCCTATTCATCTCCTCCCAAATGGGATAGCATCCTCCAGGGGAGAGGGGTGACACAGTTGCTGCCAAGGCGATGGGGAAGTCCTTCTGCTGATAATAGCAGTCGACGGGGGGAACAACCTCAGCAGGCAACGGGCCAGACAACTGTCAATCACAGCACCGTTTCTTTTTTACCCACTTTTTAGTTGCCACAGCCCCTTCTTACTACATGTCTCTCTTTCACTGTCTTCCATCTCCGTTTTCCTCAAATCCCAGTAAGCAATAAAGATAAATTAGTCTGGACAAAATCAGCAGCCTGGAGATCCTCATGGTGCACCTGTTCTGTCAAGGACTCTTCCAGAGATACAAACATCGGGTACAGATGTAGTCCAAAATAATGAGTCATCTGATTGTGTATTTGTTTGGACAATAAAATACTCAAAAGCATTGTGCACATAACTTTCATTTTCTTCACTATGGATAAAAAATAACTTTTATTGATCCCTCACACCCCATTTTTAAAACTAATTAGTAATTAGCACACTGATAATTACATGAGTGCACAATGAAACACTGTTATGAGCATTAACTGCATCTTCCCCCTCAATTGGTTTAATTTGGAAATTTCACTCCTTTATCAGTCCCAAAAGCACCAAACAAACAAACAAAGCTGCCTTAATGAAAACTAAAACACACTATGAGTTAAAGCTCAAAACACAAAGGTGGAGAGAGAGCTCACCTGAAGACAGCAGGAACCAAACAATGTATTTCTCCCCTCTTTTACAAGATATTGTGAAAACTGAAATGTAGCTATAGGCAAAAACACAGCGATACCTCTCAAATGAGATATCATCTTTTTTCTTCTTTTTCCATTGTAGTTTTCTTTCATCACAAAGAATTATTTTACCAGCTATGAGATGTGCTCTGTTGTACCATCTTTTTAAAATTGTTCAGTTGTTTTATTCTCATTGGCTCTTTGATTAGCTGCAGCAGATTGACGTTTTGTTGAATAATAAACAGTCTGAAAATAACAGCTGAATTTACCAAAAGGCTTTTTTTTGTTTTCATTATTTCATTGTATTTTTATTTTAGCCAAATTACAGATGCTCTGCTGTTATAATCCTGAGGCTGTGGGTTTGAGCCAAGGTTGCGTCAAGAAAGGGCATCCGGCACAATAAAAGTTGCCAAATCTGTCAAGAGAGTTCACCTGCTATGGTGACTGCTGAAGAAAGGAACAGCCAGAAAAACAACAACAACAACAGATGCTCTGCTGTTTTGTTGTCTTCATTTGTAGTAAATTATGCTTCAGAAAATAGTGTTACCTCATCTTAAACCAGAAGCCCCTAATGGAAACATTCTGTTTGAAAAATGTCTACTTCCTGCCAAAACTAATGCATTTCTACATCATTTCATAAAATGAATATGTTGCAGAAACTTTCAGACGTGTTTTATATCCGGCGAGCATGTAGATCAAATCAAAAGTGTCACCATGGCTCAGTAAGAGAGGGAGAGGTAACACAAAGCTGTTGCTGTAAGCTGTTTAATAATGAGACATCACTCCATCAAGGGTGGTCAGATATGACAACTACTAGAGGCACTTTAGTGTTTTTATTTTTTGTTTGTTTATTTGTGCAGTTTGCCTATGTGTGTACTAGTATATCTGAAAACTAGTAACCTAGAGCCAAAACTGAAACATGCAAATTTCCAAGATTGATTTATTATTTATTTATTTATTGTTCAGCTTAGATTACATTTAAGGGATGTGAAGATATGAATGCAATAAGCAGACAAGAATAATTAACACATTATTAAGTGACAGCGAGCCCAACCATCAAGAGGACAATAATTCAGTATAATGTAAACGATCCATCATTTTCTGTGACTTCACTGCCATAAAATCTGTATTAGTAACCTGCAACATGTTATCAGATTTAGTTGAGCTGATAAAGTTGTTGCTGATTTTGTTTCCTTTAGCATAAAACACATTTTCAAGCCATGTTTGCATGTGAGCAGTATATCTGTATGTCAAAATATGACATAATATGGTGCAGCAAAAAAAAAAAAAAAAAAACGAGGCTGAAACAAATATAAAACAAAGTCCATCTTACACACTTCACATGTTCCCGAACACTGATAAGCTATATTATAGTATATACCATAGAAATAAGTACAGAAACTTTACTTCAATTGTATCTATTGGAAAACCCAGATATGTTTCAACCTATTGGAAACCAACTGTGATAAAAAATTAATCAGCACAAAAGACCAGATTAATCCAGAAAACATGCAACAAATATAAAAGAACAGACAGCGTGACCTCAGCTTTAGTAGTATTAAAGAATGTGATCAAAACACAAGAGCTATTTTTGTGTCACACACCCTTCACATTGTAAGTCAACTTTATTATTTTTGTATTATTGTTATCTCTGAAAATTTAATTTCATTCAAATATATTTTGTATAATAAAAATGTAATACTTCTGTTTTGTTTGGTGGCTGGTGAGTTGTAAAATGTAGACACAAAGGAAGCAGTTTTCAGGAAGTTAGCATTGCTTTTGACAAAAAAAAACCCAACAACAAATGAACCACCAAAAAACAAAATGCACAGAGGTCAATAAATATATTCTAATAAAGGACTGAGAAGAAACAGAAAATTCTGGAAAGAGAGATCACAAAGAAGCAAAAGGTGTGCTGATTACTAATGGATTACAGGTGAAACTAAAACAATTACAAAAAGGAAAAGCAAAGACACAAACCAGGACCATGCCAACTTATCTAAAGTTATTATTTTGCATTTTTGTTTTCTATGTGTGAAAAATGTGTTCAGATACCCGATGTTTCTGGTACAAATTCTAAAACGCGCCTCATTTGTATTTCCTTCACATTCCGCTCTCCTCAGATCAAAGACACCAGAGATCTGTGGTCAGGTTGTTTTCTCACAGCATTTCAGCCAACATTACCAAGAACTCTTTTTACAAATAGGGCAAAGTGCCTGGCATCGACAGAACGAACACAGCACTTTCTCATTCACAATGGATTCCCTAAACTCACAAAAACTTCCATAATGATCCAGTCGCTCAATCTGTGGCTGTGAAATTATGTTTGGCTTGCACGGTTGCTGATAGTGTCCCCCTCCCCACCTTCTCCTGGTCTCTCCTTTCAAGTCCAACCATTTGACAAAGTGAAAACAGCAACAAAAACATAAACAAAAAGCTCCCCAAAGCTCAGGCACGCACAGCCAAACCTGACATTCTAATTAGTTTTAAAAGTAATTGCTTGAAATGATTAGTTGAGTTGGGCCACTTTCCCTCGTTACCTCTGAATTGGAAATATAATTGTTGCGGACAGTAATTGGCCAGCAATAGACTGTTGGTTTTGTAGTCTGTCGTGGTCGCCTGCGTCATTACTGTGGCTTGGACACAGTTCAGCTTTTGAACTACATTGACCAAAGAGGAACACAAACACACACGCACGCAAAGCTCTGATTCCCCACGCCAGCTCTCCATCCTCGCTCAAGTCCATGTCTCGCTCAAAGGATCTAAGTTGCTATCCATTCTGCTTTTCTTTTATTCTTTGACCCTTCTCTTCTTTACCTTTGGGGCAAATGGACTACTTGTCAAGAAAAGAGAAGGAGGAATAAAAAGAGAGAAACAGACTCCAACCTAGTCAGAAGAATCTCCTGTTTGTCGATGGGGAGCAGAATGAATACAAGTGAATTACGGTGTTTGGACTTTGGTACACGGCCAGAGTCACAGAGAGCGTCTTTCATGGTGACAAATCGGCTCCTGTGTGAACAAAACAGAAAATTGGGAAGTAGCTAACCTGAATCACATACAAGCTTTTCATTCCCCACATGTGTCACTTCTGTTTGGGTTTGACTGTTTCTTTGTGTGCACTCTCCCTGTTATTGCCTGGATCAGTCTCTGTCTGTTTATGTTTGTTACAGGAGTTTCCTTTGCTAAATTGTCTGGAAGCAGAGCAGCCCCCATCAGCAAACCAGGCAGAAATGGCTGTGTATCCCACTATGGGATCCAGGACATGCCAGGAGGGACACACGAAAGCTCTCTCTCTGTCTTTTTCTTGTTCTCTCTCTGTCTCTCTCTCTCACACTCACACACACAAATACATGCACACTGTACTTTAATCTCTCTGAGTCACAAGCAGCAGACAATGACTCAGACTAACCGAGTGACCATCAGAAAGTAGTGGAAGAAATGTCTGATCTGTAAAAATTAATAGCATTAGCTCAATCATATTAAATTATTTTAATTAAATATAGATCTGTGGTAAACATTTGACAAGCCCTGTTTAATTTAAGCATGGCTGTTTTCTAATTGTTCTATCATGAATATTTAAATAAGAGTACTGAAGTCTGTGAAGGACTTACGACCTGCCCGTGGTGTACCCTGCCCCTCGGACAGTGACTGCTGGATATGGGCACCAGTGACCCCCGTGACCCTGATGATGGATGGATGGATGGATGGATGGATGGAAGCTTGTGGCTGGTAGAGCTAAAACTATTCCTGCCTATAGATTTATGTATAGAGTCAACATATAAATCTGAGGGTTATGGTGACTGAAGAAGAAAAGTAAAACAAAGAAATAAATAAAAAAAGGTAAGCTTTTTATTTTGATGTCAAAAGATAAAAAAAGACACAAATAAAAGTGGATGTACTCAAAAACATTTCAAATTTAGAGGTATTAAATAACACATATAGGAACTATATAAGAACACAAAACTCTTTCTTGACTCAGACTTTAAGTGTAAGGTCTGTAATAGCAAACTGTGAAGACTGGACACATTTTTACTTTATTTTATGTCTCAGCAGTACTATCCACAAATTTCTCCAAATGACAAATTATCCTCGCCCTCTATGTCGAAGCCAGAAGGAGATATAGGTCAGATTTGTGAAATTAAAGCTTCAATCACCCACTCCCCTTACTCCATCAGTTTTTTGCCTCAGGATAAAGTCTCTTTTCTTTCCTTTTGGACACTATGTGAGTGTACAGTAGAGCACGGCACATTCAAACTCAAAATCCCACCCAGTTTGCTCCATTAGAGGAAAGAAGCACTCATTTTCCTGATTGCCTTCAAGGGACAAACACAAAGGCCAAAGGCAGGCTTAAGTTCAGACAAAACCCTTTAAAGCAGCTTCTTTTAAAGTTTAGATACTCAGAGTCTCATGTCCTAAATGAAAGTCAGCAAAAGTTACATTTTTAAATGTAGTAGTTGTCCTCGTGTTTCTTTTGAAAACAGTTTAATGAGTGGACTGTGAGCATCGACAGCCTGGTGTGTGTGATCATCACAACAAACTGACAGTAGGGAGCTCGATAGCCGTCCCATCCAGCCTCCAATACCATCTGTCTGGTATGGATCTCTCGAGGTTGACGCCTGTTGGTTTGGGTAGATGTACGCACTGTGAGCCTCAAGGGCTGGCAGAACAGAGCTGAAGGAGATGTAGCTGCCCCAATTGAAGCTGCTCAGTCATCTTCACACTCAGAATGGAAACTGGTAGAGTGTACACTTCTTTTCATGATCTCTTTCGCTGTCTCCCCCCACCCCTCTTTCTCTCTCAGAGAAGAGTGATCAAACACTTCTGTGATGTATTAATTAGGAAGTACTAACGGGCTTGATTAAAAAGGGGAGAATGAAAGGATCCATCAGTGAAAGGAGCAATTCCCCATTGGCTGTCAGCAACATGAGAGGATGGGAGAGGAGAGTGTGAGTGTGAGAAGAAAAAGTGAAGGAAGAAAACTGGACAAAAGAAAAACAGAACAGACATATACAAAGAGAGAAAGTAAAATGATTAAATGCATGCAAGTAAACCAACTTCCATTTAGTAGAAATATCTGACAAGCAAAAGCGTTGACGATAAAAGCACAATAAATTTTCATCATTAACCTGGTGTCGGTTTAGATTTATTGTATTTCTGAACTCTCCAGAACTATGCAGAGATTTGGATGTTGGGACAAATGCTGCTGCGTGTGACCAAAGTTTACTTTTGGGTCACATTCTCTAAAATGGATATGAAAACAAACAAACCAAGCCATTACCAGTGACAGCAGCTACTCTATCTCTCTTTGCACATCCCTCCTGCTCTCCTTTTTCACGTGTCTTTGCACTTTAAAAGGATCCAATTAACCTGAAATGAATACAGTCTGCCTTCCTGCTTCTGCCACAGAATATTCTCTACTCCACTTCTCTTTTGTCCTGTCTGCCCCTTCCATTTATTGCTTATCATACCCTGTCGTAAGACTTCATAAAGTCTGTGTAAAACTTTTAGGTAATATGCAATATCCAGTAGAAAGTTGTGTTGAGATACTATAATAAGAAACTGATCCAAAGTTTAAGAGTCACCTGATTTTAACCAAATCAGATACAGAGTATCAGCTCATAAATAATCACTTTAGGTTTTGCAGCTCCTAGAGAAGCTGTGCAGAGTTTTATTAAACCAGTTAGGGTGAAGACAATATGTTTGTTTTTTTTTAAAAAGCAACAACCTTATAACTTTTTGCAGGGAACATTTTAAATGAGAACCTTAACTGATTCCATCCATCTATCATCTTTACCCACTTCTTCCTTTCAGGGTCACTGGTGCCCATATCAGCAGTCACTGTGCAAGGGGCGGGGTACACCCTGGACAGGTCCATCACAGGTACATAGAGACAAACGATTCCTTCTCTCACTCACACCTAGGGACAATTTAGAGTTACCAATTAACATTCAGTTGTGGTTTTGGTCTGTGGAAGGAAACTGGAATACCTGGAAAAAACCCATACATGAAAGAACATGCAAACTCTACCCAGAATAGTCCCTGGCAGAGGATTTGATCGAGCAACCTTCTTGCTGAAAGGCAACAGCACTTATATAAAAGTAAGCATTTTGTAAAATAACTTTTTAGTTGGCAATTTATTTACAAACAGAAGCAGGTGGCTAAATCCATTTCTTTTCCATAACATGCAATTGTCTTCCACCTTATAGGCCATCAAATATTATCACCACAACCTGAAGTGACACATGACTGCAATGTAAAAACAGGAGTTTCTGTTGTCCCCACAGTCTCTCATGAAGGCAGCCGACACACCTCAGCCCGGCTGACAGCCCCTCAGCCTGACTCTGCAGCGCTGCACAGCTCAGCACAGCTGTCTGTTGTCCCTTTCATCTGACGTCTTTCGCCTCCTGTCTCACTCCCGAATTTGTTGTCCACTCAGCATGAAAATGATATTCACCTCTGCTCAGTCATCTTCTTGGAACTCTGATCCAACTCAGAGTACAACACTGAGAGCAACACATAGCATGGTTCAAGGATCCAAACAATTAAAGAAATACATTCAATTAAATGAGATTTTTTTGTTATTTTTTTAACATCTATTGGTGTCAAATACACCTAAGGGTTAGCTGACCTCCATCACTTAAGAAAGGAATGGCATACAGATGTATTCCAGTTGACTGTTAGTGGTGTGAATGTCCACTGTTCAGATTTAACCTTGTTAACATTACTTAAATCAGAAACAGCTTTTTATCCACCAGAGCCTTAGTTAGTCAACAGCCCTGGCTCCTCCTATGGGGCAGTATCTTGAAGGAGATGCACTCAGATTACTTGTGTCAGCGTTTCAGCTGAACAGCAGCACCATGTTGACACGCAACAGATGAACATAAAACCTTGAGAAAAAAAAAGATGTGCTTGAAGCAAATCCTTTAAAGAATATTTTTCATGAGTGGAGCACACACACGTATTATCTTGAGTATTCCTTCCAGCAGGCACAAATCACACTCAGGCAGATAATTCAGTGTCACAGTGAGCCTTGTCTGTGACCCTCTGGTCCCCTGCAGACAGACGAAGCAGCTGGACAGGGACCCACGGCTGCCCAGAACTCGCTTCCCCTGAGGAGTTCAAAAGAGAAGAGTCTCTCTCTGCCTCCGAGGATGACCAGCTGAGCTCAGTATGTGAATGTGCTGTTATGTCCCTAACCCAGGAAGGTCTGAGCAAGATGAGCAAGACTTGCAAATGTGCAGCAGTGCAGTAGTTTTTGTAAGAGTCAGCAGCCTGATGGAAAAAAAAAAGACCAGCTTTTTTTTTTTCACTGACCAAAAATTAGTTCTTCATTAATGCTTTGAGACAGAAATCACAGATTTCCAGTTTAAAATATGTATAGAGAATGTAGAGGAAAATATTTACTTAAACGTGTTTTAATGATAAAGTATTTTTTGTACTTCAATGATATGGCTTATATTATTCTTTTCTACCTCAGCAGTTTGTTATGTATAAGTAACAAAGTATTTGATCTGGGATTTTCATTGACACATTTAGAGTGCCAGTGTTGTATCTACAAAAAAAATAAAAAATCAATAACTGTAGTCAAATTCTTTTTACAACTGTCCCACCCCCACTCAATGTATTCAGTAAAGAGTGAGGCATTCCTAAGTGCATATTAATATTGCATGGTAAAGTGGGAAATGTTAACCATTTTTTTCCAATAGTCTTTGCAGACTAATTAAATATTAAACAAACAGAGAGCTTTTGTTTAACTAGGACAGGGTAAACATGACATTAATAACATATTTTAAAGGAGATTCATACATAAAACTGATGTTTGTAGATTTAAGCAGATTTCCTACTGTAAAAATAAAACAACAAAAAAAAAAATCACAACTAATTGTACTTTACTTGAACTTATAGTTCAAACTGTTAGATACAAAAAGAAAATAGCTAATTTTTGCACATGTGCTGTTAATTGTTTATATACCGATTTAAACATTTATTTCATTATTTGTGAAACTTTTTGCTGAATGAGCACATAAATATTTTGGATGTATGCCATTAGCTGTTCCACAAAGACGGTTTTACACACTTCTGTGATTCATAGCTACAACAAAGATACCAGATGACAAAGGCCTGACAATTATAAATATGTTCATTCACCAGGCTAAAAAAAATAATAAAACATCCCTTAAAATGCCCCTAAACTTAATTGAAATAAATAAAACCTTAAATAAAATTACAGAAATTTCAAGAAAATTTTATAAATAGCAGTTTTATTCAAAAATGAATTGAAACAAGATACATCATAAAAAAAAATGGGATGCATCAGTCTGAGTTACTTGGAGGTTTATTAATGCGTTGGGTTGGGCTTTCACTCAAGGTACCGAAAGTATGTGGTGGCCAGAGCTGCATAGGAGGGAAAAAAACAGGAAAATAACAGTTAAAAGTTAAAAATAAATAACAGATTCCTATAATAGTGTGAAAAAACTCATTTTACAATTGGCACATACTCTAAAACACAGTTTTTAATGATGCATTGACCTCATTAAATCTAAAAGTCTTGTTATTTTATCAGCTGTCATAGCAGGGCCTCCAGTGGAGTGCCGCTGTCCAATCAGATGGACAGAAGGTCGCTTGACCCGTTTCCAGGGTCATGGTTGTGATGACATCCAGTGACATGACAACATTGTAAAATGGAAAGCTATACAATATGTTGTCCAGGCTTTGGTAATCATTCACACTTGTTTTTGAAACTTCCAACTGACTAAAGTATTTGATTTGTACCTAAAATGGACACAATGGAGTGACATAAACATTTATTAAAGAACAGACATGATCTCAGAGCAAACACTTACTTTAGGATTATGAAATAAAACTACTCAATTTTGCATAAGAAAACATTTGAAAAAGTCTTAATTGTTACCTTTAAGCAAACACGCCCTCGAATGAGGGCATAGGGAATTGGACCATAGTTCCTTGAGTCAGTAGAATTCTTAAGGTTATCGCCTTCTAGCCATACGTGGCCTTTTGGGACCTAAAAATATTACACACAAAAGTAGGACAATATATATCACATAGAAAGCGAGTTTCAGACTAAATTCAACTAGTAAAAGTGAGTTGTTCCATTGTTTCCAAATAGTTGTCTCATTTTTTCCTCCCTCCTCACCTATCTCAACATCAACCTATTGGGCCCTCCTTTAACCTGATTCGTCTTAGGAGAGGGGTCATGGGTAACGGACAGCGTCGGGGGATAGGGATTTAGAAGGACTTCAAACAGGGTCATTAGGCTGTTGGCTAAGATCTGCGCCCCTCTTACCATGGGCGAGGGGGTAGGGGGGACAAAGCCAGAGTGGGGCCTGAGATAGCTGGGTAGAGGGAGAACGAGGGAGACTCTGCTGCTGCTAGCAGCAGTGTCCAAGGGTCTCCACCGCGGTCCGACCTGCCAGTGGGGCGGTCATCCAAGCAGGCTCTAATTCACAGTGACACCAATTATGATTAATCTCATCACTTTAGGAGAGTAGGCTTGTCAAGGCCCTAATTAAGTGAGCTGTCCCCCTATATGTGCAGACAGGATCAACAACACATTATATTGTCATAATGGGCATCACAATCCACGAGTCTATTTTTGTGTTGCCTAACTTTTTAACGGCAAAAGTCCTCTGAAAGGAGAATAACATGAATAAAAAAAGGAATCCAGTGACAGAAGGGTGAACTCACATCTTTGCCTGTGTTTGAGCTCCTTATTCTGATCACTCTGCTCTTTGATTAGTCCTGTCCTACAGTGAGATGCTGCATTTTGTTTCATATTTGATAATTGAGACAGATGATGTGACATAATCACAAGCCAGTGACACATTGACCTAACATGAGGTAAACAACTCACTGACTAACAACGACACAAATGAATATCATTAAAGGAGTCATCTGAGAACCATATGTCAGCATGCTGGATTCTCACCATTACACCTCATTAACATGGTAACATATGCTGGCTCCCAAGCACAAAAAAAAAGAAAAAAAAAAGAGAAACACAATTGTTATCTGCCAAATCGAAAGCAATAATTTTTACTTTTCTTATAAAAGGTATATAGGTTCGATTAGAAAACTTTCTGTTCACCTGTTCAAACATTTTGAAAAACGATTCCATTCAAGCCACAAACTGATCAACAACACCGATGCAAATCAGCAACATCCAAACAACCACAGCAAAAATACCCACTGAGTTACTATCTGGGCAAATTTGCATCTGGAAGCAAATCAGTAACTGTGGTTGGGGGGGGTTCAACTTTATAAGAGTCAAATTCTGCTGTGTGTTATTAATACATGCACAATCAGTTCATGTGACCAAAGCACTGGGCTAGAATCCAAATTTAGTGTTAAGTCACCTAGAGGTGGACCTGTTAAAATTCAGAGGCAAGTAGTTTGGTAAAACAACACAGCTTATTTTTTGTTGCCATGAAAGAATAAACCCAATCACTACTTGAATTGAAATGTAGTGTTGTCCATTATGTCTTTCAGTCATGTATTAATAATAATAATAATAATAATGTTGCTCAGACTCTGTGCTGATAAAGGAGGATTTCTCTCTTTACACACTCCTGTCAGTGCTGTACAACACCTGTGTGTCAGCAATAAACAATCTAAATCTCCTTTTATTTGGCAGAAAATGGGGCAAAATGTCAGTAATTCAGTTGCATCAAATAATTTAAATATATGCTCCTTCATAATGTGTGACCTCTGAAAAGGAAAATGTTGTAAACACAAAACGTATGGGGCCAGGCACTAACTGTGTTAAGTTTCTATCAGTGTTAGACCATCATAACAAATACACTGTAATAAACTTTACACCACATACACAGAACACATTTTGCAGGTGATGCAAAAAGAATGGTAAATATTGGCCTTTACTGCATTTGTAGCTTTGTAAAGCAAATGACGTCAAAGAGAAACTCAAGCGAGAGTAAAGACAAATCTGCTTAAAAGATTAACTGGTAACATTTCAACAAAGTGATAAAAAGAAAAGGTTGGAAACCTGACCTGTCCTGTTGTGGCCAGACAAGCATAAGCATTTGGACCATATCACCTTGTGAGTCACAGGTGAGTGAATAACACAACAGAAACAGAATAAGTTAAAGAAAAACCTCTGAGTTTAAATAAGACTGATGAAACCAGATAACACATTTATTGTGACATTTCTTCTTAAGTACAATTTCATTCACTGGCTTTATTATTTTTTCAGCACATAAGGGCTGTAATTAATTTGTTTATCTGCAGACAGAGTGGTGGCATATCTGTCACTTTGGTTCCCAACAGTATAAATATGTCTACTTTTGACAGGAGAACATTTCTCCATGTTTTTAAATATCTATAGCTCAATGCAGAGCTGAAGATTATTTAAATACTGTGGGGTGGGGGAACTTTGTTGTGATGAATGGCAAAGAAAGCACTAGTTCAGCGGTTGCAGGTTGGGTCCACGCCAGGCATTGTGTACCTGTCAGAGACGTGTCGAGAAGAACCGAAACTGGAGCTCTCCTCACTGTGGAGGAATGTTGTTTAACAGCCATGTCATTACACTGCTCATTATTTTAACATGATTGGGGTGAGGATTTATGTTCAACTTAATGCTGCATACGAATATTGAGCTAAGCCTTTGCTATAGTATTTTGTGTTACTTTACCGCAAAGAACAGAATGTATGGGTGCCTTTTGTCTCACATGCCTTTCTCTCCCGTCTGATATAACATTAGGATCAAGTGGCACTGTTTTGACACAAAAGCTTCGACACAGAAATGATTTCTAAAAGGTGAGGGAGTAATTAATCAGTTGTTGGATCTCTGAGGGGGGAGAAGCTGTGTCTATCTGCCTGAACAAAAAAAAGAGGCGATGACAGGGTACTACCATAAAAAGTACGGGAAAAAAAATCTCCCTACAAATAATGCTTCACACCATCATCACACACAAACATTTGAACCCCCTCAAGGAGGGAGGGGGCACATCAACTCCCTAAGGAGACTCAGACAAGTAAGTTAACAACAGGTATTTTCTCTGTTACACCAGCTGTCACATGGTCATTTTGTCCGCAGGAGGTAAAAACATAGTAAATAAATATGACAATATATAAAATTAAAATGCTCTAGGTATTGTGCATCATCACCATCCCTATGTAGCATTAAAAATGAGTAAAAATTGGTAAGTTCTAATTTTTCCTAAACAGTTGTTTTGTGTTGTCTGCTCAATTTATCTGAGTAAAGTAGAAATTTATTATAGATCATTTAGACAAAGTTATGCATTTGAAATAATAAAAAAGTTATTAAAGTTTTAAAAAATAATAATAACAAAGTTACCCTTTAGATTTTACATTTCCAAGTCTTGAGTTTAGCATTAGTCCATTGTTATATTGATTGGTTAGACAGTATTTCCATCAACTAACAGGCATTTAAAGCATTTACCTGCCAGTTAAAATATCAGATAACGTTTTATTGTTTTACCTATTGGCTTTACACATACATTCATACATATATAAATGAAGTTGGAATACATCTTTTGGTATTTTTATAATAAAGCAACATTTTACAGACTAGAAGTTAAAACATATCAACTTTTAACTCAAGGGCAAAAAAAGGAAGATCGAACTGTCCTTAAGCAGTTTAGAAGATTGCCCATTGATCTGAACAGTGAAACCTGTATTATTTAGGATTGCCTATCCTAGAAATATGAGTGAACGAGTGGGAGAGAGCAAAGTAAGTGGGAGTCAACAGAAACAAACTTAAAGTAATCTTGAAGACCGCAGTTTAAACTTTAAAAAAATGCCTCAAACTGAAACATTTTTCGACATATTGATAGATCAAAATGCACTGATCCCACTGCTTAGAAATTCTAGTCATCTGTATATGAATGCAAAAAAAGCAGAAGAAAAAAACAAGGTATTTTCTTTTCATTTGATGAATGGCACTTGCAGACTTGGCCCTGTGCTGTGTTTTGATAACCTTATCCAAGTGTCTGCCTATAGTCTATAAAATACAACATAAATTCAAACACATGCAACATAAACACAGCCTTTGGTTTGTGGACTGTCATATAGTGTCACACACACAAACACACACTCAGACAACCCTCCTCCCACCCATCAGTCTGTCCATTCGGCTGGCACTAACTCTAACAGGCTTCAGAGAGATTGCAGGCCTGAGCTGTGGGTGTTGGGGAGAGTAGTAATAGAAAAGCAATGACAGTGGTTTCAGTGGCCGAAACCTCGTTCACTCTCAGGTTTTATCACTGTTCTGTGGAAATATAGGTGTTGTCAAAAGCTGATATTTTTGATCAGTGACACAAAATAGATGTGCGTGGTCTAAAATGTAAACAAGTCTGACAGTGACTGTGGTGCACATTCAAGGAAAAATAGAGACGCAATTCTGCATAATGCATAATGTATTTCCTGGAAGAGGCTATCAAGTGTTTTCTACTAAACACCTTATTCATTCATTCTTTATTAAACTGTAACTTTCTGTTTTCTTTCTAGGAAACACACTGAGCTGTGGTTGTTTGAAGTAGGCCTACCAAATGGATTCTCACTTTGTAAAGCAGGCAGAAAAAGATGTGCAATCCATACAAGGAAATGAAAAGTCCTACACCTCAACACGTTTAGGTGTGTACAGTGTAAATATACTCACGTATGTGTGGGTCTTGAACACAGTTGAAGGGGAACTTGTGCAGATTTTGTCACCTTCCAGTCCTATTACTCTTTTACAGATGTTCATATTTGGATCAAATGGACTTTTTGCAATTACTATGTCCCCCCTGAAAACACAACATAAGCATACTGATTAATTGCAACACATCTGATATATTCTATAATGTATTTTTGTACAATTATAAGCCAAATGTATTCCAGTGAATGTAAAAGTACATTTAATATCTACTGTTATGATGCACATCCGTCCTACCCACTTTTGTATTTTACAAAGATGACGACTCATGCGTTCAGAGAAGACAACATCATGGTTTACAATGGTGGGCTCCATGGATGGGCCAGAACACTAAGTCAAAACAAAAGACAACAAAATAATTTATTATGTATTGTGCAAAAAATAATTATACAATATGAGAAAAGACAAATAATGTCTGTAATTCAAATAATACAAACCACTACAAACTCTCCAATGTATTCAAAGGCACAGTGTGCAATGCAGCCATACTGAATTGTGTAACCCACAAAGCCCAAGGTCTTCCCTAGCACACGACGAAACATCTTCACCTATGAAACAGAACAATCAAAAGTTACGACACATATACTGCCATTAAGACTGATCCAGACCTGGCCGACTTAAATTCTAATAAATAAGGATTTTTTAAAAAGCTTTTTGGAGTTTAATTTTTAAAGGTGTGGACAAGGTTGCCACAGTTGGCCAAATGCTATGATGACACATTCTTCATTCTTTAGTGTTTCATTCTCAGGGGCTGAGTGACCAGTTCACACCAGAAAACTGTCCTGAACTTTGATACTGTGTAGGATGGACCCATCAACACCTTGTGCTCAGGTGATGGACAAACACAGAAGCTGTGACACATTCAGCCAAGCAGCTCTTGCTCTGTCTGCAGCCAGCCCCTGACTCTGTGCTGCCTCTACTACCGCCACAATCATTAGAGCTGTTATCAACTCCTGTCAGCTCCATAGAAACACAAAAACACCTCGGCACCCTTACAACTGCCCTGCAAACAATGTCATTCAAACACAAACAAGGACTATGCACACGTATCTTCTAAGCAAACATTTCAGCCACTCTCAGGTTATTGACTTTTACTCAGCCTGTGGGATGGACAGAGAAAAGCAAACCAGTATTTACACACTGTCATGGGTGCATATGAAGAAAAGCACCTGCAATGAAACTGTCTAACGATAGTATAAGGTTTAATGTTAGTGTTTGCTTCAGTCATTTGCCTTTTGCTCAGGCTGCTGTCCGACTAGTCCACCACAGGGTGAAGAAATATTTTTCTTCATCTCCTCTATTCCTTGTGTCTTTTTCGCTCAATCTCTCTCCATGTCTTCTCTCCCTCCCAGGGTATTATTAACCAAAGCAAGCAGAGCGGAAACCAAAGCCCCAAATCCTCAGAGCTCTGGGAATGACTTCCCAAAGATGGACAAGGATTAGGCCCCCAATTTCTCCCTTACCTCCACCCCCTTTCTCCCCAGGTTCCCAACAGACTGGGTGTCAGGTGGCTCTATGAGCCCTGCCAAAGGTGTTACCCTTAATCCCATTACTCCATCTACTTTTCTCTTTCTCTCCCTCGCACACACACAATGTTCTCTCATTCATTCCAGCTAGACTTCACCTATTAAACTTTGTATCTATTCTTTCATTCCTAGCATGGTTTGTCTCTTTGGCCCATTCACCATCCTCTTTGATCCAAAAAAGACCAACTTCATCCTCTCTCTTCCCTACTGCTGTTACTCTCACCATACCACAGTCACCCCTGGCAACCCTCAGCTTTCCACAAATACTACAGGAGCTTGAGCAGGTGAAGGGAAACATATAGATGGTCAGTGTAGAGCCCAAATGAAGTGCCCCTTTCTTCTTTTTCTTGTTCAGTTCTGCGGGACCTATAAACTCAGTCCTCCCCTAGCTGGTAGAATAACACCTCTGGCCCTCTAATTCCTCAGTTGGGAAGAAAGTGGTCTAAAAGGTTAATGTGAATTGCAGGTCTGCACTGAGGCAGCATGTCCACCTCTCCCTTCTTCATAGTCCCAGTATGCTTCACCATCCCTGTGGTACTGTAATGCTCTCTCAGACATGATCTCACATGTGCACCTCCTTCTGCTGGAATAGGGATGAAAAATGTTTGTTAGAACTCATTCGCAAAGCAAAGTGGACAGCCTCCTATGCAGCTGCTCTCATATCTCTGTTTCATCACTTCCCCCCACCTCTCCATTCCAGCATGCATTCATCATAGGTAGAGATTAAGGGACTTTGCATAACAAGATCACACGGCCAGTGACTGATATCAAGGGCCCATATGCAGCCGTCTGGTTTTCTAAAGCATGCGCGGTCATTGATAGTGTGCATGGGTGTGTTTGTGTGCATATGCACAGACAATAGCATCACCTGCGTGTTTCATATGAAGTGTAATGTGTGAGATGAAGTGACTCTTTTGGGATTCAGAATGAGGTGCATATCCACAGAGACCTTTTATTGGATCTCTATCACCTCTAATTTCCCCGAGGCAAAGAGTCGGGCAACCCACACTATCTCTTGCCCCTAATACCTAGTTCATGTGTGTGGTGGGGCAACAAGCATTAATTGAATGCTGTATTACAGCTGTAAAATAACACAAAGTCTCCCTGTTAATCCAGGATTACACGCCAAACATGTTTGGGGGGGGGGCGACAAAAAAGTCAGCGCAGCCTTTCCTGCAGAACCATCTGTGACTGCTGGCCTCCTGTTGTTCCACCGCACTGCTACAGTGAGGAAAAGAGGGGGATCCCATATAAGTAGCAGCAGATGGAAACATCATTGTGTGTTTAACTTTGTGATCCTCTTATTGTGGAGTCTCCATTCATTCAGCATTGAGCAGCCATGTCTAGCTGAATAAAGACAAAATACTAATATTTTTGTTACATAATAAGAACATCAAGTGTTTAGAAAGTTAGGAGACCAGTTATGTCTTTCATCTAACAAAAATATATTACGGTACAGGCAATTCAATGAGCAATTCATCTTGCCTGTTGCAATGAAAAACAAGTAGTTCTAAAAACTGTGCTGCATTTTGAACACTACAAATTCTATACATAAAAAAAGTGTCAGATTACACACGTTTGCTTAATACTGATTTAAACTTAAAGATTTTCCATGTTTTTAAATATAAATATTCTCATTTTATCTCAAATCAAATTCATCAGAAAAAAGACATCTTAAATAATGAATATGTATTTTAGTGTTTCACTCAGTTTATCAAATGATGTCAAGTTTTGAAGATAATTAAAAGGAACAGCTGCAGAAATAGTAACAACAATTTAGTACTGTCCAAAACTGATATTTAATTAAATGCACATTATTGAAGCCATAAGGAAATAGTCAGAAAGGAATTATCTCCATTGGTCTCCAGAGATTTGACCTTGCCATGGGTGTGCAGTGTTAATTGATATACATAGCCAGTCTATTACACCACAAAGAGAATATCATTCCAAACAGCACACAAGGGCCTTGTGGTGGACTTCTTACACAACTAAATTAGAAAAACATGGGCTGAGAGAGAACTGGGCAACAGGGGGGCTAAGAGGCTTACGAGCCCCTTGTCAGATATTCTTCTCCTCCCTGAGGATCACAGATGGAAGGGAGTCTGGAGGAGCAGCTAGAGCGGAGTGGGGACGAATCCCACCTCTGATGTCTTTCTTCTGGACAGCAGAAGGCAGGGGAGTGTGGGGAGTTAGTCCTGTTGCGCATGGCTTGATTTGATCTTAATGTGAGATATAAAAAGGAGGAGCTTTGGGTAAACAAGGGGGTCTGTTTCAACTATCAGTTCAATCAGAGTTAATCCTGTTGATTTAAATACAGACACCTGGATGGATGGGGAGTAACAGATGTTAAAGTCCCAGTGGCAGTGTGTGCAGCTCCCATCTTTCGTTATTCTGCCTTTTATCAGACACTTAATTTGAAAGACTGATCTCCATATTGCTCTTTTCATTGTTGCCAACAGCGACGAAGCCGTGAAACAGCTGAGCGAGGTTACTATTTGAGGAGCTTTTAGTTTATACCTACAATCAATGGGTCAGCTAGAACAAATAATAGCCAAGTGATATGAATACAACTGCTGTGAGCTGAAAGGAAGCAAAGGCTGACAGAGTCCCCAGCCAATTACATTCAATGGAAAGCCAGTTACTAAGCCTTATTGTATTGACCACAAGAGATTGTGTGGTGCTGGTCCGGTGCTGAGAGAGTTCAGCAATCTTATCTAATGTTGTATCAGTTTTACAAAGAAGTTTGGGTTACCCACTGCCTGACACACAACACAAATTTATACATTTTAGTCCTGGGTAATGACAGACATCTCAATAAGGATACTAATTTTAAGATAGTAGTTTTGTTTAATTCTATCAGAGCATTGTTTTAACGGTTTTTAAGTCTCTTAGTCAAACTAAATATGACTCAAATGGAGAATCTGCAAAAAAAAAATATCAGGAGACCAAAACAAAGCTATTCAAGTATGGAATCTTGAATAAATGGAAAAAAAGTTATTTTAATAAAAAAATAGCTGTACACAAAGCCTATCCTAAACACTTATTGTACTTGTTCCTTTAGACTATTGCTTTTCTTTCAACTTTAACAAAACAAACGTGATGCATGTTGATGATAATCTTGCATCCTCCGGAAAAAGTTCAACTGCTTTTCGCAAATCCACACTGATGGTAAAATAAGGCTAAAAAAAACCCCAAAACATTGTGACCAGGAAAGGTCTGACATGTTATGACTGCTGCCATTATTTAGCTAAATCAGATACAGCAGCTGAAAGAACTGTTAAATAAAACTCCCTGCAGAAAAACACCTACTTGCTAAATAATGATTTGAAAAGTTTGAGATGTGTTATTTTATACAACTACTCAGGGTGCTTTGTATCATGCAGCACCTTGTTTGTGAAAGAGTCCAGGATTTAAACAAATTGAAGAGAGAATTGTTAATCAATAAAAGGGAGAAAATGTAATTCTCATATGATGCACATTGTACTGCTGTAGCAGTTTTTCCTTTCAAGATGCAGGTCAGTCAGCGCATCTTATTTGTCTCGTATTGTCTTTCCACAATGCCCAGTGTTGTCAGTCATGATATATTCCCTTGGCCTTCTGTCAGCACACATAAGTCTCAACATTGCTGTCAAAACAGCAGGACTTTCTCTGCTGAGAGCATTTGTAAAGTGAGCAGTTGGGCAAGTGCTTCCTCTGGAGAATCACAGCATCCTGCAATCTTGTGCTGCCTCTGGCCCTTATCTGCTGCGCAAAGATTTTTACAGCTGTCTTAAGGAGAATACTGGTAACACTTTGGTCCAACGGTTTTATTGGTGTAAAGCATTAAGAATTCTCAAAAAACACACTACATTGACACATACATTTAAACAACAACTGGAAAAGATATTGGACACAAACAAGAAACATGAAAATGTACATAAAAAGTGTCTTCCTAATACAAGAGAGCCCATAGTTACCTAGTCTGATCAGATCTAGCCCTGTGGTGCAATCTCATTTTCTTGGTTCTATTACTTCAGGAAAGTATCTATGTGCAACATCAAGAGCACAATTTAACACAAACTTCTTACTAAAATAAAATGGAACGTACAAACATATTATATCCTGTTCTATCTCCATTTGTATTTACTTGAAAAATGTCAGTTTGACCTAGTAACATTACTTAACCACTTCCTTTTACTACATATTGTTGTACCCTGCAGTACAGTATGTACATGAAGTCCAGTGGCTTTACATTTTCAACAAAAATCACAATATTTCTGATTTAGGATGTTTTGCAACTGAAACATAGAAATCATTCTATAGAAAGGATAATGTAAACAGTTTCCTCCTAAAACTGATAATCATTTCATATGGTACAAATTATTAGAGGACCATTTATTTGTGCAAGTTCTTAAATAAATGGAATAAAAAAAAAACAGCTATCTGCTCTGTTTTGGATGCTAGAGAGAGAGGTTGGCAAACTACTACAACTAAATCTGCCAATTTATTTTAGTATATTATTATGAAAAGCTATGACAGGAAAACTGCTAACATCATCTGATTTTGAAAACTTAGTTGAGACATAAGATAAAGAATTACATTCAAACACGCACCCACACGAAAAAAAGATGAAACGGCTGTAAAGAACAGGAGCAAAAATAAAATTAATTTATTTTCCTCAATAATGAAGAATATGTAATTACTGAGAAATATAACTAGGGGCATGAAGTGCAACAAAATTGAGAATATTTTAATATGCATTTCAACAAGACACAGCTGCCTGAACACATTTCAGAAATCAAAGCAAATCTATCCTGCTGTCAGACTTCCTAAACTGAGATTACAGGGAGTGGACAGATTAATGAAGCAGGGATTGAAGTGCTTGTTAACAATAGATGATGCAATCCTAACAGATATGGAGAATATGCACCTGGAATATTTAACATCACTGTTTCTATCTTATATCTCTTTTGTCTTTATATGGAAATTTTAAATTTGTGGTTTGTAAGGACGGTTTTAAAGGCGAATGGGGAGAAGTGAAAGGATACAAATAGTTTAGAAAGAGAAAAGGGGAGTTGCTGATGATACAAAAAACATCTTAGCTTACTGAAGCGCCTTTTGGCTTAATTGCATTTATGCGTTTTAGCTCAACTTTAATTGTGCAGTGACGTTACTTTACTCTACGACAATTTTACAAAGCAAAAAATATGTATAGCAATGTTCGGATTTTTAATAAACTCCGACTATAAGTCAAGGTCGTTTCCGCACAAACTGCCACAAAAAATATTTATTTTTAGAAAACACAAGTTAATTAATGGATGTGAACGTACATGCATACAGAAATGTTGAAGCTAACTTACAAAAACAAATAACAGCGGCGTTTTCTTTACTTACCGGACTGTCATTCAAGTTCTCACCATGCACCTATCATAACAAATTACACTTCCGTTTTCTGAATCGATGTCATAACATTCGCAATCTTCATTGGTCAAGCCTCAACAAACACGTTTCTGATTGGATAGTATGCACCTAAACATCGAAGGCGTCGCCATGCTACTAGCAATATGGCAGCTCCCTTGAGCAGTGTGGATAAGACCTCAGCTGAACGTTTACCGTTCAATACTACAAGCTTTCAGAAGAAAACAAGGAGCAAATTAATCTCCATACCCGGTACCAGACCTTCGGTGCAAAATGGACAGCTCTTAGTTTCGACCGGTGTTACGTCGCTCGACTATCTGCTCGGTCAGTGTCATGTTGTGTTGAATATGCTACATTGGCTAATAACAGGGAGAATTTTCAATCACTAATGTCCAGAAGCCAAATATTTCCCTATTACTGCTGTAGTAAGTTTTTTTCAAAAGTACATTTTCCACTGTTAAAGCAGTGGGTTTTGTCAATACGTCAGATTTTGTCAATATGTCAGATTTCCCCCCTAACTGCATACTGAGATTTCCTCATAGTATAACAGGTTATCATAAATGCATGCAATTTAGAAACTTTAACCTTTAAATTATTACCTATAGTAATAATTTAAAGGTTGTAGGTAGATTGTTCAAAACTTAAAATGTACTATTAATTTGATTATCTACTATAACTGAAAAAAAAGTTTTTTCTCCAAGATAAAGTCTGCTCTGTTTACAATGTTCATACAAGTTACAGACATCTTTAAATGCTGAATGTGGTGAAATTCAAGATAGAAAATAACTTAAAATTTAACTATAATTCAAACAATGTTTGACAACTATATTGCGAGGGAACACCATATTTTTCTACAGAAAAAAATATTACTTTTGTTTTACTTCTAATAAAGTAAAAAGAAATATTTATAGGTGGTATTTAATTAATGTTGCTGATATGTTATTGATTAATTAATTAATTTATTTTCACTAACAGGTGGTGGGTTAGCAGTTGGAACAGTGCTTCTTATTGGTGAGCCAATTGTTTCAAATTTTCATGTCAATTTAACAACAACAATAATGCATGAGTCATATAATAAGGCTGCACTGTTTTCCACAATTATAACAATGTTTTTTGACAAATTAAGACACGCCATTTCTGCAACAACTGTGCACTGTCATAAGTTTTCATGTGTCTGTCTTAGCCACTTAAGTGTAGTTTATTTGTTGTTGACAATAGCATAATCTCTTCATGTTTTATTGGATTTAACTGGAACCAAGGAGAAAGAATATAAAATTAAGAGAAGTGTTGTAGAAGGTACTGACACTGATGCCTGTATTTGTGTACATAGTATGTTATCTACTATATTTAGAAAGAGGCATATAAATCTGGAAACTGAAAAAAATTAAGTTGAAATAAACCAAAACATATTTAATATGTAATTCCGTAAGCTTCAAGTTTGTTTACAAGAGCAAATTTAGAACCAGGTAGGTAGTTGCTTCAAAATTTTATGACAAATTTTAAGCATACAAGTAACTAATATCACCACTACAAGTGTAGCCAAGTGAGAAACATGCATCAGAACCTTTACAAATCAATAGTAACACACATATACACACATTTTCTTTTTCAGGTTTACTACAGGGCTCAAACCCTTAAGCTTATAGAGAATAAAAAAACAGATTATACTTTGTTTAAAACCGTCTTAAACATGCTGGCACCCACACAAGTTTGCTATAGTGTTTAGTGGTGGTGTAACAGAAGACAAAAGCAGCAAGATGAATTCTGAAAACTGTCATAATCGCCTATCAGCAAATGCTAAGCCCAACACATATATTTTTTTTAATATTCCGGCAGAACTAAAGAGTGCAAAAGCAAAGCAAAACATTGTAGTAATGTGTACAGCTGCATAAAATTAACTACGGTCCCCTTTTGCTTTACTGTGACAGTGCCGTCGTCCAGTTTAAACAATTTTGTTTTGTTTCAAGTGTATTGTTCGATGATGTTCATTCAAATAAAACTGGAAACTTTGAAGGTGTATTGTGGCCTTATAATACATTATAGTGTGAGTTATTAAAAAAAAAAGGAATTGGCAGCCAGGTCAGGCTTCGTAAAGATCGGTGATCAGCCAGAAAACTGCAATCGTTGCAACTGTATTTATATGTTTGATTTGCTGAGTTGGCACCCGATCTTAGAGAAAGCAATCATTGTCTCCCCAAAACGACTAAATTTATGATGCTTATCGACAAACAATTAATTCTTAAAGGAAGCTGCACAAAAAGGGACCTGAATTGGGATGTTTATGTTTCCTGTCTCTGCAGAAAATGGATTTATGGCATCGTTTTATAAATTTACTATGTTCAATGTTAAGAATTAAACTGTATTATTTATGTTGTTTGTCCAGTTACATTTGAGACTGTACTTCAGTTTAAATGTCAATACCTTTACATTTCAGCAGTCAAAGCCTGTTTTCAATACATTTCAGAGATGCCTACTATTTGTCTTTCCTGAAATATTTAGTTTTCTTTTAGAAGCTTTTTGCCTTACTCTCAGTAATAATGTTTTAGGAATTATTGTTTTTTAAGAAGTTGAATTGCAAACATTACTAAACATCTACTCCATGTCTAAAAGAGAAATTGGCTACTTTTCAGGAACCTACTGTGTGTGTGTTCACAGGCTTAGTGTGGTTAATCTGTTACTCTCTAGCAGACTGACAAATAGACTAATGACCTGAAGGTCCCTTGTTAGATTCCCAGGTGTTCACACTTTTAGCTCAATCCTTTATTAATATGCTCATCTGCAGATGTATTATAGAAGTTTTATGAATTGCATAAAAAGTAAGTGGGTTTTCTAGAGGCCTAAATGTCTTCTACTGTATTATTATTATTATTATTATTATCATTCATAGTAGGCTAGGCTATATGCACTGGTGGACAGTAAGGTTACGATAGTCATGTTTCCCCTTGAAGCTGTAATTTGTGTGTAGCCAAGGCCTATACCAACTGATGATATTGCTTTGCCCTTTAATTCATCCCCCCAATCGATGCAGGAGTCAGTGATTACACACTAATGCGTTCTTCCCTTCCATTTTGTGAATCAATGTACGGTTGGTTTCATCTGGTAATGAGAGACACAGTAAAGGTGAAATGCGTGTGTGCACTCTCTCTTGTGTTTGTCTCTGAAAAAGCGGTGTGTGTGCACACAATGTGTGTCTGTTTTGTTGTGTGGGTGGGTGGAATAGCAGTGATGAGGCAGGGGAGGGGAGTTTGGAGTGTGTGTTTGTTTGTGTTTGTTTCAGGCGGTCGTCTCCTACAGTCTGCCCCCTTAGCCGTGATGGCCTGTTTTGTGAGACACAGACATAAAATTATCAGACTGGTCATTGTCTGCCTTTGAAGTGTCTTGAGCTGTCTATTCTGATTTGTCATCCAGAGGGGGATAAGTCCAGTATGGCCACTGTCTGAAGATCTCTCATCTCTTGTTTTGCAAGCGGAGGAACAAAGCTGCCCAGCAATATAGTGATCATATATGGCCTTGTTCCTTTAGGTTAGGATGTCTTTAGAATTAGAATGTATACATGTATACATTTATGCTAATTGTTTTATGTGCTGTACATGAATGAAAGAATGCATAGTAGTTCATGAGAGCATGCAAAGTACTCTTAAGTTCCTCACAAATCAAATGCCATATGGAGTACTTTTCAATGCAGTTTGCTTAATTGGTATTTTCAACCTAGGAAAATTAAATTTAGTGTTAAATAAAAAATAACTAAAAGACAATAAAAACAACTGAAGACAATTGTATTTCACTTATTCATGGATTTTGAGAGAGATTTCCTACTGCTTCTTTATATATTAAAGCAGGACAAGTAAACTGTATGTTATTAAAATAAAAAAGTTTGAAACAGTGGTCCTTTTGTCAAAATTTTGACTTGAACTTGTTTATTTTTGTTGAAAAGCAGCCTGAAATGACTTTTCTTGTGAATCGACAGTATATAAGTAAACTAAAAAAAAAAAGAATTAAATGTAGTAGTGTTTTTAGTCTTTCTTTTAGATTATATTTCCATCTTACCTGCAGCATCCATTTGTAACTGAACTGCAAATGAGAAATAATAAGTTGTACACTAAACACATACAAGAGGAAAAAACATTCTGACCTAGATCTTTTCTGTCTTTGCCCTGCAGCTCTAACGGATATGATTCAGAACTTTTGCACTCCCACTTACTTGTTTCAAGGCAAATAAAGCGGAGGCACCCCTCCCTTTTATCAAACCTTAGTCAAAATTAAATAAATAAAAATAAAGGAAGAAATATTCTGACTGTCCAGAGTGACTGATCTACCTCAAAGATATGACCGTCCCCCACTCCCTGTTGCTGCTATAGCCCATCACCACCCACCTCCTCCTCATACCCCCTGCCTCAACAGTCTAATGACTCCTGGAGGTTCCATTTGTAAGGCTCCCATAGAAACACAACCACAATAGGCCCCATCTTGAGAGGGCCCATCTGGGAGTCTTTGTGGGGCCTGCTGAAAGCCACAAAGGCCTGCTGACCTAGAAACCCATCAATAAGAGAACAGGGAGCCCCACCGACAACAAATTGAAGAGCCATGGAATTTCCTGAGCCATCCGAAGTCTGTAGGTGAGGACGTGGACTGGTAACATGGGAGGGAGGGGGGAATTCTCTGAATGTTCAAGGATGACACGTCAGGATGTCATTCCCAAGCTGTCAGCTGTATGCTCATTACCTCAACTGTCACTGCTGCCTTTGTCCATGTGCCCACTGTTTGTCATTGTGAAGAAAAGCCTATGAAATCTTTACAAAAGTGTGACAGTGACAGGAAGCAGCAGTGGCATGCTGGGCAGAGTTATGTGCCCTGCTCAGCTGGGTTTAATCATGATGATAGTAATTTTTGTTATTCTTCTTGCATTCGGGTATGGATTGGGAATTGTTGGGTGGCTGTTATGTACAAAATGAAAGCCTATGTAAAGGAAATTATCTTGCTCTATATTTATTTATTTATTTATTTACCATTATTCATCAAGGCAAATCCTATTGAGATTGCAGATATCTTTTGCAAGGGCGGCGTGGGCCTGAAGGCAACCTATTGTACATGTTGTGCTGTGGGGAAAACCGGAGTACATAGAGAAAATCCACGCAAGCACGAGGAGAACATGCAAACTCCGCACAGAAAGACCCCAGGTCCGAATGGGGGATCGAACACAGGACCTTCTTGGTGTGAAATATCAGTGCTAACCACTGAGTCGTCGTGCTGCCTATAGAATTGTTCTGCCATATCAAGTCTTAAACAGAAATTCATCTTCAAAGTAAAACTTACTTTTCAAATACTAGACTTGTTGTGAATGGCGTCCTTTAGAAGGCAAACAAAAGTGCAGAGATTCAAATGGGCCAAATGTCGGGAAGCATTTTGAGTACCACTATCGCATCCACCTTCTGCCTCTACTTGTCCAGATCATTGAGGCACCTTTTCACTTTGTGGGAAGACCTAGGTAAATGCTTTGGGCAGGTGTCTCCACCTCTGCTGCTGGCTGGGAATATGATAGGTGAAACTAGACAGGAATATTGTTAATACATGAACAAGAGGGCTGAAAGATGTCATCTCTTCACTTTGATAGTCACATCCCATAGAAATACCTATGTTCATATGCCATGTCAATTGCTGCTTCATATGTTGCCTGCAAAAGGTAGATAGAATGTGACCCTTACATCAATTATAGTCAGCGGCTCTGATGTGGCCATGAACTGTCAGACATGTGCTAAGGTGTCCAAATTAATAAAAGAGAAGTCAGTAGCTAGTAAATGTTTATCGTAGATGTTGCACTTACATTGTTAACAGTAAGGCACTGAATTTTTGTCTAATGCAAAATATCTGATTGTTGTTTATTTTTAGAGGAGGACCGATATGATAGCTACTCTCGCATGATCTTGAAGTACTTTCTGGCAGAAGGAGTTGTTTGTCGACATGAACTTTTTGTGGCAACGGCTCAAGATAACCCAGATGACATTTTACAGGTATGTGAAGAGGTACCATCAGTTTGGATATATCAGAAAAGAAATCAGTTGTACTGCAAAGAATGAGTAGTGTACTAACTACATGATTTGACAAGCCCATCATAATGATGTCAAAATGGCCTCAGTACATTTTCTTTAGCACTGTCGACTTTTATTCTATCAGAAAGTAACTTTTGGAAGACTTTTGTGTACCATTTAGTGACAAAAAATCTTTTTGGATTTTGTCTCAAGAAAAATCAGCTTTCACTGTATAGTTAAACACGCAGCTTTCCTCACATGTGTTAGGGTCAACAGGGGTATCTAAGGGGTCGAGGATGGCATGACTGTGGCATTGTTGAAATGTTTCTCGGCCTATCAATCCCTAAAGAGGACCATAGCCCCAGAAGCTGCCTGCCAACCACTAAAGAGGAGCAGGGTGAGGGAGCTGCTTCTCTCCCACTGATTGATAGTTGGAGGGTTCATAGCCTCACCCTCTCTTTGCATTTCAAAGACTTATTAGGAGAGGGGGGATTCCCAGTGGGAAATTGTTGGATCTTTAGTGTTATCACAATTACATTTGCAGTATATTATCTTCAGATGCTTAAACTGTCTTTCTGTGTCACTGTAACATGTACATATAATTAGACTAAGTGAAGTTACAGGAGAAGTTGCAGTTTTAGCTTAAAGCACTTTTTTGTTTGTATTATCTGTTTTTAAGATGGAATTTTTTTTACGTTACTTTTTAAAGAACAAGTGACACTAATTCCATGTTGTTCACTTGGACATGAATTTTATTGAAACTACTGTCTGCTGTTCATTGTTGTTTGTTCAGTGAACATAACTGTAAGGCCATTTATCTTCTGTCCCAAGATGTTGCATATGAAGTCTTGTTACACAAGAACACATTAAATACTTTAAGTCTATTTATGGCATTGTTATTATGATTGTTAATTGCTTCTCCACAAATAATAATTTTTGCAATTCATATTTTATTTAATAGCATTTAGTAATTTTTCTTTGTTCAGGAACTCCCAGCTCCCATCTTGGATGATGTAGTTATTCACAAACCTTTGGAACAGCCCAGGTTGCCTTGTGAGCCCTCAGACAATTTGGATGCCATGAATATTGCCTGGCGCTATCAGAATCTTCCTAAAGTGCAGGTAATCAAAGAAAAAAAACTTTTATAAAAATCTATATCGAGTGTTAATTTTGCTTTAGCCTTTTTTTCCATTTGATATAGTAGAATAAAACCAAATTTTTGATGACCTTTGTTAATTAAAAGTTCAACATGTGTCTGTTTTAATGATAGTATGATAATGCACAGTACTGGATCTCTGCTGTTGGTGGTTTGACAATTGTCTCGACCACTAAACCCTTCAGCCTCTAAACTCCTTTCTGCAGTGAATGAGGCCTCAACCTCTCTTTTAAGAGCTGCACCAGATTACTCACACTTAGCTGGCAATAGGTAGGCTTTTCACTGGTCCCCAACTCACACACATACATACACACACGCTTGCACCCCTGCTTAGCCTGGGAAACAAGGATACTGTGCATTGACATGTCTGCTCGCTCAACCCTATGACCCAGACCTGCGCCTCTGTCTTCCCCTAAATCCCTGCCTTTCCCCCTGCTAGGGTCGGCAGCTCTACACTCTTTCTTCCGCTTCTAGGAGAGAGGAACTTCTCCTTCTACTTCTCTGCAGTCTACCCCCGTCGGTCTATAATCCATATCGCTATGTGGATTAACAGCACACAGTGTGTCCCTGGGGATCCTCTCCCTCTTTCTCTCTCTCTGGAAACTTCTTTATATCTGTGTCCTTTCCTCACCTCTCCCCCCTTCCCCTGTAAAATCGTCTTTACAAACCGCAAGTAAGCCCCACCAAAGGATTTGCATCCCAAATTCACCACAAGAGTCAGCGCTTACTTTCCCCTTACACACACCTCTCCTGGCATGACCCACTGTGTCGTTCTGCTGATGAAGACATCAGATCAAAGGTGAGGCCGTCAGGGCGGGGATGGAACGCTAAGCGGGTTGCCTAGCTCACAAAGAGAAGATGAGCCCCTGACCCCCCCGGCCCCACGGACCCCGTCGTTCTGCTGGGAGAGGGACACACCAGGGGCCCTAATCCAGATTAGGAGTAGATTAAGGGCCCCTCCAACAATGGAATCCCTGGTTTCATCGAGAAAGAAGAGCTAAAACTTTCTCTTTCAGCTGCAGGAAAACATCCGCCTTCCCCTGCTTCCCTGACATGTTTGCTTTCACAACCAGAAGTGGACATTTACGTGAAGAAATGATTAAGAGCCTGGTCGTAGTGGTTATTTAACTTCTCCGCTGAAGGAATGTTGAGGAATGACCCATAAACAATGCAATTGCATAACCATAGTGTTGAAAAGTACACGCATTTAACACCTTAAAGAGACAAAAACAAAGTTATCTTTAAATGAACAGCTTCAAACCAGTTTAAATCTTCTGAAATCAAGTGATATTGTATGACAATATTAAAACATAGTTTTTCGTTAGAGATGCACTGATTTTGGTTTTGTGAGCCAATACCGAATTTCAATATTAGTAAAGCTTTGGCATGTTAATTTCATGTTTGTTTTTTCCAAGCATTAAAAACTTTTCTATCGAGGAAAGGTGAGCTGTATTGCAGGAGGCATCTGCCTGTAAATCTTCTGTGATGTGATCAAAAACAACAATTTCAGGTCTTTAGATGTCGACTGGCCAATCACTGCTTATTGCTGGTCAGTCTGAATATCAGCTGGTAGAGGTCACAAGCCAATCCTCGATGCATCTCTATTTTCACTATTAAATTTATTACTCTTATGTTTAACTAAAAGAACTGACTTATTGACCCTTTCAGAGTGCCCTGGCATCCTCTTCTCGATTTGGTCACTACTATGATGTCTCAAAGACAATGGAGCCAGAAATTCGTCAGGCAGCAAAGTGCCACCGCTTCTACCTTCCAGAACATCTCTCGCAACCATCGACCACACACAGGTAGAGCAACAAGACATCATCTACAGAATGCACAGAAACCAATGCGACAATATCCTGAGAACACAGGCACACGAGCATGACATCATCCACAAAACGTTGTATTAATAAGACTTAATTTACAGAACACATGTAATTAAACATGACAGTGTTTTCTGAATATGTATGTAAACCAGTATGTACAGAAAGACAGACCTGCTGTATTAAGTTAAAAAGCAATTGCTATATATGTATATAATCCAAATAACAGCATGTGGAAACTGAGAAGATTGAGCTTTGTTAGTTTTTTTTCAGCAGCAACAAACAACTTTGCTAACTGATGTGTTGTTTTTTTTTTTATAAATTTGCTTTGTATGTATAATACCAGTATAAAGCAGAAACAATGCCTCGTTGTTGAATATTAAATTTTTTTGTGACACAAATTGAACTGAAACATTAGATTAATTAACAACATCTAAATAGAAGTGAATCATTAGTTCTTTCATCATTAGTTATTCAATTTTAGAAGCTCAAATAAGTTAATATCATGCTTGCTTGAAATTGACTGAACATGTTAAATTATAAAATTAGATATAAATAACCAGTGTTTTGTGTATAATCAGTCTAATTAAGCAATTGTTTCAGCTTTAAATGAAGGTTTTTATTACCTCTAGACACCCATGGTAATAAGATTCATTGATTCAACTTAGACCATAAAATATTTTATTATTGTTGAAAATAAATTGCATTATAGTTAATTTGCCATTTTAAAAGTTAATTTTGCTCACTTTTAATCACTCACTTGAATATTTTTAGAGTATTCACTTGCTACTGGAAAATACATTTTAAATCCTAAATCATAGCATTATTACCCAAAACATCTGTGAAAAATCTGCTGGGTTTTATTTTTTACATTTTTTTCTGTTTTAAGCTACTTGTATTAGTTAAGTTGTTCAGATTCTCAGAAAGGTTGTCTATTCAAATAAGGGTCTTGTTTGCTCAGCGTCTGTTTGATTTCTCCTACGTTGAGTGTACTTAGGGTTCAGAGGTTGCGCAGGCTCTTTACTCAAAGAGTGCTGCTGAACACACAAGGGCACACGAAGGCACACTCACATGCACTGGGTAAATACAGCAATCTGGAGCACAGAGGATGTTGGAGGAGGCTTTAGAGGAGCCGTCATTCTTTATATCAGCAAACAGAGACTGTTAAACAGAACGCCTGTGCAAACACATTAAATGTTGCGAGTGTTCGGTTTGAGGTTTTTCCAAGAGTGCAGCATATGTTGTGGACAAAATTGGATATTCTATTAGATAAAACTTATTGATATTTAATGAGGGAAATATAGAGATAAAAATATTGCCTTGTGTTAAACAGTGGTGACTGAAAGTGATACAGTATTTCTGTTGAGACATGTGAATGGGTTACAGATATTACAGACATTTTGACAGCTGGAAACTACACCTGCACAGCACCATTGTGCCCCAATGTCCGCCCAGTTATCGACACAAATACATGTACACACACTCAGCACATTACACACGCAACACACAAACTCCAATGCAGGCTACTCCCCCTTGCACGTGTCCACTGCCCCATGTTGATACCCTAGCTGTTAAATTGCTCCGTTTCACTTGAAGGCATAATTGGCACAAATTGCTCTCTAGGTGATACAGATCCTGTTGTTTAAGACCAAGCATCCCCCTTCCCTCTGTCTTTCTTTCCAAGCTGAAAGAGGAAGGCTGAGATAAAGACGTTTCCTTGTGTATGATCCTAATTAGCCGACGCTCTAGCCCCCGTAGCTAAGCACCTAGACCTCTTTGGTACCTGAATGAGCAGGGCTCAGTAGGGGTAGCTAAAATACAATGCTATCCTACACAATGGCTGCCAACCAGAGGCAACCTCCTGTCACACCATCCCCCCCCCCCAGCTCAGAGCTTGGGCATGGGCAGAGAGGCCGTAAAGGGTAGGTGTCCCTCTTTCACCAATCCAGCTCTATCATTAGCCACAGCAGGGTCAGGAGGCACCATTGTTGTGCTGAATAACTGAAATGGAGTTCATTGATATACTTGGCCAAGTGTAATCAACACAAGGGTGTATTTCTGTTCTTTATGCAGGGCAATTGGCGTGTGACCAACCTATGTGTATCAGCTTTTGTAGCTTGCAGGTTGAATTGACAGCTGACATAGCAGCCCACTGAGAATCGCTACAGAGTGGTCATTACAATGGTGAGGCGTTCTTAAGTGGAGGGTTCTGTGTAAAAAGATGGGGTTAACATTATTATTGGCCATCCTATAAGTTCACGGGGGTTTGGAGGCTTAGCAGTCATCCATCACCTTGACTGTTGCTAAATGTTGCTCTGATGGTACTGTATGCCCCTTGTCAGTGGAGCACATCTTACTCTTGATTAAACACCAAAATGCTGTTCTCTGTTCATTTTAGATATCAGCCCATTAATCCCACTTCTCGTCTGCATTGTGTATACGTTTGTGCATGTGTGCATCTCATCTGTCTGTCTGTCTCGGCACAATCAGATCCTCGGAGAGCTGACAGAGAACCAGTCATGTTGTAATTTAATCAACCAAATAAATTAATTAGATCTCTTGATATGGTTTTTCTGTCTGCTTCAGTGGCTCCAGAATAGCACAGTCAGGAGGAGCATACTACAGTCATTGAGGATTAGGTTGTAGCAGTGATGAGCTAGGTCCGTTTTTTTAATGCTCTAGTGATGGTGTACACATCTTAGGTAAACATTTTGAGTCTCTTCCTGACATCTTTTTTTTTTTCATTGTGTCCTTGTCTGTCTCTCCAGTCCCATGCTTGAGTCTTACGCTGCCTTACTGAAGTCACTTCAGGAGGTCACACACAAAGAGGGCTTTGATTTGGCAGCCCCCATGGTAAGAAGGACTAAATCAATGCTTATTTTTCTTCATTCAGCATAATATTTTTTGCACCAAATAATAAGCAACAACCCTTATCAGACTGGTAATTATTTGAAAAAATAAATGCCCATGTCCAACAGTCACACCATCAACATAGTTTATGCAATATGTTAGATGCAGCCTCCTCACACTTTAAATTCCCCACATCCTTAAATTTATTCTTTCTGTGTTTTGTCGCAACAGCTCAAAAATGTCTTTTTATAATTGCATGGTTACATGTCTGTGTGCTTTATTCACCTACTTTCTGTGACCGCTCTACTTGTCACCTGGAGCCACCTCTCCCCCTGTCACTCACACATGAAATTTACCTCCTCTACCCCCCACTTCCCCTCCCGAGAGCTGTCCCTCAAACACCAGATTAACTGCTGACATCATTAAAGCAGTGTGACCACCTGACATGCTGTTGGCACAGTCCAGGAATGCAGACCAGCACAGAGCCACATGGGCGCTGGCACAAAAAGGCCCAATATGGATAATAGGGTGCATGCACTGGTTTGTTTTTCAGCTTTTGTGAACTAATAACATTATGCAAACAAAATATTAAAAATGCTTTGTCAGAAATTAATTTGGAACAAAGATGGATCTTGTCTTCAGTGTAGGTTTTAGATACTCTCAGATGGTTGTAACAGCAGTGAGAAACACCAGAAATCATCTGATAAGTTTAGGATCCTAGACTTGTTTTAAAGTCTGTATGACTGGCTTTTGGTTCATGGCTAGACTCTACTGGCTCTGTTCCTTAAATTTTCTATAGGCTAAACAAAAGGGGTTAAGTTTGGCCTCCCATTCTGATATTGCCACAGCAACAGTCATGTTACTGCAGTTACCTACTGCTGGGCTTCAGACACATAACTAGATTTTTAATTCTGTTGCTCTTGAAACCTGTGCAGGGAAAAGAAAACTGTTGAACAAATAAAAGACATGACCTGTTGTGACTATGCTTTATATATACAAAATCCAAACATTCCAGTAAATGGATGTATAGAGATGTAACACTGATGATATATCACGTAAAGTGCAGTTTGAAAGTCCTTTGGGAAACTGAGCCAACTTTTGAAAACTGCCATGAAACAATGGCGTTTATTTTTCTTAGATCCCTTTGATAATGCTCTGCATCCAAATGAAGCTTAGGTCATAAAGTTAAGCAAGGAAGTAATGCTGAGTGGAGCTAAAGAGATTTTGTAGAGAGTTGCACTAATAGGAGGGGAGGTTTAAAGAAGACAAAAGGTTGGACACACACGAAAAGTGAGCAGATTTTAAACCAGGGTTTTGTTGATCGTTCTTGGCTTTCTCTTCAGTAATCAAGAACCATCCTAAAGAAACTCCAAATGAAAGGCAATTATGCTAAAGGCTAGAAACCTCTCACAGTTTGGACAACACCTCCATTATCTCAGGTTCTGTGATATATATCCCACCACTGTTTGGACACTTTTTGTCTGTCCTCAGCAGAGTTGGTTGCAGTTCATCCCTTGTGGTGGAGTAACGGGGTTTCAAGGCAAGGCACTCCACCCTTACCCAGGCCCCCTTGGCTGCAGTACATAGCTGCTGTGCCAAGAATGTGCTGGGGTTTCTGGGTGGCGGCCATATTGGAAGCCTGTCTGACAGGTCCATTGTGCATGTGTCAGATGGCTTCTGTGATTGGGCAGTTGTGTCCAGTCACGTTTGGGAACCAATCGTCTGTGCTGCTAAGCAGACTGTCCAGTTGCTCTCACCCAAAGTTTAGAAATACGACCTAAAGCAGGAATATGTTTTTAAAGTTGAAGCAGTTTTGGGAACATACGGAGAATTATGCCCTTTGGTTGTTAATTTTACACTAGTGCATACTCAGTGTGTTCTTAAGTTAAATGTTTACATGGCTTTAAAATGTTTACAACTGTTTTCTTCACTTTCTACTTCTCACAGTCTAAGTCACGTAACATCTTGCGTGTTGGCCTTCACGCCCTTGGCTCAACTTTGTGGGGGGATGACCTGAGTTGCCATGACAACCCTAAACACCGCCACGCCCTTACTACTTTTCTCTATGGACTGCGTGCCTTAATGAGGTCATCACTATCAGTTGCTGTGGTTACTTTACCTTCGCATCTCATTCAGGTAAGATTGTGTTTGACACATATATAGACAGCTTGTCAGCGTTCATAGACAAAGTTTTTTGCTCTTAAAAAATATACATATAACAGTGTCCCAAACCATCATCTTGTGGTTTCCACCAGAACAATACAGAATTGCAGTTCACAATATTTGTGTGCACTGGTTGATATTTGGCAGATAGGCTTATGTTTTGTTACCTTTGCATGATTCAGGTCTTTCCCTTTTTATATCATTCCCCAACCAACTCCATGAAGTTGACTTTTCATTCAGGGGCATCTTAATATGTCTTTTATTTTAGTCACTTGAGGCTGTACTATACGTTTGTGCTTATGACATTTTACTGTTATTTATTTATTTATTTTTAATTTTATTTTATTTAGACAGGTATTTACGAGAGATCTGTAACACAAAAAAATAACATTAAGTTGATATTTAAGTGGACAGTTTCAGTTCTTTCTGCAGTGAATTTCAGGAAGTTGGAGCATCATAGGAGAAGACCTATTTTCTAAGTTCTGTGCGAACTAAGGGGACACTGAAATAAATAAAATCCTGGGAACGTAGGCTATGACTGTACTGTCTTTTTTACATCTTGTAATGTAGATAGTGAAGCAGAAAACTGAGGACAGATTTGTAAATAAAGGTATAACTGTATAGAAGCCTGCAGGTAGAAAATGATGGCCAGTTTACCAGTGAGTACAGGGATGTGTGAGAGGTTTACAGTTCATTATAAATCAGAGTTGTCCATAATAAGCAACATCCAACGTATACAGAGAGCTGGCCGGGCATTCACATAAACATCATAATCCAGTAGTGGTTGGAAGGTTGCAGACACAAGATGTTTGCAAGCCTCAAGAGGGAAACATGAAGTATTTCTAAAGAAAAATCTTAGTTTTAGCTTCAGCTTTTTTCAAAATGTGGACATTCTGACATTTGAAGGAAAACTTTTGGTCAATGACAACACCGAGAAATATTTAGAAGTTTCTACAAACTCTATAGCTAAGCCATTTAAGGTTGTAGTTATAAAAACGGCTTCTTGCAGTTTGTGGGTGGGGTAGGATGGGTGGGGTAGATTGGGCTATGAGTCCGTGTGTCTGTGTCCAGTCTGGCCTCTCAGTGTGAAGGTGGAGTCATCTGCTGAGGCATATGGCAAACCACAGCCCTCCCCCAGACAGTCAGCCATCGAGGCACTCTCACCACAAAAGCCATCTTTATACTGAACTAACCTGGCCACTCTATAACCACTCAGAGTACTCATTTACAAGAGCATTGTCACTGTTTTATTTGTTATTCCTTTATTTAAAGATATAGGTCAGTGCTTAACTTGGAGAACAGCTGTGTTGTCACAACAAGCTCTGGCTCCAGGCCTACACGCACAGTGCGCGGCGGCTTGGCCTAGTCAAAAAAGGTAGAGTGGCTAACTAGCAGATGTCAGCTGTGGTGGGAGCGGTCCCCCTGTCCCACTCTGGTCAGGCTTCCCAACCCTTAATCTGTCCCCACCCCCCAACCCCCTTCTCCACCCTGGGGAGAGAAGTGAATGAGATGAGAAAAAGGAGAGGGGGTAAATTTTGGACTGAATCAGGTGTTTGGTGATGAAGCCAACATGGAGGTAATTAGCGGCTGTTATGTTACGACCTTATGATTAGCCCACCAATGTGAATCTAACTTGATGTTATTATATTAAAGTATTTTGATTGATCGGCTAGGATCACCAATATATGAAGTTTGCTCTTCTTAACGTGATAGTAATTTTACCTTTTTAATATTTTACCAACTGACATTTTGACAGAGCATATTTCCGCCATTGCACATTAAAGATAGTTTGGTTATGAGAGTATGGTCTTTGGAAGATTGTCTAGACTGGTTGCTGTGGTTTAGCTGGCTGAAATAGTGAGCCCACAGCTACTAGTCTACAATACTTGATCCATTATTGAGTAGCTTAGGAAGCTGAGCAACTTACTGAAAGCCTCCCCACAGTAGCCTAGTGCCACAGCCCATCTGAAACATTAATTAGGCATGCCCTAGCTTGGTTCTCCTTCTCCATACTATGTCCTGAAACCACACCCAGTTTATACACAAACTTGAAATACAGTTCTTCTAAAAATGCTTCTAAATACAGTACAGACCAAAATTTTCAGATGCTTTCAAGTTTTGAACATTTTTCTCCACACGTTGCTTAAAATAGATGCTTTTCTTTCTTATTGTTGCGTGGACACTCACCATAGCCTATAGAATACTATGGGTGTTCGTAATGTAGGGAAATAAAAGATATGGGTGTCCACACAACAAACAAAACAATGTATAGTTTTTTTTTAACTTAATGTCATGATATTTGATGATATTTCTCAACTATGCAACTGTTCAGATCAGAAACACCTTCGTCAGCAGAGACTGAAAATCTTGAGAACGATTCTATAAACCTTTCACTTCTTTCTTTCTGAAGATTTCTCTCATCTTGGCAGAATCATTTAAAACTAAACATAATTGAACAGGGTGGTTTAAGTTCACATCCATTTTCAGATCATTACCCTTTGATGTTTAGGTCCAGGCTTAAACTGAGTCACATCAGGACTTTGACTTTTTTTCCATCAGAAGAAGCATTTTTGTTCCGTGTTGTAAAATTTAGGTTTTTCTTTTCCTTTTTTCACTTCTTTGGTTACTTATCTGGTTACTTAGAGTGCTGAATTATTCTATCGACCTGGGCTTCCAACTGACAAAATCTGTTGGGGGGTCCAAACTAAATTCAGTTGAGAATGACAGATTCTACTGTGTTTCTGAAAAAAATGTATTTATAAAATCCATTTACTTGCAAACTTTTGACTAGCATTTTAACTTCTGCACACAGTATCAATTGAGAGAACGTAACTTATAAAAAGTTCTGACTTTTTATGTATGTTTGTTAAAACTCATCAGGTTGAGGGAGGATACTTCAAAACTCAAATACTGTATTTCAGCTCTATAATATTTGAACATGTGTGAATTCTGAGAAGCACCTCTTTTGTACATGTGGCAGTTTGTCTTTATATTAAATAAATGTCTTCCATGACGCAATGATAACAGAATTCAAATATCAGAAGAGTTCTTCGATATACAGGCAGTACAATCTATAGCACCTTTATCTTAACATTTCTTTAATTTTATGTTACACAACAAATTTTGTAAACTGTTAAATTATGGGACTTTTGTTTATTACTTAGTCACTGTGAAGGTTTCGTTTTCAAAAGTCATATTTAGGATTGGGCATTGTTTGAATTTGAACGATTCTGATTCCTCATTTGGATTCTGCAGTTCCCAATGATTCCCAATTTTGATTCTTTATAGAGGCAGGGTCAACAAAGTTTACATGGTTTAAATGAGGTAGCTAACCAGA
>JARVJO010000164.1:10694659-10711401 GCA_031762555.1 Cynodonichthys magdalenae | reverse complement strand
AATGTGTTTGTTATTAATCTTGTTAGCCTGGAAATGTTTTCCTCATTTCAAGTCTTACTGAGCGCAATTGTCTTACTTGCATGGTAAATTATTTCACTTAATTTGACAATTTAAGCCTGAACATCAATTCAAATTGGTGTTTGGTGGCTCACCTGGATTTTTTTCTTCGTTGGTATTGGGCGGCTTCTTTTTCCAGATGGACGACTGGGTATTAAAACTAGGTATCAAAATTTAAAAGTACGAACGATTCCGGGAGAATTGAAACATTAGTCCTGGTTCCAATCGATACTCGATGCCCAACCCTAGTCATATTAGAGTTTAGAGTTTTGACTTTATTAACAAAATTGTAGATATTTTAATATCTGGATGTTATCAGATTAATGTATTAAACATTTGTTTGACTGTTTAAGAATAATTACATAAAATGTTAATATATAAAACCCTATATAATTGAGATAAGCTTTTCTAAAAGAGCTTTTGACCACGTGCACATCTTTCTGACCTCATTCTGCCCTGCTGCCAGTATACTGAGCTGCTTGAAGTGGACACTTTGAATCTGTTTGACTCTGAAAGAGTTAACTCTTTGCCAAGAAACCACGTCTCTTTATTTAAGTATGTAGTGAAGAGTCGTTATAACCTTCATAGAGCAGTACAGAATATGTTTAATTGGCATTTTTCTCATGTAGATTAACCAGGTTGCATGGTGCTATTAATGTTTTTGAATAATTTGTTGTTTCCAAACTCTTGGCTGTAATTGCAACACACAAGTTACCTAACATACTCCTTTCAGTGACGGTGGTACTGACTGCTGGGATATGCATACTTTAAAAGTAGGACAAAAATGAAAAGGAATGAAGAAAGTGTGGGGAAAAGACATGAAGGCATGAAAACTGCATTAGGCAGTGGCAGCCGACACAGAGAGGGGGACGTGAATGATTCAGGAGGGAAAGTGATTAATAATGCAGGACACCCCTCTCCCTCTGTCCCAATGTCCCTGTTTCTCCTTCCCATCCCCTCTATTCCTTTTACTTTCTACCTATATTTCTCCTCCCATTCTTTATAGTCTACTTTTCACTTCTCATTTGTCACAGACCTCACCAGTAGGGGGAGCTCTCCACATCAAGCTTGTAATGCTGCAGCGTTTCAGTCTTGTCCTGCATTGCACAGGTTTTAAATCTTGCACTAGCAATTAGCCTTTTTGTCAGAGATCTTTTAAGTTTAAAGATGTAAGCATGTTGCTCATTTAAATGTTCCCATTCTCTTTTTAGGGTGCATAATGGATGTAATGAGTATGTCCATTTGCTTGACTTACATTGATTGACCTGTGTGACTCTAGTACCTCATCTTTCTCACATATAAGCCATGGGCAGATATGACCTGGCCACAGGAAATGATGACCTAATTTAATTGCAACACTGATTGCCCGTCAGGAGGCTTTTAATTACCTGCTTGTGTTTTTTTCCACCCACTCTTTACCCTCTGTTAATCTTGATCTCACTCGATCCTACAGGACAGAGCTCTAATAGGCAGCATAACCAGGCTGTGCGACAATGCCATAGCCCTGGAATCATTCAAAGGCTCTGAGAGAGAGACTAACCCACTCTACAAAGACTACCACGGTAAGAAAACACACACTCGCTTATCTTTCCGTCTCTTTTCCATCAGAGATACACACATATACACAGAGGCAGTGCATTAAAGCTGGGGCTGGGCCATGGATGGAGGCAGGGCAGCCCCCTTGCAGGCCAGGCTGTCAGTGTGAGTTAGTGTGCTGCTGCTCAATCAGACGTGCTCCTCAGTAGACAGGCCGGGGGGGATTCAGCTGCCACGCTGTATACACCCCCCCCCCCCCCACCACCCACCACCACCACCCCTCTCTCCCTTGCACCTTCACCCGCTCCATCCCTGCCTCCACCCCCCCTCCAGCAGAGGCTCTCTCCCTCTCGCCTCGCCCACTCTCCATCCCCAGTCCCATACCCCTGAGGCTCTGGAGCAGAGCAGACCAACACTAGGGAATCGATATTCTCACCATCATTCTCTCTTCCTCTCTGCTTCTATCTTTCTATCCCTCGCTCAATGTCTCCGTGGCCAGCATGCTCTGCTAATAAATGGAGGGCATTGCTTTCAGTAGGGAGACAGGACACCGGTAAGGGACGTTTGGAGAGAAAGAAACTAAGACACAGACGGAGAGGTCAACAGAGTTTGTTCTTGCTCCCCCATCTTCATCATCACTTTTTCTGCACAGTTTTATCATTCTCTTTTTCCTCTTCCTCACTTTCCTCTTTTCTATCACTCTCCACACATAAAGGTCAGTAAAAACCAGAGAGATATTTTTAGCCGTGATTCTCAAATTCTCCCACTCTTTTTTTTTTTTTTTTCTTTTCCTTTATTTTCTTTCACCACATAAAGGAAAGTGTTTTAAAAAATCCATGGCAGAAATTTGTTTCATTTTTATGACTTCTATATTCATCTCCATTATGAATGCGGTTTCCCTAAACATCTTAAAGCATATAGAGTTAGTCATGCGTCATTTTTTTTAAAACGCTGCAAAATGTTTTAACTGCATTCTGCTGCTGATATTGTTTGAAAGTTCTGTTCAAAAATATATATACTTACCCTGTTTTAACCAGCTGTACAAATTCTGGTGGGGTTATGAAATACATTTATGTGTGTGATTGTTTTGATGTGTGTTGATGAGTGCCAACGCATCTGGTGCGAGTGTGAGCGTGCATGCGGCTGCGCGTGCACGTGTGTTTGCGGCAGCAGTTCAGGGCTGCTCAAAGCATGCTGGGAAGCCTGTCACTGCAAATCAGGCAAGGGGAAATCACCCAAGTGCACAGAGGAGAGAGCCCACCATCCCCCACTTTCTGTGTCTGTCTTCTTTTCTCCATTACTCCCTCGATCTCTTCTTTTCTGTGTCACACTTATTTATACCGCCCCACATCTACAGTACAGATACAGTTATGTGGAGATGAAACTGTGCTGAAATAAAATGAGGTTGAGTTAAAGAAAGATTCTGTCCTCTGCAGGAAGTTCTAGTTTGTTTTCTCACAAAAATAGTTGAAAATATGATTCCATTGTTATATTTTAGGCTTTAGGAAACCAAAAAGGGTGCAAGAATGCTCAAATAGAAAAGTTTAAAACTGTTTTCTGAAAGAATCCATGTAATTTTACACTTTTACGTTAACTTAGTTTCTACAAGTGTTTATTTCTCAGTTTCAATAATGCCTCAGGAACCTCTTCTATACAACACATTTTGATTGCACTGTTAAACTTTTTTATATTTAATCTGCTCCTTCTGCCTTTTGCAGGTCTGCTGCACGTACAACAGGTGCCTCACCTAAACTGTTTGGCAAGTCAACTCCCTGACCACAAAGACTTGGCCTTTAAGCTCAAGAGAAAACAGTTCACTATCGAGGTATGTTGTCAAAGTTATACTGCAAAACCAGATCTTCCATGGTTGTACCATCACCTTTTTTAATAATGTCTTTAATTTAGCATCTGATTCAGTTTTAAAATATCGTATTTATTAAGATTAAATTTCTTACATTGGCATTCATATTTTTAAAAATGTGTTGGCAGCAATTATAAGAAATCTCACCCATTAGCAACATTCTACCAGCTGTGTTTATTTTCTTTTGGTATTGGGTGGCAAAATAAAAGGTGAAACTATTGATTATACACTGTTGCTCTCACTGCCTCTGCAGTGTAAAGTCAAAAAGCAACAGAGTGAAAAAAAGGCTTCATTTTCACAAATATACCATGAAGGAACACTGATTGTTGATCAATAATTATAACTCACATTTTTATATGTGCTTATCAGTCAGCCAGTAAACATGATTTACATGCATAGATGCATATTTAAAATAAAGGGAAAGGGAAAATGAGTTGTAGAAGCAGTTTGTTCTAATATAGTGCTGAAGAAAAAACTATGTAGAGTGTGATGTTGCAGTCATTTTCTCTTTCTCTGTTTTTATTTTTTTTTTTGGTTTGATTGTTATTTTTTTAACAAAATCATTTTGTTTATTAGAATAAAGTTCCAATATGGCTAACATATGCCAACAAATACTGTATGTATGTTTAATATGGCACTTTTTGTGACCTCTTTTTTTCCAAGAAATTTAGATTTATTATTTCTCTTTTATTTAGAGCTAAAAGATTAATTTATTTTGCATGTGTCACATCATCACTCTAATTCAAAGATATCATTATGACACTGAACTACTGCACTGATGACAAATTAAGAGGCCCTGCTCTTAGCTCAGGCTCATGATTGATCCTCATTACATTATCATTAACTTATCACATCTTCTGGTCCCTGGCTCTTAAGTGAGGCCTTTTGTTTCAGCCAGGATGTGATGGAAAAGAGCAAAATATCCACCCTACCCCCAAATTTAACTGCACCCCACAATCAGCACCTTTTTTATTGCCATTCTCCACTTCCTATTTTTAATGTTGATTCTCTCCTCCTTTTCCTGAACCCTTATTAACCTTCTCCTGCATAACATAATAAGGTTTGTAAAAGTCAATTTTTACTTAATAGTTGTAGATAATAGTTTATATTATTAGGATTATTTTATTTTTCGTAAACATAAGAATTTAAAATTTTCGGAGGAAAAATGGGTGCACACAACAGTAATACTGAGTTAATTATAATAAACCTTTTTTAGGCTGCCTTCAGGCCCAGGCCTCCCTTGAAAAAGAGATCTGTTTTTCTTTTTAGTATTTAATTAACTCTCAAGTCAATTTTCTCTTAAGTGTTAAACTCCAAGTATTTGCATAAGTGGAGATATCTGAAACTGACTTTTCGAAATATATATTTTTAAATGTTTGAATTGTTTTTTGCTTGTAAGCAAGATAAATTTGCTTCTTTTGCAAACAAGGTTTTGAATCTGTTCATTGTGTTGGATCGTTGTTTTAATTATTCCTCTGCACTGAGCACACATAATGGTTATTTTTGAAGTGTCCTTGTTAATCTGTAGGAGCTAAATAAATCGTTATAAATGCCAACAGGTCATTGCTAAGTGTAGGTTCTTTCTACTTTCCTTGTCTAAAAAGTTTTTTTTTGCTCTGAGCAATAATCATCATCTGGCCCTGTTCACAGAAAGAAAAGGATTGACATCAACTTAAGACATTTTTATTTTTCTAAAATAGCTGCAATTATTGACACAAGAAAGTAACATCACATAAAATGTCAATCAAAATCTTTGGTTTTGACACATTCTTATGTGTCAGGGAAATTCCCAGAGCTTATTGCATTGTATCCCAAGTCATGCGTCAAATCAGCCAAAACACTTTTTTTTAATCCCTAATATGTTCTTGTGTATGTACTTCAGCTCTTTAATTGTCTGTGATTAATTTGTGCATAACCCGAGACTGAGAAGTCACAATGATATGAACACACATTAGCTTTAAGTTCTTTTTTCTTTTGGAGAGGTAATTCTGCCTATAAGTTCATAGGCTGGACTACTTCAGACTATGTAGACCATTTTAAATTGCACTTGACCTGTTGATTGAACTGTCTTTGTGGACAGCTGATTGACATATGAGATGGCAATTAAACTTGTTTGACATGTGACAGGCCACGCCATCCCTGCTCATCGTCTCATTTACTCAAGCTACAAGACTTTTTTGCCTGAAGCCACAAAAGATGGATCATTCCCTCCACTGCTCAGCCTTCTTCCACACATCCGGATGATATTTGCTCATTTTAACTTTCGACTCGTGTTTTTAGGTTTCAAAAGCAGTGAATCATGCAGCTTTAATATGATCTATCTAGAATAATTTGTGTGTAGTTGTAAGTGACAAATGATTGACAGCAGTAGTTTCTCACCTGTTGGGTCAGGCAGCTACATGTCAGTTACTTGCAGATTTGTTCTGGTAACTAATTTTTAACTGCTGTTTCCATTAGCCACTAGGACTTCAGGAATGAGGAAAATCTTAATCTGCCAGAACATCCTTTTTTAATAAGGAAACTTTTGTAAATTTAATCATCTATAATTGTTTAAATAGTTGAGAGGTGTTTGTGCGATCCTTTCCCATACTCAATTTGTTCAATGCTCGGTTAGTTGTTGTCAGTTAAGGGTGCCAGAGAAAAGCTTGACGTTCTGAGAGTTCAAGCTGTGGTTGATGAGCAGTTATTAGCTATAATGCCTGAGGCCAGAATTAACCCATGGCCCTGTTTGAGCAGGTAGGGGAGTGTTAGGTGTTTAGGCAAGATTAACACATACTCACAGACACACAGACAAACATTGCTTGCTCTCACACATAGAAATATTGACAGTGATGCAGCAGCTCATGCAAGTATGTGTTGTGAAATGCAGGCACGTCCTCAGAGATGTTTTCTGTAGCACGCAATGTGCGTGAGAATTTTCGCAGTCACTCGTTTTAAGCCAACGCAGGCTTCCGCCACCAGTTTCTCAGTTCAAGATGTTTTGAGGATGAAACTCCAAAGAATGCAGATGGTACGCAATTACATTCTTTTTACCTTTGCGTGACCCTTTAAACTGACAGACAATGTGCCTTTGGGGTACCGGGGTCCCAAAAGAAAGTCACAGGGTCAAATATAGTTTAAGACAGGGATTTGTGCCAAATTAGTCTTCTATTAGAGAGCCTGTTTGGAGATGTTTCTAACAATTGGAGGCCATTTTACTGTGGCTGTGTAGGCTGTATACCGGAACCTTTTTGCTTTGTTTGAAAGTATTTTATGGTGTTTTATTAATATTTTTTTTAAATAACTTTTAAAGACAAATGCAAAAGAGGGGGATGACTTGTGATGACAGTCACATTCAAAGCCAAAGATCTCAGAGTGACCTCATTTCACAGATTCACATCTTTGTTCACAAGAACAGGACCACTTTGTTGGTGCAGTAAAGGAGGCAGTGCAGAGCACACATGGAACAAAATCGGAGGTCATTTGAATCTAGCTTTCATTTTGCTCGGATGCAGTCCAATCATCCTTTATTATGGTGCCGTGGAAGTCAAAATGACATCTCTTTGCTGTTTACACTGAAAGATAAAATAACCTCTGCAAAAGAACTGAACAAATATGAAACATGTTGCAGATTTTTTTGTGTACAAATTTTGATGTCTGGTAGACTTTGAAATTCAAAGTAGACTTTTTGAAAAGAGACAATTGCTGAACATATTTTATAGTGTTTTTGAAGGTATTGCTCACATAAACGTAAATGGTTCAAGATGAAAAAGCTCATCTAAAGTCAGTCTTACTTTTGTATTTAACAAATTTGATTATAACTAAGCAAATATTGGTGTTTAAGGTTGAGAATATGCAACAACTACTTCCTCATCCTTACAGCTTGATTTTACACCTGCTTCAGTCAGCTGAGTCATTTTGTATGTACAAAAGTAAAAGAAAATAGCAAACAAAAATGACGAAGGTAAAGATGAACAGAGGACTTAAGAGGAAGCTGAACTGAAAGCATCTGAAAGAGGTGTATGGGGGGGTTTAATGTTTCCTGGCATGTCCTCAAAACGTCTTTAAGACAACGCCTGTGTCTGCCCCCTGTTGAAGCTTGTGGGTGCCAAGGGAAGGGTGTTAATGGACCTATGTGAGGAACAGAGCGAAGGCTTGGTGAGGAGGGGGAAGGCATAAGCAGAGAGAAACAGTTAAGTGATTCTCAGGTCAGGTCTAATTAAAATGAGGGCTTTTCCTCAGAGGCACTAAAGCATCTTATTGAGAGAGAAATAAAAAGGAGTGAAAGGAGGAGTTTCAGAATGGGGAATGAGGGAGACAGCGACTGACTCCTCAGGGTGTCTCCTTTTTTTCCCCCCTTTTTTGCATTTGTTTTCTTCCCATGCCCAATAATGCATAGGACTTAAAATCATACAGCTATTTCTGAAAATAACTAATATGAAGAATGAATTGTTCAAATGTTCAAATATTCAAACAAAAGCACTGTTTGCAGAATGAAAAATAAAATGCATCAAAATAATAAAAGACATGTGGATCTCAAATATATCAGAATGCAAGAAAAAGTCCCTTTGTTTCTCAAGACACCAAACTAACACCTACTTTGTCTAGTGAATGACAATAAGGTGGGAATGGACCTTTTGGAATAATATTCCAAATGAATAATTTATACTTCCTTCCTTGGTGCACATCAGCCTCTCTTGCAATTGGGAATGAGGTGTGCTTATGGGTTGTGCTTGTCTGGGAAAAAAAATAAAGAGAGGGCTTAGCGTAGGTCAGTCAGTTGCACGCGATAGTACTCCTCAGCTGAACAATTCACAACATACATCAGATTTGTATGTATTATTTAGCATGCATTTTATCTACTCAGGAAACATGCTTGTGCATTTCTTTGGAGGTAGTGTATAAACTCTCTGTTACTGAGTCTAGGATATGTGGAGGGTTGCTAAAATGTGCTGTGGTATTTTCAAGGTCCTGAAATTGGTTTGCTGCAGAAATGCCTTGATTTTTTTCTATTTGTTTTTTTGTTTTTTATGTTGTTGTTGTATAATAGAAAACCTAGACCAGATACAGTATTTTAAATGCAAAACAATTTGTAATGAACGTGTGTTTAAAGGTAGTAATGCAAATATGACTAGTAGTGGTGTAGGTAAAAGGCCTATTTCTCCCCATTTTGACTTGAAAGAGTAGGGAAAGCACACATGTATTATTGAGGACTACTTTTATTTTTGTAGCTGTGCATGCTGGTTGTTATGTAAAAACTGCAATACTTGCCATAAATGGAATGCAGCCTTCATCACCTTACCTGTGCTTTTCTTTCTTTTTCAGTACAAAAAGTCTGCCATGAAGGCTTCAACCAGTTGGGTGTTAAGTCAATGTGACCTGAGTAAAGTGTAACTAAAATCAAGGTTTAAAAATGATGATGGGCACAAACTTGAATGAATGGATTATTTGTTTTAATGATTTATTTATTTGTTGCCTAACACATGGAAGGAAAAGCTGCTTCGGTCGTGTTTGTAGTAGCTGAGTCAAAGCTCAGTGAAAGAATATTTGTGACAAGTAAATGCGCTTCCCTCCGCACTATATCAACAAAACGCCGAAACGTTTGTTTCAAACAAACAGCATTAAAGCCAAACAAAATGGGGCATCTCTGCTCCTCCTGCCACATTGTGTAAGAATGTGGTCGGCCTGAACTCGCCCTGAAAGTGGAACTGTTTCTTCAGTGAGCAATGAACCCTTAACACAATCCATGCACCAATCAGCTCCCATCAGACGAGACTAGCCACATTGGACTCAGACCTGATTAAAGTAGCCCTAGATGTCTTCAGCTCCCATTAGAGAAAGAAGAAGAGGCTATACCGTGCATGCCACCCCACATCTATGGGGTCTTGTGGCACTAAGGGGTACATGTAATTCTCCTCAGATATGCTTTTGTTAGCATAATCTTTGTGACTGGCGAACCAAAGGTCTCCTGGTACTTGAAAGTTGTATTTCTGCTTTTTCTTTATTGTTATTTACCATGTTTCTTTTGAAAATTTGGATCTAATTTTGCCTTAGGTTCATACGCTTTTTTTATTCAAGTCTTAGGAAAAACTGTGAGAGAGAAAAGTGGATTTTCTCTTCTCTGCAAAGATTCTGTTGCTTATAGGTCATGATTTGTATTTAAGTTGCATTAAATCTTAGTTGTGTTTGTTTAATAGTTAGCTTTCAGCATAAGTAAGAACTAAGAACAAATGGGCAGCATCACAAATACGTCTTGGGTGTCTTATTCTGGACAAGTTTGAATAATAAACCACTCTGTAATGTAGACTGTACAAAATAGTGAATTTGCAATCATGCATACTCTAATAATTGTATGTTGTTTTTTATAAAAAATAGTTTAATAAAACATCCTACTAGTTCTTCGCCCTAAACAACATCTAATTTAAAGTTGCATTGAAGTATGACTAATATTATTATTAAGACTTCACAGAGTAGCGACAAAAGTCAGTGAGTGTTTTATTTTAAAATGAAACACTGTCCTCACTGCTGTCGGCCCACAGAGAAGGTTCAAATTGCCATCCTCTGCACAAACAGCTCCATGGTTGGAGTGGTTCAAAGGTGGAATGTTGATCCAGACCAGGAGCATCCAACTCAGGAAGGCTCTCTGCATGGCTCCTAAAAATAACTTTCCCACACTCTCACAACTCATTGTCAGGATGACAATTGTGTGTTTGTCTTTTTTTGTTGTTGTTGTTCTTGTTCTTTTTCCATGTGTGTGCACTTATTATTTTTATTCAGTGTATTTTTGTGATGTAATTAGCTTAGATTTGTATGTAGACTTTAGTAGCAGCCTGTCACAAAGACACAATTAGTTCCAGTTTTTTAATTTGAATTCACGATGAGTCCTGACATAACGCAGATTGGCACACAAAATAATTTTTTAGCTCTAGCAAATTGATTCCTAAAACCGCAACAGATCTTGATCATTTCATCTAATCATAAAGACACTTGTTTCAGCTAATCACTGCTACTTAACCTTTGCCTTAAATAATGTGTCTGCATTTAAGAAGGACTCACCCGGCAGTCAACATAGAGTTGTTTAAATTGGTGTTGGCTAGGTGCTGAATGGTGCAGTGCTCATGAATTTTATGAGGGCGAGTGTCCTTTTCCTCCAGAGTTCACAGGTGGCTATTGAAAGGCCCAGTCAAATGATGGAGGATAGTTAGGACACATATAGACCCCTGAATAGGCTTTAATTATATGCAGTTGATGAGTCAGAGGGCCATTCGAAGGACAAGCCTGCACTTCAAAGGGAAAGTTTGAGGGCAAGGTGATGCTCCTTGATGAAAAGTTTGTGACCCTATCCTTGAATTGGGGAGCGTATGTGACTCATTGGTTTGTGTTTAAAATAGAACAATTTTCTTTGTGCATACGTCAGTGTGTCTGCACTGTCTACACACACACACACACACACACGAATGTATGAAGGTGGAGGTTCAGGCAGCGAGGGGTCTGGGAGGGAGAATACTTCAGTGTGTGGCTTAACCAAACTTTCTCTTTGTTCCCAACAACGATGAGTGATGCTGAGTGACAGGGGTGTTAGGAGTGGGATCTGGTGAACAGAATGTGCCTAAGCAGCGCCCAGCTATACTTACACAAAAGGCAGCAAAAGGTCAAATCTGAGCCAAGCTTCTTGTCTGCTGGCAAATTGTATTGTCCTGTGTTACACATCACATATTAGGCTTGAATATTTTGTTTGTTTTATTCATTCAGCTCATGAGTGGTCTCATTTTAATAGTTTTGTTGTCGTCCTAAATAATTTTCAAATAACACAAAAGCTGTTTTTATTACATGACCCCTAGAGATACATTTTTTTTTCTTTAATTTTAAACTTTATTAACAGAAATTGCCTTAAGTAGCTCTATTTATTTGTACTACTTCCATTTTTTCCCCAGGCTTACAGAATTTTAGAGCATCTCCTCACTTTAAAGCAAATAAGAAAACATTCACAGATTTCCTGTTGTTAAACAAAATCCCTACATTTTGCTTACTCAAAGTTGATGCACAATGCCTCCTTCTACCTCTACATACACACATGTCCCGCCGCCTGCTAGGGATGAGGAGGACTTGCGTGCAAGTGTTTCCCAGGGGGCAGTTGTAGACTGAGGGTTTTGAGGCCCAAGGATGGCTCTAGATGGCAGTTTGTGAGGAACTGGTAATTTTTCTTTTTGCCTGCTCTTCTCTTCCCCCTCCCCCGTTTTTTGAGTTCTGGCAGTGATTGTAATGGGGGTTGACAGCTTACCTCTCCCTAGCGTGCCTACTGTCCTTGGAGCGTTAGACCCCCACCCCCTACCCCACAAAATCATACCGCCACCCATAAGTCCCAGAAGGCCACAAAGGTTACTCCATATGTTGGTCTGGGTATTTTTTTTTTCTCAGACAGTTTTCTGTCAAGTCTGAACAGATCTGTCTGAATGAAATAATTAAATGCAATGTATTTTGTCTTTATTCCCTCATGATAAATAGATCTCTGTATGGAATATGTTCATTGTCCCTTTTTTGCACTGTTACCCTCCTGCCTCCTGTTCTTCTGTGTGAGTTGCGATTCAGTGGTGTGAAAAGATCCTGGGTCTGCAGTTTCACATCTATTAAAGGCTTCATGTTTGGAGAGGGAAGTGATCTGATAGCCTGATACTGTACGCTCACTTACACAGACTGTGTAAGAGAGTGTATTGGCATTATGTGTATTACTATACATGTATTTAACTTGCACTTTTTTCAGTTGTATACACACACACATTTCAGTTTTACAACCCTTGTTTTGTTGCAAGTTGGGAGATTATTTTTTTTGAAATGGATTTTTTTTATAAAAAAAAACTAAAAATCAAACCAATACATATTATACGTGTTAATGATGGATGTATGACACGGCCTTTATATGTTGCAGTGTTACAAGTTTAGACTAAACAAGAGATGTGCAATATGGGTGTAAATCTCCAGCTTTATCACAATACGATATTACATCGATGTTTGGATGACGATTTGATATTCTCGATATCACAAAGTCTGTCACGATACAATTTCGATTCAATTCAGTTCACAAGTCTGCAATCGATATGTGATATCATATGCCCATCTAACACAATGACTCTGTTAGATGGGCATATGATATCGATTCACATCAAGCATATGATGACGATATAGATCGATATTTTCATTTTGCCTCGATATGACTGAATCATTACCCACTCAAATCGGTGTATCGATATGAATCGATGTATCGTTACACCCCTAATGTGTATTAGGAGGAGGCATGTTGAAATGAGGAAAGTAGTTCAGAACTCGATGTGTATGTGAATGTTAGAGTAGGCAGAGTCTTAACAAAATTACTTTCTATGAATTCTACTAACACACCACGCTGGGTTTTTCCTGTCTCCTTCACTGTCTTTGTCATGACAAATTCATCTCAAACTTGCATGCTGTCCTTACTGTCTGACTTGTGCACTTTTGCTTTTGTCAGAGGCTGTGTTCTTCTACTCTTCTTTTTAATTAGTTATTTTTCAGAGTGTTGCTCTTTATACATTCAGAAACCTTAAGTCGACTAAAAAGCGTTCCTCATTTCCACCTCATTTGCTTTCAGACACAAAGTTAATCTGGCATCTTATAGGCTGCTCCCTGTTTTAAGAACTTGTAATTATAGTGAAGGCTACTCAACACACACACTCCATGCACTGTCAAAAAATAAAAAGGCAGTCTAAATTAGATGTTCAGATAGAAGTGCAAAGGCAAAAGAAATGCTGTGGGAATCAATCTGAAATGTTAGAAAATGCAAGATAAGTGCCAAAGAGGTTGTGTTCAGCTTTCTGGCATTCTCTTTAAATACCTTGCAGCCTAAAGTGGAATCCCAGCCCCGCCCCACAGATGACCCCACGGAATGTTTGAGGATTCATTCAGCACTTACTCTGAACACACAAGTTTTTTTTTTGTTTTGTTTTTAATCACAATTTTTTTTTCCTCCCTTGCTGCAGCGTACAAGTGTTTTACCTCTTTAGGACCTAATGGCTGCATACATATCAGAGAGGATGCACTGGCCTGGTGTAATCTGACTTGTCTTAATTACAGGCAGTATCCAGTAATAGGCTGCACCCATAGATATCGGCCATTAGAGCAGTGTCTCTGGCAGGAGGGGTCTGATTGGCTATGTGGTAGCTGATAAAGAAGCCATGCCTCATTTCCCTCCAATTTTTTTGTTCACATATCTCTGTATTAAAGTCAAGCGTGAAGATGGCAAAGGACTGTGTTAAAATGATTTATACATTCCTCTGTTTGGTTGTAGCTAATCTGCTTTTCCTGATTGCATTGTCAGCAATCAGTGCTTCCATTTAAGTAACTGATTTTCACTGGATTGAAGCTATTTCAGTCGAGTTTAAAAGGTAACATTAAAATTTAAAGATTCCTTTTTATTTGCTTTAAATTGCTGACAGTAGTACAGTCTTCTTTGAAGGGCCCTGCCCAGGCCCTAGGCTGGTTTGTGGGGTTTTGATTTCAAAACCTTAAATCAGCAGATCTCCCTGCTAATTGGGCTAAACCACAACAAGTGTCCTCAAATAGACTTTGGAAACTTGAATAAGAGGTACTTTCTGTTTACCCTCAACAGTTTTGTGCTTTTTAAATTCTTTGTTACGAGTTCACACATGATGTCTGACAACTTATGGTGTGCTTCTCTTAAGAGTGAGTTGGATGAGATGATTTATGTAAATAATGACCACAACGATATTGATGTTGCGTTCCCAATCCTTTCATCTCACACTATTCACAAAGTCTTTGTTAGCAGCAGAGAAGCATGTGATATAGTTGCATGATATGTTTGAGTAATTCCACTCACTGCTTCGCAATCCATTTCAAATGCCATAAAACAAAGTCAAGCCATTAAAGATAATATACCCATTATTAGTATGGAAATTAGAAATGTAATACTGTGAAGTACTGAAAGCTTGTCACTTGAGTGACAGTTAAAGACACTCCTGGTTCAGTGCACTGTATTTAAGATATGTTTGATGTTTTTCAAACTCCATATTTGGCACATTATCCTCGGGTGGCATCTCCCACCTTGTTGGTATTTAAGACAGATTTCAATGAATATTACTGGATTGTGATGGTGGTTGCGTTTAAGGATACAGTTCCCTCATAACAGGGAGGTGTCGTCTGCTGACAGATCGCTGTCTGGATGAGAGAGCACAGCAGCATCCCACCTCATTACCGTAGCAACACACTAACCGGGGGACCGACACACTGCTCGCTGTGATTAAGATGTAAATTTCCTCTAATTGGAATGTAAATTCATACATTTATATAAAGACGTCAGCTGTCAGATTGCAATATTGTGTCCTTTTTTCTCCCTTTCCCCCTGCTCCCCATCAGGGACTAGGTGCCTGTAATCTGTATCATACGCCCGCAGTCCATCCTGGGATTTGCCGTTTGTTTAATGCCGGGCCCATTGTCCTGCATCCAGCCCGTCTTTGTAATGCTTCCTATTCATGTTTCTGTGTTTTGTTGCCATCTGATTTGCTTTTGCTACCTGTGTTTGTTCCTCCATGCATGGCTGAGCCGTCAGGGCTTTGGGGATGGGGAGGAGACTTTGAGATGGAGCCGGGGTCATTTGGTGGCCGTATTTTGTGTGTGCATCGATTACTTCTGCTGAATGTTCTTCAATGCAAATAAGTCTGCCACTTTGAGAGGAAGCACATGTATCTGAAGTAATTAATTTTACCCTTGAATGCCAGCTGTGGTGTTGGTGTGATGTGTTCCAAATTGAGCTTTCTCTCTGAAAAAAGGTGTTAATTTAAGGATTTGGCCGAGGAAGTAAGTGTGTTTGCCAATGTATAGACAGTAAAAAATAGGATACATGAAATTTGTTTGTATTGCACATTTGAGGTTGTGCCTTTATGTGAAATTACATTGTTATACAACACTTTTCAAATACTCCTCTATCAAAATAAATAGCTTATAATGTATTCACCTTTATGTACATTAGATTTTAATTGTGACATACTGCAATTCTTTTTTTTCAATCTTGAAAAGTTGAATTTCAGCGCAAATATATTCATTGCAAAAGTTCTAAACTTTCCATTCTCACATAGAAAAAATCTAATTCTAGTATTTGTATTGCAAGTAATTACACATGTAAGATGCTTGAGTTAAACGTACGTTGACGTTTAGGACTTGAGGCACAATACTAACCTTATTTTCTCACCCTACTTCCTGCCAATACCTGTCTGAGCAGGTCATGTACTTGAAATGATCTGCATGTGTTCAAGAACAATGATAAATTATAACACGTGATAAGCTCAGTCTGAAGTAAAGTGAACATGATTTGCATGAAAAAGCAAAAGATCTTCCTTATTTTAAAGCATTTAGACCATCAGGAAGTTGACTGTGCTAAAAGGATGTAAACTGGATTGTAAAGCAAAGTATGCTTGACTTGTGTTAATACTCTGTAGACTGAGGTCAAATGGCAACAAATCTGATTAGAAGATTTAGAGAACAATAAGCTTAAAAGTGATGGTATTAAAGTAATTAATGCTAGATTCTCTCTGCCTTAAGTCCGCTGCTTTTGCTTTGTGTAGAAAACATTATCTTGATAGTCATTTTGTTCTCTGCCATCTATGGAGGTCTCATAACTGTAGTAAAAAAACTGCCATTTGTGCATATTGTCAGGGGACTTTTTTTTGTTCCTCGTGTAGATTTGTTTTACAAATTCTTGAGCATAATCACCATTAATAGCATTTAGATGCATAAAAAAATTAACATAACACTATATGCCTTAAGTTGATTCCTTAAACTGAGTTATTTATTGTTTTATTTATTTTTATTAGAAACAATTATATACACAACAGAAAACAAAAACAATCAAAATATAAAATCAAATAAAATGAAAGGCAGCAGAAGAAGAATAAATCTTATATCTGCCCCTTTTTATCCACAGAATATGTTCAAATAAAAGTAAACTTCAAAAATCAAAATTCAAAACAACTGAAAACACACACAAAATAAAGCTAAATTACAATATCAACTGAAACAACATTTCCAATGGATTCACATTATGCTCCTCCATATTCCTTCAGAATACTAAATTTTACCATTCTCTTGAATATGTACAAAGATCTGACATTTTTAACCTCATCTTCCAGACCATTCCACAATCCTATTCCCTGGATTAGAGTAGATCGCTCCTTCAGACTTGTACGAAACCGAGGCTTCACAAATACTTCGATCCCCTTAAGATAATAACAGCTCTCTCTTTTAACAAAATTTACTTGAATGTTTGAAG
>JARVJO010000164.1:10675974-10691999 GCA_031762555.1 Cynodonichthys magdalenae | reverse complement strand
CACAAGGATCTCTTTGCGGCCTCTTCTCATTTGTACCTCCCTTCCTTGAAAACACATCTGTCTTCTTTTTCTGCCACAACCCTTTTCTGCATCCTTTACCTGCTTTCTCACTTCAGTAACATATTTTTGTCCCCTCTGTTAGCAGCCTCAATGGTTGTCTTAGATCTAAGTTGGGAGATTTTATTTTCACATTTTACACCATTTGCCATTTTTTGCTAAACTTTTTTTTTGGGGGGGGGGTCTCTCTTTATTCTAGGATTTTGGTCTTTAGACATGCCGTTGCTTCCATTACCCTGAGCGGTCTGTCTTACATGCAAATATGTGTCGGCTGTAGAGTGATCACCGTTTTAGTCTGCAGCAGAGCTATCTCATGGCTGCGTGCATTAAAACAATTAAACTTTGCCCCTCCCCCGCCACAACAATCATTTGCGGATGTGTTGGGTGAAATTTAGCAAGAAATTATCATTTTCTGAATCACTTCACTCTGCTCGCTCCGTGTTTGTTTCATTCTTTCTCTTTCTCCATTTTGTCTTTCAGCTCTTCAAAGGACTCGGAGCCCCCCCGCATGTTCTTCTTTTCACTTCTTTTCTCTTTACTTCTTTTCTTCATCGTTATCCAACAGCATTTTTTTGTGCGTGCAAATGCTTTCTGAACGGCACCCTTTCTTCCCTTTCAGGCTAGATGTCATTGTTGCTGCCTGTGGGCTGGGTGTATTTATTTAGGGGTAATTGGTGTGTGGATGAGTGAGGTAATGAGGTGCATCCACACTTGGCTGCTCCCCTCCCTGAGAGGCCTGAGACAGACGCAGCCTAGCTGGGCTCCGGCTTGAGAGGTACCACACTGCTGCCTCCTCAACACAAGCCAGAATGGCTCTTTCATACTCAGGTGGACAAACACAATCACTGAGGCTGATACCTCAATGAGTCGTCTGTGGTTTGAAGAGCTGTGTGTGTGCAAATCCCTGTGTGTCTGTGTGCATGCGTTTGTGGCTGGAGAGTGAAAACAGTGCTTGGTTGTTTGCTAGTCTCTGTCTTGAGTCCTTATTTGTCTTGCAGCTTGTGTTTGTATAAGTGATTCTCCCTGTGTGTTGGGAAGTGTAAGTATATCGGGCTGAGTGGCTGTTCAAAGGAGCTCAAGGAAGACCTTTGGTTCTCATCGCCCCTCAGCCCCCATCAGCCTCAGCCTGTTCCTGATGTCCTGCAGTTACCTAATGATGTCACTTACACCTCCCTTATCTGTCTGGTTTTGTGTGACAGAACTATCTGATACTTCAACCTTTACATACCATTTGCTGCTTCATACCCTGTGAAATTCAATTGCACAGCTCTTAACTGCTGCCAGAGAAAAAGACCTCTTCCTCAGTCTTTCATCTCCCATATATCTAAGATATTTTATTAAAGTTTTGGGCATTAAAGTAAGTTTGCATCTTAGTCTTCAGCAAAGTCTACTGTTGGCCACTGTATACTAACAGCAGACTTTCAATGAGCCGTTGAGAGTTTTAAACGGGAAACCTCGGATGCATGTGTGGCTGCCCACAGGTGTTCAGCACATAATATGCATAGATTGTCTTGTTGTTATCAGGGTAATTGGTGTGGACCTGCCAGCCTTTGATAGGCACACAATTACTGTATGTGATGCATAAGTGGACTCTTTTTGGGGCAGGATTTTGAGTTACTAATGGTGCATTATTCAGCTTTTGGTCTGTCCCCAAAAGTGCCTGGGCCAAATCAAACACGCCGCTCCAGGGTAATTGAGGCCCAGTCCGCACCCCCTGCAGTGAGCAAGGCAGAACTGTAATCCCCTGACAACTCTGACTTGGCCCCAATCTGGCAGGCCGCCCATTTCCCAGCAAAATGCTCAACTTGAAATCATGGAGAAAGAAGAAGCTGATAGCCACATTTAGACTGCTTTCCAATTTTATTCTTTTCAACTGAACAATGCTTTATATCCATTTCAGTTCTTCCCCTTTCTTTTTATTATACTATAAAGGGTTCAAATACAAGCTAGTTATTTAGCTCCAACCAATACTTTTTGCTCATTAATCATCCTGGGTTTTGATCAAATGTTTGTGATTAAATCCTAACCACAGAAAAAAAATCCTGCTTTAAAATAAAAAATAAATTTTCTACAACTTTCTAAATGTCACCAAAAAAACTTTGTGATTACATTTGTAGGGTAAGTTTTAAGTGTGAGCTATTTCAGTTATTTTATGAATTATACATTTGTGAAACCAAAAAAAAAAGTCTTTATTCTGATTATCACTGCACTACTCATTCTACATAGACATTGTGCAGCACAGCACACTTGGCAGTAAAATTTGTTTTGACAAGTAGTTGAATTTGACTTCAAAACATTCAGATCTGAAACTGCAACAGTGAACAATTCTGATTCTTACTTTGACATCATAATTTGTTCTATTGTTCGTTGTTTCAAAATAAATTGACTGTAACAGCAGTAGCAGCTATAAATTACTCCCCCATCACTTCACATGATGTGGTACCTTAAAATATTAAAGCTATTACAGCTTCTTGTTTGGCTCAGAGTTTTTGTAATGTATATATTTTTTAATCTACAAAGATGAAGTATTTAGGCATTGGTAGGATATTTCAAAAGAGCTATTATAGACTTTGTTAATCCAACTCCAGTTTCAAAATACACTTTTTGAGTTTGTATTTTCTGCCGTTTGTAATTGATTGGCTTTTGCCATTATAGAAAACAAGTCCATGTCTGTGGGTCCAAACTTTTGGTATTAAATTTGGCAAAAAATTTAAATGAAAGTTTATTTTTATGAACCTTGTTGGATGCAAGTTCTAATAAAACATGAAAAATTAGAAATTTTATTTACTATAAATCCTTTGATTGTATTAATTTTGAGTTCGTTCTTTTCTACACAATTTCAAATTGATACTCATAACAGTTTAACATCAAATTTCTAGATATTGTTTACTATAATGTTAGATGAGATCCTCATTAAACTCTTTATTTTTTATTTCTTGTCATATCTTTTAAGCCTACAAATCATCAGTCCTCTAAAATGGGTCATTTGCAGTAGAGGTATACTATGCATTTAGCGCTGTCTTTCTGATTTAGCATGTATGCTCCCCAGGCCCTGGCTCACTGTTTTAATAGATTTAGTAATGCTTGACAATTAACACTCACCCAGCATTCTGAGTAAGGTAATGGCTGGTGTGTTTCAGGCTAAATTAGAAAACACAAAACAAGAGTTCCCCCATCACCCTCGATGCTTCGAAGACCTAAGGGTTATAAGGGAAATGGAAGGTGGTGAATTTTTTGACAGGGCGGTCAATGTGATGTCTCATTCCCTCTGACATCTTGAACACCCTAAAGGTGGCTTTGCCAACAGTCTACCCAGGAAGCACCTCACCTAGCTGTGGCTAAATTTACACAACCACCTGCCCACAGGGAGGGTACTAGAGAGAAGTACAGAGGTGGATGGTGAGTGGGGATAGAGAAAAAATGTGAGAGAAGGACAGGGAGTGCGTTAGAGATGGATGTGTATCTGTTTGCTCAAGAATTCAGTGCATAATATATTTACATAGTGACTTTGAATGTTCTTTGCATCTAGAATGTCAAACTCCAAATGTTTTGACTTTTGTAAGGAAAGTTTAGCATGTACAGGTGTATTCTGCCTGTCACTGCAAGGCTTTTCTTATCTGCATGTTTGCTCTGTAATAGTATATGTTTGCATCAACATGTGCCTTCATACATTTACATTACTTATTTGTAACATTTCAGCTTTCAGCAATCCCTATACTTGTTTGCTGAATCACCATCAATCCACACCCAAAATAGGGAGATAAGTTTCTTGTTTCTAGTTTGTTTAAAATGAACTTGGATTATTTTAACACACCTATGATGGACTTGGGACCTGTCCAGGATGTACCCCGCCCCTCGCACAGTGACTGCTGGTTATGGGCACCAGTGACCCCCGTGACCCTATAAGGAAGTAGCAGGTATAAATAATGAATGGATTGATAGATGGATGCAGGATGGAAATGGTAAGGGGCAATATTATGTGTTTCTCATGCATATATTTAAATTCTGTACCATAATAAAGTAACTATGTCACCTTCAGTTGTTATTAAAATGTTGTTTATATGTTTAAATAGAAAATGAACTTGACTTCACATCCTATCTGTTTATAAACGCCTTGAAATTGGTGTCTGTCTCTTTAAGAACCTCCTTCTGCTTCTGTCCCGCCCATTTCAGAACGTCATCACAACAGCTTCGTGCCGTTCTCTCTCTCCTGTTTTCATGCTGAAGTGCCGTAGCTGTGTTGTAATGATAATAAAAAAGAAGCAACATTATACAATATTGGTTTGGGAAAATTGCACCTCAGGATACATATGAACCTTACTGTTGGACTGGAAAGTATGTTTTCTGAAAAAACGGAGCGATTGCAGAGACGACGTTTCAGCTGGTAAGATTATTTCACAGTCATACTCACACACGTACTGATCATAATGTAATTTACAAATGCTAACTGTAGATCACACATAGACCAAACAATGATGTGAACAAAACAGCTTACCTGGGCAGATGATAACAGTGTTTGTGTCCTTCTGAGTGGAGTAAGGTGTGCTCTGTGATGAGGAAGCTCGGCTTGGAGACCCAGCCCAGAGGAGGAGCTGATCCCAAAAGGCGGTTTTAGGCCCAAACGGTCGTTTTTGCTCCCCTGCATGGCTGCCTCAGGACGGCACAGGATTTCTCAAACAAACATGAATGAGTCAAAGCAAGACTTTGTGCATGTTTTTGACAAGAGGATAACATTATAACATGATAGGTTGATTTTACATGATATTGCCCCTTTAACACAATTTTCCATTTATTTAAGTAATTTATGTAGCTGTTCCTAGCTGAGACAATAGAAATGTGGAACATTGTTTTTTCAGTATAAGAAGTGGCTGTGGTTTAATTTCTGGGAGGACAAAGCAGAGCATAAAATGTTAGCATGAAAAGTTCAATTGTTTTAAAGTTTGTGATGAAGTGTACACAGTCAACGCTTCACAAAAATGTATACATGTGGAAGACAAAAGCATAGTCTCAACAAACCATAGGGGCACCATTTGCTAGATACCATGTCTAATCTGCAGTAACACTGATTAAGCTGGTGAATATCCATCTGATACTAGTGGTTAAATGATACTTTGTAAATGTACAATGGTTTCACATAATCCTTGGAAGCTATTTCAGGATATTGTATAGATGCTGTTGTTTATGTTTATGTTTATGTTGATGCTCAGACTAAGTCAAGGGGAGAGGTTAGAGACGCTGAGTTTGTGATTCAACTCCGGGACCAACCAGCCCCACTTTGGGCCCTTGAGCAAGGCCCTTAACCCCTCAGTTGCTCCTCTGGTGCTGTAATTGGCAGCCCACTGCTCCACAAGTGTTCACACGTGGATGGGTTAAATGCAGAGAATTAATTTCTCCATCAAGGGATCAATACAGTGTGTAAAAAAAAAAAAATAAATAAATAAAGTAGGTTTAAACCCAATTTTTACTGTAATTTCTTGTTACTATACATTAAGAAAATGGAAGCTTTCAGAAACAATTTTTACATAATTGCCAGGATTTCTCGAATAGGCAAAGACTCTGGCCTCAACCATTAAACAGAATGTTCATCCTTTTTGTGTATTTTCTCAAAGACTGCATATATTGAATTTCCCGAGACGGACAGTCCAATAGAACGGTAACAATTCTTGATGCTTCGTAATAGCAGAGTTCAGGCCGTTTGCCTGTGGGATGATGGGACGTGAATGGCCTTAGAGGCTCTAGTCTAGTCTATGTGTGGCCCGGCTGGTCCAAGTCAGCAGTAATGACCGGCTTTGGCCAGCATGCCTGTTAATGTGAATGGGGTTACTCTGGGCAACACCTTTTCAGCTGAGTCCTATGAAGTCCCAAGTATGGTGGTCTTTGTGCACACAAGAGCTGTCCTCTCAGCGAAAGGGCTTCTTTTTTGGACTATCACTTGTGATGGATTACACCCACCCCCATTTATTTGTCCTTGCAGACTAATAGGCATGGATGCGCACAAGTATACATATGCCCTCACTTAAATACACAACCACAGTCATATCAGAACTACCACAAACACAATCAAGATATTATACATTGGCAGATATAAACACAGTTTGTCTCCTGCATTTTTTCTTTATTTCAAGAAGTCATACCGAGTGCAATTGTCTTACTACAATGGCAGATTATTTCACCTTATTTGAGAAGATGCAGACTATATTGGAGTGTTTTGAAACTTATTTTTAGATGGCTAATTTTTTAGTTCATAATTAATCTTTGGGTCTTCAATTACAAATTTACACATTTCCCCTTATTCCTTCAACATTTGTCTGGTCTTTTTTCCTAATTGTGTGATTTTCAGAAAACTAAAAAGAGTGAAATGGCATTCTCTAATCCTTCCAAAGCAGACCTAATCTATAGAAGATTTCTAACTGCTTAATCTTTATTTCATGTCGTCCTCTGCAAGAAATGGCATGTTTTGTTTTCATTTCGTTTTCACTTCATTTTGTTTCGTTTTTGTTTTGTTTTGCTTTTCTGGCAAGAAACAACACGGTTTGCTAAATTATGTGTTTCATCTTGCATATAATGTACAAACTAACTACACTAACAATAGGTAGAATTACAAAAAATATATAAATGAAAGTTTTAACATTATCATGGAGGAATTATTTTTATTTTGCATAACACATACTTTCATAGTTTTGTTTTTTGTTTTGTTTTTCTTACCTTATTCATTGCTAGTGTCTTGCTAGCACTACAGACTTCCTCTGTGAGAGTCATTCCTCCCACCCCTCCCAAGCGGTCATCCACTTACCCAGCCCGACACAATAACCTCCAGACGACCTTTCGCTTTGCCAAATGTTATGCCTGTAAACTGTGTGAACTCTATCACAAGACAAATGATGGGTGGAAAAATGGGACTTTCTGTAGAAGCTAAGGCTGGGTTTTGAAAAACCCTCAACATACAAGCAGACATTGTGTGGTCATGTTGTAAATACCTCTGTGTGGCATGTGCATAAGAGAGAGGCAGTGTGTGTCTTTCTGTTTTCTACAAGAGTGTGTGCACTTGTAGATGGAGTGCAACCCAGAAAAAGACATAAATAATTCATGAAAAAAAGAAATTCTTGATAATGTTCTTTCTTTCTGACTGAAAGTTTGACAGAGCATTTCAACACATGCATTTTTTTTAAAGAAATATTGTACCTTTTAGAGCAACTTTGTACCCAGAAACAGTTCAGCAAATAACACAACATGATGTATTTATTATGCTTTTTTATGTGGATTAAAGAAGTGAGATGTAACATAACAGTCAGGGTACCTATTTTTTTGTTTGCTAAACTGACTTAAAACCCACCAGACTTGAGGGGCATTACATTTCTGATAACTGCAAAAATAGTGTAATAAATTTTATGCTGTTAATAAGTTGTTGGTGGCATTGTACACGTCTTGCTCACTTAATGTTTCATACTGTCAAAACATGCTATTTTAGCTTCATTAGTTAATAAGAAACTTAGAAAGTTTTCATAGAGATAAGTTAAGATTAAGCTGCATTTTATAGTTGTTGCTTAGCTTCAAGTGTGATTTTTATTTTATTTTTTTTACATAGCATGTATCCAACATTGAAAAACCTGCTCTGAAGTGTTCCTTCAGTGTAACCTGAGGATGTTTGTAACCGAGTCATAGTTTGGGGGGTAAAATGTGTGTTTGAGGGGTGAATGGCGCAAGAGGTCCCCCAGACATGCTGTCATAACCCGTGCAGCCTTGCTCTTTGCTATGGACCTATCTGTGGTGAAGGCAGCACTTAGATATGTTTGTACTCGACGCCCTCTACCCTGCTCCCTTTCTCCCCAGGCACCATGTCACTCCAGGGGCAAACCAGTGCTCCCTGGCTGTGCCCATGTCCAAAACACCAACTAACCAACCCCACCACCCCCAACTTCTTTTACTGTTACTATCCACTACCATAAGGATTAATGTTCCCCCCACTCTGAAACGCCTACAGTCCATACTAACACTCCCCTCCAAAGAGAGACAAAACATAGCTGAAAAGAGACAAAATGGCCCCATGCTGCATTCCCTGTCAAAGCGCTTGATGGGCCCAAGCAGATGACCCCAGAGCATTGTTTGGTTGACGATGATGATAACAAGTCAAGTTGTTGCATTACAGTGCAGTTACACTTTGGCCCTTGTTTGTCCGTTTGTTATTCAGAAACAACCCAGAGCTCACCGATTTGCCTGTGTGTCATGTTTAGTAACATGACAGATAATATCAAATGCTGTTTTTTATCAATCTGTGAAGCGTGAAGGGTAAGTGAGGAGCTACCTATTCAAGTAGACGTGTCTACACATTCCATTAGGTATTAAAAAACATTAAAATATAGTCAGCTAATCAATTTCCTGTTTGGACATGCTCGCTTATAATGAAATTCAGTCACTTATTAGTCCCTTCCCTTTCTTTCTGTGTTTGGGAATATAATTACTCTCAAAATGCTTGCTCATCCTTTTGCCTGCCTGCTGCCTACTCTGTCAGATTCATTAAGCTATGAGGCGGAAGAGATGAGGAGCCTGTGTCTGTATCTGTCTATTTGTCAGTCCGCCTGCCTATCTGTCTGCCTGCCGCTCAGATTATCCCGGATCAGGCGGCAGGTGAACCAGTGGGCAGGTGACCATCACCCAATTAACCAAAAAGAAATTTGATAAGCACTAGTTTCCCTTTTTTTTCCTTTTGTTTTATGCTGTTCTGATACTTGTATTACATTTAGATAGATACTAAAGTATTTTCAAACAACATTTGTGACATTTGGACAACATGGAAAAAAAGCATATGTTTTTACATTTTATGTATAGTTCTTTAATTATCTTGTTCTTATTAGCTAAGTTAGTTAGCATGCAATTAAAAAGTGAGGCTTTAAGAAATAAATTAAACATGAACAGTCAATCAAAAACAAAATAAGTAAATTAAGACAAGAATATTTTTGTATTAAATATAAAAGCACTTTTGCACTAAACAGGTTGTTCTGAGGGCAAGGCCAGGAGTCATGTTTCACTCTTTGTTACCACAAAAAAGAGGAAAGGAAAGCTTCTTCTTTTCCTTTGTTTGATGCAGGTGGGTTAGAATTACTGCAAAGCAAAGTGATGGGATTTATGCTAAGGTTTTTTTTTTTCTGGCAAAGTAGCGGAAGTATTCTCTGAAATTGCCAGCGTAAATGTGATGATAATTTGTGTCTTAAATAGGGAAGCACATCACTTTATTATGTGGGATTTTTTAGGTGCTGAAGTTAATACTGGTTCCTATAGATTTAGGAAATGATTTCCCACACAATGCTGTGTAACTTTAGAGCTGTGAGGGATTACGGTACTATGGAGGTGATTTAGCTTGGTTTAGTGGCTCAACATACAGGGAAGTCTGGGAAATAGGAAATATCTACCAGTTTTTAGCCATGAACCATTCTGCTGCCATTTTGACCCTTAGCTGGTTGTAGAAATGGGGCTTGAAATAGAGGACATTGACCCAATGTCATGGTCAGACACATTAGTTTACAGTAGCTGCACTGCAGCTGTTCTGCTCTGGGAAACAGAACAGGCAAAATCACTTTGCTTTTTTGTTGAAAAAAATACATTTTGCCCAAATCCTTTACAACAAACATTCATACTTTGTCACTTTTTCTTGTGTAATGACCTGATAGTAATAAAACTAAATCAACTACCTCTTATTTCTGTTGACTTGACAAAGCTTCTAAAAATACGGACCAAAATGCAGAAATTATTGTGTTCAGTTAGTGTTGATCGTAAATATTACTTCGCTTCCACAAGCCCGCTTGATCAGCAGCTAATCTGATTGGAACAGCCAGGCCAGTCGTCATGTGTTTCAACAGGGTGTTGGGTTTCCCATAGTTCTAAGCTGTACAGTGACACAGGCCATTTGAAAGTGTGGCTAAAATCTATAGAAGAAATGACTCGTTAAATTAGCACCTAATACTCCATTCATTAGCAAGCCGTTACCATCAGTGGAATGCCTTTGATGTTGCTGCTTTGTGTGAGTGGCTCCCTGTGAGCACCATTGGGAAAAATGACCCTGAATATTACACAATTACACTCTGTTGTAATTTTTATAACCAAAATATAAGGAAATGTAAAAAAATGACAGTTTGGCATCTTTTCTAACCCATTAACCACAAATGTCATATCCACAAACAAAGCAAAATGCGGAGCCCATAAACAATCAAACTCCATGATTGGTTGTTCTTAAGAGCTACGTCTTTTAGATGTTTGGAAGCTGAAGGAAATTGTCCATTGTGGAGAGATATCGGTAACCCTCTTAGGCAAAGCTAGTCTTTGAGGCGACCCTGAGGGCTCATTTGAAGTGCTTAGCGCTCGTTTGGAGCTTTGTCGCCCCTCACTCTGTTGCCAGCATGGCCCAGGCCCCTCTGGCTGTGGAGTGGAGCTGAACCACAGACCTTTACCCCTGCTCACCACCAGGGAGGAAACACTGACATCACGGCTCTGACACACACTCACACACACATAATCACACAAACATTGTGGCACACATCCATTTTCACATTCCCCCACAACCCCCCAGCATCAATGTACCATGGCCAATGGTCGGTTTTCCCGCCATCCACTCCCCTCCAACACCCTCTGTCACCCCACCACCCCTGTCTTATTTTTTTTTCTTTTCTTTCTCTTCCCTCATGAAGGTTGCCAGGCAGCAGAGAAAGACTTCACACACACACACCACTTTGCCTCTGAGGGTTTTCCGGATGTCCTTGTTTACATCATGGGGTGTGCAGGTCGTAGGGAAGCCGACTAAGAGCCTGGCTGACCATATTTTTCCAATTCCCTAAACTCCATTCATTCATTAACAATACCAGTAATTAAGGAAACCTTACTAAAAAGATTTTTGTTCTGATATTTAATTCTGGTGTAAATTTTAAAACTATGGGGTCTATGAGGTTTTTTATAGGATGATTCCTTTCAGCAAAGAGATGAAATTTGTTTATTTGATTGAAGATTGACATGGAACAAGTATTCATGGCATTCATAATTCACATAGTTATTGGCTTTACCATTGCCTGCCACTGATGTATGTGATAGTTGTTGACTGGATACAAGGCTGTCTTTTCTCTCACTGTGTCAAACCGATCGATTGGTTTTGTCTGCTCCTCCCTCCAACTTTGATGTTGCCATTGATTGTTCTCATCTGCCCCTGAACTGAAAGGTTAGAAGAGCTGAGCTTCACTTCTGGATTGCTTTGACCTTCGCTCCGCACATGCTCAGTGGGTTCCCAAAGCACAGAGCCAGAGACACGCCATAGCCAGGCTCATGGGTGCATGGCAGCCAGACAAGGGTGTGATGCTGTTTTTCCTTTTTTTTTAACTCACTCAGTGAGGATGATGTATATGTGATTGATTTTTTTCTCCTACCCTTCTCTCTGCCATGTTTCTGCTGCAGTGCACTAAGCAGGAGTGAGTCCAGGCTTGATCAATGCATTGTTTTTCTTTTTCAATCACACTCGAGTGAGCTGGAGACACGAAAGGTTACGCAGGTGAGGGTTGGCAGGGACGGAACTTGTGCAGAGCTTCTGGCATTTTGAGTGTATGAGTTTGCATGTATGTGTGCATGTATTGTGTCTCTATGACTTAACTTGATTTTCTTTCTCATTCTGGAAAATAATGACTTTACTTTTTTATTTTTATTCTTTGCTATCTTGAATTTATCTACATATGTGTCATGTCTATCTGAAATAATTTTCAGAGCAGCTCAAAAACACCTTCCCTTACTTTATTCATTAACACATTAATTTATTTATTGTCAACAATTTCTTTTGAAACTTTAGTAGGAAAGACAATACTTATGGAGATGTCTCCCTGAAATGTCAACCTCAACGGCAGGGACCACAAGGCTTCATATCAGACATGAACATCAGTGATAAAACAATGCTGAATAATGGGAGGAAATAATCTACCCTAAAGGGATGAAGAACATTATGTAGTCTTGAATTATCTCTTAGTAATGACGCTCCTAAACCCCTTACTCAAACATGTACTCATTTAGAAAAAGATAAGTATCTGTGGGAGTGGAAGAGCTCTCCTAAAGCTGGATGTCTGGAGGGGATGAGGATGTGGCGGGCAGGGAAAGGTTTAGAGGACTGGGTGGGAGTGCAGGCTTTGACCAGCAGGTTTCAGATGTCATGGCAGATTCTTTCAGGAGCAAATTACAGGGTTTAACCTCTCTTGTCCCCAGAATGGCTGTATTCTGATTTAACTTCCTTGACAGACACTCGAGCGACGTGCTACTCAACACCATTGTCGGAGGACACACTTGACTCGGGAGATACTTCACCTCCTCTCACGCTCTCAAGTGCTCTTCAAGACTTTGTCTGCAAAAGTCCTTCAGAGGCCTTTCATGTTTGTTCCTGTGAGAGAGCAAAGCAGTGTAGCCCTTCTAAAGATTAATAATAATTAGCATGTTGATGTAAGGGGGGTTTACATGAGTGGCCCTTATTAACCTCTTAGTATTATTGTGCTTTGAGTCGGCTTTACAGGTAAGCTTTGCTGTGAAACAGCTGAAGTTTTGATTGCGATGACTCTGGTGTTGAGCTGAACATAATCATCTGTTGTGAAATAAAGCAGTCAACACTCATGCAAACATTCATCTGTATTTCTCTTCTCATACACAGGTACTATACAGTAAATCTGCCTTTTGAGGTGTAACAGACCTCAAGCTCTCTAAAGCACTTAGCAGCAGGGTTTGCAGATTTACTCTTGTGTTTCCAGCGTTAAGAAGAGTGCTGAAGCATCTAATGCAATTTCAACCCAACATGGCTCTCTGAATAAGCACCACTGAAGTGAACGGTCTACTGTATACTGATCTACTGTAGTGCTTTCCTACCAGCCAACTAACGCTCTGCCTCCCTCTCCCTCCCCAACTCTGATTTCTGTAGCGATTACATTTGCCTCCGGACTTGTCCGAGACGGTGAGTCGTGTGAGCAGGGGGGAGCTGGCAGGAGCGGCTTCAGCCTGCGGCTCCGGCGCATCCGGCACAAAACACCTGGACTTCTAAAGCCCTTGCACAGTCACCATGGGAAACAAACAACTGGGAAGCCGCAGCCATTGTCCTCTTTGCCACAGCGACCAGGATGTTCTCTTGCCCACGTAATGTCAACTGGGATAACCCAGCCGGCCATTACCACCTGCCAACAAACTCAGCCAGGAGTGAAGATCTAAACACCCACAACGCCTCTGCTTTTAACGGCCACATTTACACTTTCATTTCAAGCCCTTTTTGTACAAGTCCTGATGTTTTTTTGTTTTGTTTTAGTTTTTTTTTTTGCCTAAAGAGTTGATAATTTACATTGTTAGAAGAAGTGTTTTGTGCTTGTATAGTGGCCATTTTTAATGATTCTTATCCACATAAAAGAGATCCATGTGGTGTTTCTAAATGCTTTGTGAATACAAATGACTGGGAACTGCTTCTTAACTTGGTTAAAATCCAAGCATTTAAAATTGGTTTGATTCAGTTTGTTCTTTTTGTTTTTCTCTACCTTTAGGGATTTTGTTTTAAAGGAAAGTATAATCATTAAAAAATGTTATTGTTTTTATACAATATCTCCATCTTGGCAAACATTAAATAATTAATTTTGAGTTTACTTTTCAAAACAAGAAGCATCTGCTGTGCTGTTTCACCTTTTACATTATTCTGCAAATACAGTTTATTTTTTAAGAAGACTGAAAGGTTCTCGTAAAATGAATAAAAAATAGCATGCAGAACTCTACTTGTGTTTATGTCTCAGTTTTTACTTTTCTGCACTACATCATTCTCTCGGAGAAGAAAACAAAGCGAGCGGGTTGTGAATGATGGCTGTGTAGTGTACCTGACTGGTTTTAGATTTGTGTAGTCATGCCTTCATGTGACCCCAAGTTTGTGCAGGTGAGTGACGTCTGCGTTCGCTAAGCAGATCAAAACAGAAATGTGGGCAGAGGGCAGGAAAGCTGGATTTGGGCGCAGGCTTCACACCTCATCGGTCGTGTTTGCTGGATGAGCTGCTCTGCCATGACAAGCCCCAAAAAGAACAAATTAGGTCAAACGGTGACATGGGGTAACGCAGAAAGAGAGTCCACATGAAAAATTAAATGTTTCATTTTGGTTTTCCTCAGTCTGAGGCTGATGCCACATTGAATTGTTTTGCCTGTCAAAACTTGGCAGAATCTGTAATCGTTTCCAACGTGTTTGGGGTAAAAAAAAAGAGTTACCTGACATTTTTGTTTGTTTGTTTTTACATAGTTGGAGCACCTTTTTGTCAGGTTCATGAGTGCAACAATGACATGCACAGGTCACTTACACAGATGATCAAAAGCTCAAAATAAAAACAGCTCTCCGGGTTATTGGTGTTGAAGTGTTGACATGTGGGACTTTGAATATAGATTTAAACAGAATAAATTCATCTTGCTATGTTTTTTGGGTGACCTTACCAGCTATTTGCCATTGTTCTGATTTATTTTTACACCTCGAAACTATTTAGATTGATTTTAATACTTATATATGACACAAGTCATTTCTTTTCCAATTTTTAAGTTGTTTTTTTTTTGTTTTGTTTTTTGCACTAATTATTATTATTTTTTTAATGCTTTTGGCTGCTTGTTTGATTCATTTGAACATCTGCAATGAAGCAAACCTCAGTGAGGCACTTTATAAATTATTTATTAAATATTTAATTTTTATATAAATTTTACACTAATATATTGCAACAATCAGAAGTCATTTTAAGAAAGCTCTTTAACATACCAAGATTTTTTTTTTTTAAACGGTGGAGTTCGAATGAAACATTTAATGTGAATATTTCACTAAAATCAAACATGGCTTTCTTGTTCCTCTTTTAAAAGTTTGATATAAAATATTTTAAGTTGTTTTACTTAGAGACATTAATTTTAGGACAATTTGTAACAAAAGACAAAAATTTACTTAGTTGTGATGTTTTCACTTTTGTCACTGGCAGACAAATTTTAATGAACATTAGTTTAAAAATTTTTTGAAACTTTTTTGTCCTTTCAGCAAGTTAATATTGCTGCTTTTAACAGGATCTTTAGAAATCAAAGAGTTAAACATAGAGAACAATAATAAACTTTAATTATCTGGGCTTGGCTTTTTGATGGATCCATACTCAGTATTTCAACAATTTTATAGTAGCCTGCAAAGCATTTTGGTCTCTGTTGTTTTTGTGACATGAATTTTAAATTTTTTAAGACAAAAGCTTTATTATTCTAAATAACAAAGAAATTAGTGGTCATTGCTGATGTTGGCACATTTTGCCGTTGCTGCTTTGTGAAACACTCCTCAGCAAAATTGAAACACAACAGACAAAGATGAGAATGAGAACTGTGAATTCAGTTGTATAATTGAGTATTTGGCAGCAGCTACTTCTGTCCTATTGATCCTTAACCACAGCCAAAGCAGCTTTCCAGCAGTTGAGGTAATTCTGTTATTGGACGGCCTCCACACTGAAAGACTGTTCAGGATAAGTAGGCCAGCAGTCTTCAGTTTTATTGAACATCCATTAGAAAAGTTTAATCAGATATATTTATGCTTAGATGTGTTACAGACTGGATAATGTCAAAAGAGAGAGTTGAGCAGCAGGTTGTAGTCCCAGCTGTTTGAGTTAAGGTTTCAATTAAAATCCTTAAATTGATATAAAACCAGAAAAGTTCTAAAGAACTTTTCAACAAACTTGCTGACTTTGTTGTGAAAATCAAATTGAAACCATTTCATCCTGTTGATGTGTATTATTTAAGCGTCTAGTGATTCCTCCTTGCATTTTGAATCTATTTCTCATTTTCTCTCTGTAATTATTAATGTTTCTCCTCAGTCTGGAAACAGTCGTCTATTCTGCTCTGCCTCCTCTTTCTGCACTCCGAACACTGTTCCTCCATTTGTGTGATAGTGGATTAAATGAGTAGAGAAATTGCCTTGTGGGGGGGGGGGGGGGGGG
>JARVJO010000164.1:10650314-10670465 GCA_031762555.1 Cynodonichthys magdalenae | reverse complement strand
TATATATATATACATTGTATTACTTTTTTGAGTGTTAGAATTTTAAAATATGTGCCGAAATATTAGGTGGTTTAAAGCGCGTTTAAATAAACCTTGCGCCTTTACGCGCCGAAAATTATATTTTCTCATGTTATCAGGAGTTGTAGATTATGTATTTATTAATTGGACCTTTTTCCAGAGCCTCGATCTGCTCCTGCGTGAAGGACGTGCGGTTTCTCTGCAGTTTTCTCTTCAGCTGCAGACGCATCTGTGTCTCCTCTGAGTCCTCGCCGTTAGAGCTGATGGAGTTTGTGTTTTCTCCTGCTCCGTCCTGTTGTTGGCAGCCTTCTGAAAAAGAGAGAGAAAAAAAGGGGGGGAACGCTTAATGGAAATATACATTCACTTAAGCTAATTGAATAATTAATTATCGAGCCTCGTGTTTCATCAGCCTACAGCTAATTGTACAGAGCGCGGCGCTACATCATTAATTAAGGCTCCCCCCCATCATGGTTAATTTAATTCAAAATCGAAGGAATTATTGCAATTCTTTCCTAATGTTACCAGATTATAGACGAGTGCCTGCGTGAAAAAAAGGGGGCCACGTCAGGGAGGAAAAAAAAAGCTTTAACAGTTTAAGTGTTTGTAAAATATTGTGGGAAAAACAGGCTGGGGAGGGAGAGGTTCTTATCGCTGCCCAACAATAGTTTGTGTTCTCAAAAGGTTAAGAAAAATGTGTCAAGATGTGGCGAGCCTTCTTTTCAGAGCCTATGAAATGTATTAAAGCCCCCACAAACTCTGCCGCCCCCCTCTTTTTTTAAAGACAGAGCAGTGCTTCAATGGGCTCTCCCATATGGGCGTTGGTAGAGCCATTGAGGTGACCACCAACTTTTGAATAGAAGAAGACGCTTTTCAGAATGATACAATGCCTTCAGGAGTAAGGAAAACCATTAAACTATGGACACAGCCAGGGACGGACCAGCGAGCCCTCTGTGGGTGTAATATATGGGAGGGGAGGAGGAGGGGAACGAGGGGGGGGGACCTTTGGAGGAGATGACAAAAGGATCCTCTCTCTGTGGAGGCGCGCAGGCTATAGTGCTTTGGCATTGTGCGCACGAGGATCCCAGTCAACAGAGCTTTGAGTCCAGTGTGTTAACCCTTATCCACCAGCATCATTAATCACGTCCCCCGGCCAGCTACACGCCAGTCAGGATTTCTGTCTTCAATTGGAAACAAATGAGTGAGGAGAGAGCATGCAACCCCCTGAACAACCAAAATAAGGCCAATCTATTCACTGCTCCTGCTTGTCCGCGGTGGGCCCTAAAGGCCCCTCCGGTTACAGGGCGAGGCTTATCGACTAATGTCTGTCTTGTTGTTGGACATCATTATCACACCGAGAAGTTAATGCGAAATTAAGCAGCGGGTGCGCCGATGGAGGGATGTTTATGCGCTATAACGCGCTGGTGGCGCTTTGGCTGTTTGCGCAAAAGAGGTTTGTTTATGTTTTATGAGGAAGTGTCTGCAAAGTTGGATAGGTGCGAGACTTGCATAGCCACACCTGTATTTTTGCTAAACAAAAGATAAAAGCGCAGAAAACCAAATGTCAACATCTGATTCACCTGAAAACATTTCCCCTGCTGCATCATGGACAAAGTATCCATCTATAGACCCCAAAAGTTTCTATCCACGCTGTTTGTTTCTTTACTCTCGATAATCCATAAAAAGGGGAGGGGGTGAATGTGCAGCTATTATCCGTCTGCCAGACCCTCTGACGCTACGGGATGGGATTTGTTTTCTTTATAAAAGCGCTGGGAAATAAACTCATTCTTTAGTATCACGATGTGTCAACCAGTGAGGCGGAAAAGCAGCAGCAGAAAGAGGGAGAGAAAGGGAGAGGGGGAAAGAGAGGGAGAGATACCGAACCAATTGCGGCACCTTTCAGCTGCTGAGTCTGGATCAAAACGCTCTTGAGAAACCGCTTAAAACTGAAAGAGAAAGTGAGAGACTTAAACCCCATAGATGGGGGGATTTGGAGCTACAGATATCCAGTGAGGAGAAAAGAGATGAAAGAAGAACGTTTTCTTTTCTTTTAAGTTTTTTTTCTTTTACTTCGTCTCTTTTTGGATAGAGTTGTCTTCTTTTGGGGGCCCTGTCACTCTCCGTGTCACCTTTAGATGTGCTTACTTCACTGTCAGACTGAAAACAAATGCTTCACTTCAGGCAGACAACCGAGCCAAACATCTGCATTTAATACACTGAACACATTATTATTATTATTATTATTATTAATGTTATTATTATTATTATTATTATTACAAATCTCATAATGTAAAATAACTCAAATTACGATATTAATGTAACGAAAAATATAATAATATTAATAATAACAATAATAATAATTATGATGATAATAATAATAATAATAATAATAATAATAATAATAATAATAATAATAATAATAATAATAATATTTAATAATCAATACTATTTGTGGTCATTAAAATGATTTTCCGCTCCGCTGCTTGTTGATGATTCGTGTCCAAATGCTCATTAAATAAATGTTCATTTTTGTTTGAGTTGATTGAATTCCAACACTTGCACTTCCGCGTTTTTAACGCATAAAAATCAGACCTCGTGTTTTAAATAATTGCACAAACTTGTGTTACTTATTTTATTTACTTTTTTCATTTTAATTGTAATTTTTTGTTTTGTTTTGTTTTTTGCGCAAACCTGGGCCTGCATGGTTCTCCTGCAGGCCGACAAATGAGGAAGAACGTTCTTCACATCAGCCCTGCCACCTCCACGCTCCTGCATGTTGCCATAATGAGACACAAAGTGCAAATCCCCGCACACACACACACACACACACACACTCCTCTTCTAATGAGCAATTACACGTAGTGCGGGCCGTTCCCATAACCAATCATTGCGTGTGAAGGAAAACATTCCTTTGTACTAAAATCCCCCGCACACCACTGCCCCACCACCACCACAGGCTCTGCCCCCTCATCAGGAGGAGGGTTGGAGGAACATGCAGGTTGTTGGATGGACACCTCTGCTGAAAAGGACAAGCCGCTGTCACGCACGTCTATGTCTGGGACAGTGGAGGCATTCAGATTGCATGCTTTGCTCTCTCTCTCTCTCTCTCTCTCTCTCTCTCTCTCTCTCTGATGGACAAGTCTGAATTGAGGGTGGGGTTGTGAGTGTTCGTGGTGGTGGTGGGGGTGGGGTTCTTGTTAGTGGCATTTAAAACCTAACAGTGAGATGTGATACATGACTGACTCCATCTGAGTCCTCCTGTTTTTCTTTCTTTCTTTTTGGATCATTTGAACAACAACCGCATGCGTAAAGGTGTCTCCATCGCCTCCGTATGATAATGAGGCTCACCTTGGTTGGGCTGTCCTGGCACCGATGTTCCGGGGTACCAGCCGGGCCGGGTCCCCCAAGTTCCTGTCTGACCGTTGAGCATTCTCAGCTTGTCATACATGCCATCTGCGCCCATCTGTTGCTTTTCACTCGCCAGGTTGCGGAGGACTCTGTTTATTGATGACACCTGAATGACAAATTGCATATGATGAGGAAATAATACTAATAAATCTGGGTGTGTTTCTGCAGAAATCCACGTTCATATCGTAAATAAAAATCGTTAAAGTTTGAGCATCCCAATAAAATTAGGTCTGGGTGCCTGCGCCCTCCCCGCCCCCTCACTTTGTTCAGTGCATTTAATAAGACCGTGAATGGTTGGATGCCCTTCTCCTTTTCCTCCACTGCATGAGAAAAGGAAAGTCACCTCATGTGGCAAATTAAATCATGCCCGCGCACTTACGCTGGGGATGTTGTCGTTGGTGCAGATCCCCTCCGACAGAAGCCGGTCTCGGATCTCCCAGGCGAAGATAGACGGACACTCCCGCTTGTACTGCGCGATTTTGGCGACCACCTCCGGAGTGGCGACCCTCGGCTTGCTGCCGCCTATCGCTCTCGGTCTTATGGAGCCAGTCTCATAATATCTACCAAGGATCTTGCTCACGCAGCCGTTGGACACCTGGGCGGAAAACAAAAGACACAAATCACATACATTATTTATGACTATTGGCGGAATTTCTAAGATGGCTCAAATAAGTTTCACCTTTTCACTGTCCAGCACTTGGACTTCATCATGGGTCTATAAACACAGAAAATATGCCTTCAATTGTATATTAGGCATTTTTCTCCTATAATAGCAGGCAGATTACTTGCCCTCTCTTTGCCAGTTTAATTACTTACAGTAGCTACATTATAGTTTATTATCAATATTTGTGCTGCGTCAAAAACAGTTAGAAAATCGAACATTTCTGTTAGAAGAACAGTGGAACTTAAAGGGTTGAATCCCTTTTATTATTGCTCCATGTCTGCAAAAAATGTCTGGGAAAAAAATGGGATTCTGGTTTAAAACATAAAATTAAAAAAAAGAAACAATATATAAATGTAGCAGTCACCTGCAGTATCCTGGAAATGTCGCAGGGTCGAGCACCACTGTGAGCAAGTTCAACTATTTTCTGCCTGGTGGAGTCCGGCAGCGGTCTGCCATTAACGAACACACCGCCGAGCTGGTTCACGCCACTGTGACCTGGAGACAAAAAAAAAAAAAAAAAAAACGCGTCGGAGTCATCACACCACATCCCAACAGCAGGGACAGAAAAATATATTTTTTTCTTAATAAAGTGATTTTCATGGCTAGCAGGATGAGTTAAAGCGTTCAGGAATAAAACGAAAGAACGAGTTAAAGATGCAACATGAATGCAGAAGTTCAGCTCTGATGTGCTTGGAGGATTAAATCTTGTCGAACAGCATCCTCTGAAGACAAACACCGCATTTCTAGCAGCATGCACAACATAGATTTAAAGGACACACAAACTAAGCCCGCACGAGCATCTTTATTTATTGTTAGGAATTAATTTGACAAACTGGATCTTCTTCACCGAGAAAAAAAACTAACCTTTCATCAAACCGGCACACTTCGGTGTTAAAGCTCTGGCACCGTTATCCATCCCCTCACCAAGACCACCTCACACATAAAACTACCATCCATGCACAAAAGAGCGCGTCAAAATTAGCTTTTCTTTAAAAGGCATCCCCTTTGTAGGAAAGTGACATTAAATCCTTGCTGTGGAAAATGCCCTCAAAACGCGCAACAAAGAGGCACAAATACTCAAATAATCACCGGGGTATCAGCTGCAAAGTAGATCTTTTCATAACTGCTTATTGTCTAAAAAATGATTGCATTTCGCAAAAGTCTCCTTAAAATGTTGCATGGCATCTTTGTGAAGCAGAGAAGAAGCCTGCAAACCTGAAGCCAAATGGGAAGAGCTGACTCCCCGGAGTGCCTGAGCTGCTCTCTGTGTCTGTCCGCTGCCGCCTTCCCCTGCGCTGCCGCCCGCTACATTGACTCCGGGAGCAGAGGCTCCTTAGCAATAAATAAGCTCCAAATATAGAAGAGGGGGAAAATATGATGAGCCTGCCTGACATTTGTCTTTAAAATAAAGCTAGCCGCACGTCAAGTTTGAGCTTAATTTCTGGGAATGGGCGGAAGTCGCCTCGGATCATGCATGGGAGGCTAATTGAAAAGATCAGTTGGAGCACTTGTGGCAGGCATGTCACTTTATGACACCGCTCTGCTTTGGAAAATCGCATCGTCACGACAAATAGTAGCATGATAAAACGACCCTTTCTGTCTGCATTTGGATATCACTCAGACTAAATTGGACGCTACTCGTTTACCCTCCGAGGGAGACTTCGGTTTAAGGTGGCCGGAGGGGGGGTTGGGGGTGTGTGGGTGGTGGGTGGGGGGCTCTGCGCGGTCACACAAACGAGGGCGCGCCTGATTTCTTAACATATTAAAAGTGACATCCAGGTTTCTCCCTCTCTCTCTCTCTCTCTCTCTCTCTCTCTCTCTCTCTCTCTCTCTCTCTCTCTCTCTCCTTGTTTGTATTTGACAACAAACGCTCACAGCCACCGCGGTCCTGTTGTGTGGAAGTCGGTGGGTGTCTTTTACACCCAAATCTGCTCGACTTCCTTATTTTAAACAACAACAACAATAAAAAGCCTTCTTCATACTTGACTGATTATAAAACCTGTTTAACCGAGCAGCAGATCCCTCTTAGGCCGCAATGTGTAATAATCTTCCAGCGTGGATCTGATTGATAGTAAATCCAATATCATCCCTCTTTGCTCTTTGCTAATTCCAGGATTAAGGGGAATTAATAGACTTCTTACGCGGGGAGGAAAAAAAATTGGCCTGTTCTCCACCTCCTGATTTACAACCACCATATAAATCCTCCAGATCAATAAAGACCCTCAGATCATGTAAAATGAAACATGAAAAAAAGGTTAAGGCTTCATCATCAATTCCCTCAAGTGGCCAAGAGAGTGGCTCTGGTCTGGCCCCGCTGGCGCTGATTACGCGCCTTGTATTCTATTGCAAGTGGACTAATAGGAAAACATATGGTGTCAATTTGGACGCTCCCCACCATATACACCCAGGAGTTATTAGCACAAAAGCCGGCGAGGCCGTCCGCGACCTTTAGACAACCCAAAGGGCCCGGGCCCAGTGATATCTCCGCGGCAGACATCACGCGCCAAAGCCAGGGGAACTTCCCCATTAACATCAATCCGCAGCAGAGCGGGAGCGCAGGGCTGGAACACAGCTTTCACAAGTCAGCTCCATAATACACAGCAAGCAAATGATAATAATAAAATAAATAAATACATACATACACACATAAATAAACAGAAGTCCAAAGTCACCAGCAGGTGAGTTGCTTTTGTCTCCCACCCCACCCTCCCTCCTCCACGTGGATCCCACCTATCTATACAGCAAAAATAAAATAAACAAATAAATAATCCAACTGTCACGTGGCCCCAGTGTTGGATTTAAACATGTTAAATGATTACAGCACACACACTAACACACACACACACACGCACACGTCATCAAGGTAAGGAGAGAAAATCATTCCACACACCTTCATCACAGATGTCAAACACCTCTTGTCCAGCAGCAAGAGAGAAAACGTTTATCAGTTTCAGCACCAGGAGAAGAAGACTTTAAGACAACTTAATCTTTTTTTAATTAATATTATATGAGTTCATATTTAGCATCAGCTCAGAGCTGCAGCTCTGTATTAGAGTACATGCTGCCTGTCTGTGTCTGTGCTGCAGGAATATAAGGACTAATCTACATGAGACATTTTTGCTATTCCTCTGTGGGGTTTTTTAAGTTATTTTCCTGCACAGGCCTCTTCTCTGCGCAGCTCATCTGGTATGCAGCCTGGCAGCAGCAGCTCTAACGCTAATGCAGACGGCTGTGCAATTATTTAATACCAACTCAAGCAGAAACCAAATTCTCCCTCTCGTCCCAACCCCCTCTACTCCCTCCTTTTTCATCTCTCTCTGGAGAAGCACGACGTGTGATTAACTTGTTCAATAATAACTTGCCTATATCTATCATCGCAAAAAATATAAATAAATAAATTAACAGCAATGAAACGGCCATGAAGTAATAGTAATAAAAAATATCCCCCTGTACATCCAAAGGTCATGCATTTATTCCTCTTTTGCACATAAATTCGTTTATTTAAAGTGTCCTAGTAATTCTGTTATGACAACCAGTGCAAAAAATTAAATAAATAATAAAAAAGTTTCATTATGAGCATTGCGTTCATGCAACCACCTTAAAAGCTGCGAACTTTCAGAATAAAATGAAGAAATAAAAAAAGAAACAACTTACTGTTCTGCATCATTGAGGCTACGCCAGACTCCCACGTGGCTTGGTTGTGGTATTCTGAGCGTCACAAGAAAATAACACAAGATGTTAGCAGCAAATCAGAAATCAGATATTTTTTACTGTCTTTGTGTGTGTTGTTTTAAATTGTTAAATAATTGCAGCTTTTAGTTAAAATAATATTTTCTCATCTGGTTTGAGTTTGATTATTATTATTTATCTTTTTATTCTGCTTCTGGAACATGATAGATGCACAGTGAATTTTAACATCCTCAGTGTAAAAAATATGTGGATTTTAATTAAACTTGCCTGGAAACAGAGTTGACTGTCCACTCTCTAACAATTTAGTCAATCATCTGCCGTTTTCACTACTTAATGTCTCCCTATAGGACAAAGCAAAACAACACATTAGCACAGCCACACCTTTTCTACTCAAAGTCTAGATTCTCCTTTCATTTTCACTATTTTAGTCTAAATGAACCTAAATGTTGCTGCCAAAGTAAATACGTTCTAAATGACGCGGAAGAATTTTCATGTGAGGTCTTTCTTTTTATAGTTTTTATTTTTTTCTAAAGCACCTGTCAAAATAAATTCAAACTCTTTTAAAGCTGTGTTTCTTTCAAGATTTTTTTTTCTTTCACACAAAGAAATCGGCTCTCATCATCCCAGTGAGAGGCCTATTTTTCGGCTCCTTTCTTTAAAAAGAAGAAGAAGGGGGGGGGGACTCGATATCCCTCCGCTTATGGTGGAAGTTGTACAGTGACACACGTTGTCCACCTCGCCTCAGTGCTAAGCAAAAGTGCGGAGCAGGAGGGGGTACAAAGCTGGTGTACAAAGCCTGCACCCAACAATGCACCCCCTCGCGCGCGCGCACACGCACGCACAACCTCCTTTTTTTTTTTTTTCCTGCCTCAGTATACCTCAAACTCGGGGTGAAAACTCGGCCTCCGCGACCAGAAACACGCAGCTTCTCCACTAAACACACCAACAAGTTCAGATTAATACAAAGAGCCGGAGGCATGTATCCACCCCCCTCCGGGACCATTCACACTCACATACACACCCTCTTCTCACACACACACACACGACCGTGACCCCGCTGCCGCTGGTGCGTAAAAGCAGGTTTTGTTCTGCTCAGCTTTTATACACAGAAAAAATAATAAAATAAAAGAAGAAGAAAAAAGTAATTTCTTGTTCTAAATATTTGGTGGTTCTTTGGTGCTGCTGGTGCGGGTTGTAAAGCGGGTTTAAAGACACAACAGCGCAGTGGGGAGCTCAATTGGAAAAGACAAATGCGCTAAAGAAGCTTTTGAAAAGGAGGGGGACAGATAAAAAAAGGGGGCCATGGGAGGGAGAGAAGTCTGAAGTTTTCATTTTCTCCCTCTTCCCGTGGAAAAAAAATAGTTGGGCTGTGTTGCAGGAGCAAATTACGCCATGTCATGTCCCATAGGACCGAGTTCAGTCCAAAATAATTTAGATTTAAATTGGTTTTATTTCTTCTCCTCATGTTGTAACAAATGAGCCGCTCCGTCATTAATCAGCCTCGGATTCCTTCACACCGTCTCACATACAGGCCTGCCCTGCAAACCTTCACAGCCAACTCAGATTTTAAGACTTTTAAATTTATATATTCAAGTGAAATTAAATGTAGTTTTATTGTCATGTTTTGATCTGTTTTTTATATATATAAAATAGTCCATGTAAGGTTAGTTAGAGTATAAATACAGTCAGGAGCCGCGCCAGCAGTTAATCATTTATTTTATGGTCCAGAGCTCAAATGTTGTTCCTGAGGTTAACTACGATCTAATCTGCATTTCTTTTCCTGTAGTGATCCGGAACAACAACGTCTTAATTCAATGTGCTTGTTGTGCTCACAGCATTCCCATGAAGGCCTCCAACTAATTATATCTGCTCTCAGTTACTTTTTTTCCCTTTCTCTTTTCAATAAAATCAATATATGGTGTTATTCTAGTGGACATAAAAAATACAATTAGACATAAAAACCACCAGGTTTAACTTCACTTATCCAATAAGCTCCTTTATTTTCATTTAAAATGCGTTCATTTAACTTTAAAACCACAAAGTTAAATTCTGCAGACACATAACATTTTTGCAGCTGTTGTATTCATTTTTTTTGTTTTTAATAGTAACAGTTTCGTCCAATTTTATTATTTTATGTTATTTGTTTAAAAAAAAATTTGTCGCTTATGAATAAATTACGACTAGTTTCAGTGTAGTTGGCAAAATTTCCCACAACTTGACAGCTGCGAAATAAAATCTGTTTCAGTCGCTGTCAGCGCGAGCTCCAAGAAACAGTTCAAAAATAACATGTACATTTTATTTTATTTATTTATTTTATTTTTAAATGGAACGTCTTCCTGCTTCGTGGATCTTTTTTCTCTCTCTCCTAAAGAAGGCGCTTGGGTGATTCGCCTGCATGAATCAATCTGACACCTTTCCTCAACGGGTCATTGCGCTCCATTCTCCACGATGATCGCCGTCCTGGCCTAACGTGACTCGTTTTTTTTCTTTCTTCACTATTTGCTGCTGTCATAAATAAGCGGTAAAGCTTTCTGTGGGGGGCTCAAACTGAGGAGACAGAACCGACAGAGGGGCTAAAGGCTGTTCGCACTTTTTCAGAGTCCAGTCCAAACTACAAGTTTCACCACTGATCCTCAGAATCAACTTTTTATAATAATAATAATAATAATAATAATAATAATAATAATAATAATACATTACATGTGCTCCTTTGTAATTTAGGAGTGCAAGGCAAACTTTTAATGAAGATCTCACCTTTTTGGGGCATCCTGTGTCGCTGCCAAAGTCCTTGTCAAACTACAGGCTCCACAGAGCCTCGTTCTCCACACACACAAAAAAAAAGAAAAAAGAAAAGAAAAAGGAGGAGAAAACCAAAAAGCCGGACCAGAATGAGTCTTTTTTTCTCTCTCTCTCTTTATCGGTGAAGTTTCGAAGAAGGGGGTGAAGAAAAATTAGTTTCCAGGCTGCGGTGGTCTTCGGCCGAGACGGATGGGGGTATCCCTGCGAAGGAGACAGAGATTGACAGTGAACTCAGATGTCAGGACGCGCGGAGGGTTTGGCGGAGGATGTGCGCTGGCGTGTGATGGAGCGAATGAGAGAGTCGCGGGATGAGGGAGAGTGGGGAAGAGAACCAAGGGAGGGGAGGAGGAGTGTGGGGGTAGGGGGGGGAGAGGGAGGAAGAGAATGAGCACACCTATGCTGATTGGTGATGGGACAAGTGTATTAAATGTATGTGCTCCTGGTCTGATGTGAGCGCCTCTCCTCGTCTCCCTCCGCCGCTCTTCACTGGCCCATTAGCGCGACCCGACCTCTGTCATCATCCCCCCATATAAACACTTCCCCCTGCACCGCAGCCAAAGCGGGAAACAAGGCTTGAGCCACCGCGACAGAGAGAGGGGAAAGAGAGAGAGAGGGAGAGAGAGAGAGAGAGAGAGAGAGAGAGAGAGAGAGAGAGAGAGAGACAGGGAGAGAGAGAGCGGTCTCCTTTCCCCAACCCACTAATCAGCCCACGCATGCAAATACTCCGCGCTCACTCGCTGAAATATTCCCCTACTGCAGCTTGCATTGTACAGAAACATCTTTTCTCAGGGGCTGAAACTAGCAGTGGAATCTCAGGTGGCACCAACCTTAAGCTACAGCTGTAAAAAAAAAAAAAAAAAAAAAAGAATACGCACAAAGTGACAAAGGGTTGGACGGAAACTCCACAACAGCGGAGCCGCGCGTGCACGTGAGCGCCAGAGCTCGTAACACCGAATTAAACTCACAAAGAGCTCCAGCGTGCCTTTTATGAAGAAGCCCATGCTCTACAGATGCGATTAATGTAGCGCAGACTCGCGCGTGGTGGTTGCGTTTGGGAAGTTTACAGCCGTGGCAGATCCGTTCTAGATTTTTATTGATGTTTTTTTTTTTTTCTTGTTGGAGTTTAGAGACTGAGCTGTGTGACCTGTCCCTCTGCGTGCGCAAAGTCATCCACCTGCGCCCCGCTTCCTGCTCTCCTGAAAAAAGCCAGTTTTCAAAAAGAAAACAAAATGAGGCTGGGCATTTTGGTGTTGTGGTTAGAATGCCCAAACTTTTCTTATTTTATTTTTTATTTTGGGGGGAGGGGGGTGTTGGGAAATAGATTTCATAATGAACTTCACTAAAAACAGAAAGAAGAATAATAAAAAGAAAAACAGCCACCACGTGCTTCTGTTTATTCTTTCCAGCTCCACCGTCCACCCCTCCTGTCAGCATTAGCGCCGTGCGTAAAAGAGCGCGGCCCCCTTTTTAGCCAAGCTCCGCTGCTCTTTATGGGCACATTTTCGAGGCGCGACGACGTCACTCCCCGCGACTTGACAGCAAATAGCACGCGTAAATAAAGTAAAGCAAATGACTGTGCAGCCATGGCCACCCCCGCCCCCCTCACCCACAGCCCTCTGAACTGCACCGGTCTAATGACCATTAACGCACACCTCAACGCACCCAAAAGCAGCCCCTCTGCGCTCGTGTCTGAGCGTCAACCCGGAGCTTCTTCTGCTGCTTTTCTATTATTATTATTATCATTATTATTTTGGAGCACCAATCACAGAGGAGAGAGAAGTTTGTTTAGCTGCTGAGGCAGGGGAATAAAGGGAAGGGGTTCACGACAGGTCCAAGAGTGGGAAACCAGAGGGAAACAAGTAGGAGAAGGGGGAGGGGAGAAGAATGAAAAATTCTTTTTTTTTTCCTACTTTTTTTTAGAGGGATGGGTGCAGGACACGAAATGAAGTCATAGAGGCCCTGCACTTGACTTTCTCTGGCATGTGAAAAAGTAGGAGAAGTCAGAGCTCATCAATAAAACACTTCGGAGGTGAAAGAGGGCTCCCTAACAACCATCGCATTCCTGACTGTGGCTTCAATGAGCAGACGAACTATGCTGCCAGAGCAGAGAGAGAGAGGGGCAGAGAGAGGCAGAGTGGGGGAGGGCGAGGGAAGAGGAGGTGAGGAGGGACTGCCCGGTCTTGAATGGGGCCCTCGGTGGGCCGGCGAGATAATGAGCTGAGAGGACCGGCTCAAACTGTCGCCCAGGGTCCCGCGGTGAGGAACAACACTCTGCCCAACACTCCCCTCATCAAACAAGCCGTAAACTAAACGAGCACATTCATCTGTTTCTCCTTCCTGCTTTGTTTCTACTTTCCTCAGACTGGTGGCTCAGCCTATGAAAGCTCGCAGCTTATATCATCTAAAGGGGGGGTTCCCTAACATTTTCGCGTCAAGGACCCCTTCTATTAGACATGCATTAGACCACAAACACCCCACTTCTGCGCTTCCTACCCCCCCCTCAAACTCAGCCACCCGACAGGAGTTTGAGGTATGGAGTTACACAGTGGGCGGGGCTTAACTTTCAATCATTATTATGAAGCAATAACTTGTTTGATTTTTTGTTTTTTATTTTTTTCCCTCGTGTCAAATTAGTTTTGAGTTCGTTTTCGAATCCGAGTAAAACACTTGAAGAGTTTAAATGCTCACTTAACCTGCAGGAAAACTGTTGCATGAGAGATGGTTGATGGTTGTTTTAACTCGAGAGATTCTGCCAAAATATTAGAACCTGTCACCGAGCTCTCCAGTCTCCATGCGCCTTAAAGAGCTCCGTATACTTTTTGTTGTGCAAATGTTATTGGCCCTCACTTGTCACAGACTGCAGCTGTCAAAAATGCACAGCAGCACCAAACCTGCCCTGGCTGAAAGACAGATTCCCCGATGAGAGTGTCAAGTAGTTTTCTTTAGAAACAATACCTCCAGTAGGTTATTAGTTCCTCTGGTTAAGCTCCAAATCCGCTCCAAGAACCAATTCGTTGTCTCCATTCTCAGGAAAAAGTTTTTGTATTCTTTCGTTTGTTTGTCTCACAACCAAGAACATTAATTTAAAATATCGGTTTGAATTGAGTATTTGTTCAGGCTTAGATATTTTTTACAGTTTTGATTATTATATAATTATTTGGATTGGACTTGGATTAAATAAAATTAAACAAACAAACACATAAATAAATAAATAAATAAATAAATAAATAAATAAATAAATAAATAAATAAATAAATAAATAAATAAATCAGAGAAGGTTGGGGGTGACGTTGGGGAAGCAATTAGCACAATTCGGATTAGCAGCAACTAATGTCACAGAAAAACTTAATCTGGTCGCTATTTTGCCCTCAGGCAGCGCAGTGATTGGGCCCCTGTGCAAACTTTTGAATACAAAACAAAGAAAATAAAAAAGAATGAAGATAAAAAAAAACAAGACGCTATCTGAAATGAAACGAACAGCTTTGGTTAAATAAATTTCAATTTTAGTTCAACTTTTTTAAACGTTTTTATTTTGCTTTTGTTTATTTAGGGTTTTTTGACGATATTTTCGAGACGGTTTTTCTGGAGACTTGGTTAAACTTCAGAGTCATGTCTTTTTCCTTTTTTTTCTCAACAATTATTTGTCTTTGATATGGTTGACCACTGGAGGTCAAAGTTTGTCCGAGTGTGTGTCTGCGTGCATGTGTGTGTGTGTGTGTATGTGGTGTTGGTGGTAGAGATTTTCTGTAGGAAAATGATATTGATATTTTTACAATTTTATCTATCGCAATATTTTTGAAAAAAACTGTGAATATAAATAATTAAATTAAAGCTTTTGCTAAAGGATCACGAATTTACATTTGGTTTTTACTAATGCTAATATTTTGGTCAATGGTAATATTTTTCCTCAAAATCTTACTGTTTGTAAAGGCCCTATTATTAAATATAATAATTTGATTTATGTCCACTTGCTGCTCAGAAAACTGTGACATTTGCAATTCTTTATATTAATATTTTCTTATTATTTGTTCGTATAGTTATGAGTTAAAAAAAAAATTTAATCCCTATATCTTCGTCCAAAATTACTAATTAATATAACAATAATTATATTCCAATTTAACGTAATTATGTTAGAATTTTTTTTATTTTTATTTATTTATTTTATTTTTATTTCTAACTTTATTTAAAATTTCTAATTAGCTTACTAATGATAAGAAAAAAAATAACTACATCAACAATACTTATTATTATTATTATTATTATTATTATGTTAATTTTGCAATTTTATGAATTCATACAATTTTTAATAAACTTGTTTTGAACCATCATCATTAAGTGTTATTCATTAAACTGTCACTTTCATAAAACGCACGAGGACACGCTCAGTTTATATCACCAAGTGTTTTTTTTTTTTGCACATTTATTCAGTAGAATTTTATGTTCTGTAACAATTTTTCAGCCACTTACCTGGACGGTTTTTGCGCCGCAGTTTTATCACGTTGCATTTCTAAGACGTGCGTGTGCACGTGGAGCGACAGAAGCTCCGGGAGTGGCGACTCATTTTTCAGATAATTGAGTAAAACTTGAGGAAGTGTCACTCAATCACGCCGTGGGGTTTGTTTCGCCAAAATCCACAGGAGGAAATATTGCAGCAAAAACAAATACGGAGACTTGTGCATTTGTGTTTATTTAAAAAAAATAACATTAATTTTATAATAAAAATCTGTAAAAAGGTTATTTAAATTGAAAACGACTACATTTTCGTTTATTTTATAATGCATATTTCTGTTGTAACTATATATTTTAGTGGAATTTAACCCGTTTGCAGCTCTCATCTCAGTTCGTTCAGAGGCAGGTTGGAGCAGAACAGTCCGCGAAAGCCCTCTCCTGGCAAAAGTCTGGAAGCTGGAAATTCCGGGGCTCAAAAAAAAAAAAAACATGCTGGAGCCAAACAAGCAGGAACTTCAGCTATTGTAATACGATGCCACGAAAACACGCACGAGACGAATCACAGCGTGTTTTCTTATTTAGAAACACACATCTGAAGCAAATCCGTTAAAACGCGGTAGATTTTCCTGAAATTATTTTTAATTAAGGTTTTAAACTGTATGGAAAGTTGCACAGAACGCTCTGGCATTTGACTGAACAACTCAGTATACAAAGTATCTTGAGGACTGTGGTGGTCTCACCTGAAGACCACAAAGTTGCACCACTGAGCCTAAACCCAAACTCCCTCACCTTAAAGCTCACTGCAGCACTTCTTTAAAAGGAGCTGTGCTCTCAGCTATGCAGGTAAGAAAACTAAATAAATATTGTTTGTGTGTGAAATGTCAACTTGGTCAGCTTTAACATGCAAACATTTAAAGCTTTCATGCGCATCAGTTAAAAAAATAAGGCAAAATCTCTAAATCTTTGCTTTTAAATGATTGTTTTACTTGTCCACACTAGTTATAGGATTTAATTTGGAAAAGCAATAAAACGCAGAGCCCGTGCACTCACCGGATGAAAGGCAGCAGTGGTGCGTCACCGGGATCCTGTGCGTAAAGTCGCCTCTTCCCTCCAGAGAGCGTATTTTTCCCCCTCCTTCGTTCCGAAACAGAAACGTGTAGGTCCAAATTAGAATCTGTCTGTCTATCGTCGGGATCCGTCTTGGAGTTGAAATGTCAATGAGAGTGAGTGGGGTGAAAAAAGATCTGCGCCTCTTTACCAGCAACTTTCCCTTCAGCATCAGCCTGGCAGTGATTGGCTGGAGCGACGGCTCGACGTCACAGCCCGGACAGGGGAGTGCGGAGCGCAGAACAGGGAAGTGAGCGTGCGAGGTGGCCTCCATGTGGAGCTCACCGGTCTGTCCCACAGTGGTGCATCGGACTGAAGGGGCTAACAGCTGATAGAGACCATCCCTTCCCCCTGGTTTATTTACTTATGGATTTATGGGATGCATTTATTTATTTTGTATTCGGGTTTCCCTGTTGTCCTGCTGTGACAGAAATGTTCCAAATCTGAGCAGTGATTGTTTGATTTTTTTCTCCATGATTAGCAAAGAGTCAATAAGGAGCAATTTCTTAATTTTTCTCACCCATCAGCTAAATAAAGAGCTGTTGCTGCTTTTAAAACGATGAAAATGGTGTTAATTCCTGAGCTAATTACTTTTGCAGCCTGCTTATTTCTGCGCATGCTCAGTGCAACAGGTGGACGGACAAAGTGCCATCAACTTTGTGAGAACTTAAAAAACTCCTCAATGTTCTGTTTGATTTCCGACAAAACGCTCTTGTTGGATTAAGACGATTTTTACTTATAAACTTGACTTAAATCCACACGTTTACTGTGTCAGTCCTGCGCTTATAAACTGTTTTATTTCTTCTATAAAAAATACCTAATGGAGCTTCTGCAGACTAAAAGCCTCAGATCCCTCTTTATTTTTTTCACAACCTCTGACGTTTATGTCAATTTGAACAAGACGGCAAGTAAATGGATAACCGCGCCGCCCCACCGTCTCCCAGGAAGAGACGGAGGGGGTGGAAGATGGGGCTGGGGGTGATGGGGAGGGGGTAAGAGCTGCAACAGCTCAGGTATACGGGGTCGGTCAGGACCGGCTGTGTTTTGGGCCATTATTTGGACGAGCGGCCATTAAGAGGCCTCGGTACTGTGCAACGCAGCAGGGTGCTCGACATCCGCGCTGGAAACGGCACGGTTCGGCCCGGTGCTTATCAGGCTGTCAATAAAACGAGATGGGGAAGCAACGGCCGAGCCAGGTGCTGCCTTTCCCTTCCCCACGCAGCCCCGCTCTCCAGGAGCCGATCAGGCGTGAACGCAAATCTGCCCAGCCGGTTTTCCCTCTGCCGTCACCACGCTGCTGCACAACGCCACCTCCCTCCCTCCTTCCCTCCCTACTACTCTCCCATGCACACACGGGCGCGCGCACTTTTGCACACTAAAACACAGTGACAGTTGTGTTACTGCACTTTATGGATGTATGGAAAATACTGTGCAACTCAAATATTCATGCATCACCCAGGGTTTGCTTGAACACACGAAAAAGAATAATAAAAAAATAAACATTTCTAAGTTTAAGATCTGATATGTTATTTTCTTAATTTTAGAACTGGTCTGCACGAGAAAGGGAAAAACTGCACAGGTCGTTTTTGGTTGCCAATCTCCAGCTCCCTCTGACTGATCAGATTTAAACCAAATTGTGTAATGATCGACCTCCCCTCTCTAGCCATGCAGAACATTCTGCTGCCGTAGCCTGCGCCTCGTGAGCTTATTGTTTACTGCCGCTGTAGCAGACAGAGAAAAATGTCCAGGGGACCGAGCACGTTACCATAAAGCAGAGGGTGCGCGGGGGGTGGATGCATGGGTTCAAAGATGTGGGTGCTTTTCGTTTATTCGAATTGGGATTAATTGCAACGTAGGCAAGAAGGTAAGTTTCTGAACTTTAATTTGAATCAACATGTTAAGATTAAGCTCCTGATTGTTTTTCTCTTTTGCGTTTCTACGGACGAGCCCTCGTGGAAAAGAAGGCCAAAGTTTTCCACGCGCTGCCTGCTGGATGAACGTCCCATCTCCCCCACCCACCCCTGAAGCCTCTGCCTCCCACATGATTTAGATCGGTCTCCTGAAGTTTTCAGCTTAATCTCGAGGTAGCTAAATTACTCCACAGAACTCTACACTCCACGCGCCTCCCTGTGAAGTTCTTCTCTTGCGTTCAGGGGTTTGGTGCGTTTCCTCCCCACGCTCTCCGGGCCTCGGCTCGAGACATTATAGCCGAATTCTCTCCCCTCAGGGGTGATTGGATGCAATTTGTCCCGGGTAGACAGCCACGTCCTGGATGTTAGGAGATCACTTTGGCTCAACGTGACAAGTCGAACTTCGATCCACAATCGCATCTGAAAGCGCAGGGAGCGGAAAGACCTCAGTGTCATTAAGTGTTCTTCTCGTTTATTATTTCCCCTCCCCTTTAAAATAACAAGACCACTTTACTGACAAATGTGTTCCTAACAATTCAATTTGTCAAACCTCTATCCTCTTGGAGAGGCCTGAATGTGAACTGGTCAGGCTAAGGGATTTTACGCCCCCAAATCTATGACCCTTTAAATTAAATTAAAGATTGACAGTGATCTGGATTTTAAAAAATACCTAAGACTGACACCTGCCATGTAGGCTTCATAGTGATTGATTCTGATGCTTTGTGCTTGCAACAATAATGCTCCATGTTTTTTTTTTTTCTTTCTGCGCAAGCTGAGTGGGCGCATTTATCACTCACTTGCCAGGAGTGGCTAAAGTCAGTGTCCGTGTCGCGCTGTGAGCTGACAGGGGAAAATGGGAGCTAACGAGGTTGTCAGATGTCCTGACAAGACAAATGAGAGCTCGTCACCGCCTGCGCTTTAACAACGTTTAATGTAAACGTATTGCTCCGTTCAAAATAAAGTGTTCCATTCTGAGCACCGCGGCTCTGATGGCGACTCAGTTAATTACGCACGGTGCGGTAAATTACGCATCAGCTAAAGGGTGTTGGCCTGGATTCAGAACCACCAAGGAGAACTTCCTGTCTAACAGCTATGATTTAGCAGACTGGGTCGACCTTGGACTTTGTGGTGGGAACGTTTGGCAAATAGAAACAAACAACTAAAACAGAGTTCTGGTCAGTAAAATTATTTTAAAAATTGGGGGCGGGGGCGCTTATGGTTCCAGCTTTCTGTGTGGCATTATAACATTTTAATTTAGTAGTTGTTAATTAGCCACAAAAACCAATAGCCTGGCAGATGTTGGAATGAATGTTTAACATCCAAGCAGGACTCAAACATATGACTCAAACATAAATCATGAAGTTTCACTAAATAATATCAAAGATCAAGGATCAGATCCAGCTGTGCCTTGATGAAATGCTTTTTTTGTCACAGGTTATAACCCTGCTCTGCTCTGAAAGGATTTTTTTGGTGTTGTTTTTGTGAATAACATCGAGCGCTGAGGTTGTGCATTCTTCTGTGTAATTCGTGGTGTGCGCTTTAGCCAACACACGGTTTGGTAGATGTGCTCATGATATAGATAATCCCGCGCAGGGCTGCTGGGCACAAACATGGGCTCTAACATAAACCGTGGCCTGCATGTGTTGTCCTTTATGTGTGTTTTTTTTCTGCACAAGACAAGATGTGTAAATGTATTTTTTATTATTTGATGGTGCAGAGTATGGTCCTTTGGTTATATCCTCATGACCTCGTTGCCTCCAAAAAAGAAGAAAAAGGATCTAATATCCAAATTAGAGAGCGAATATTTATAGTGCGCACGAGGAGAACGTAGCTCAGCAGCATCAGAGAACATGATTGGTGACATGTGACGGAATGACATTTGTGAGGATGATATCCGGCCCCGCTCGTTTCTCCGCTGATGGAGGAGGCGGGAAGTAAAAATAGACATTAGTTCGGTAATGCCATCACCTGGCCTGTGGCACTTTGTGTGCTGGGTCAGAGAGGCCAAAGCACCTGCTGCAGAAATGAAGTAATTGCTTAGATAGATAGATAGATAGATAGATAGATAGATAGATAGATAGATAGATAGATAGATAGATAGATAGATAG
>JARVJO010000164.1:10638174-10650233 GCA_031762555.1 Cynodonichthys magdalenae | reverse complement strand
ATAGATAGATAGATAGATAGATAGATAGATAGATAGATAGATAGATAGATAGATAGATAGATAGATAGATAGAACATAAAACACCAAATGTGACAAACTCCTCGCAGATCTTGGTGATAAATGGGTGCAGCGGCACGGCGCACGTGAACTCACACAGATAACTGGCCTGTACGTAAAACAACACACAGTAAATCAGGCAATAACGACGACAAACCGTCTGGAAAATGGACGCACATAGTGCGGCAAGAAATCACTCCTTCCTCGCTCCCTCCCTCCTTCCTTCCTTCTCCGCGTGTCTGCGTGACAAATCCTGTCCCGGAGTAAATATTTTGAGGATAATTGAACTGATTGTTATTTGCAAGTTTCCCTGTCCTGAATGTAAAGGCGGCGGCATGCCTGCGCGCGCTTATAATGACTTTCAGACCATTGGCAAGATACATTCATAATGTGGCGAGTCTTGAATTGCTAATATGTAGTTCTGCGGAACATGTCAGAGTGGATTACTGATTTTGCTTTTCTGATTTTTTTTTTCTTTTTTGCAAATTGCAAATCTTTTAACGCTCAAAATGTGATTTCACCGAGGCGCTGAAAGTTCACAAGATAGCTTATTTTGTATGTGGCATTAACTGGAATCGTTGCTACGTTTAGGGAAGCTCAGAGCGGACTGCAAGCCTCCTAAATCCAAGAGAGAGAGAGAGGAAACAAAAACAGGGAATCTGATGCAAGCATCTGAAGCAAGAAAAAAGAAACGATAAGCAAAAGAAGCGCAATTTGGTGTTTGACAACATGTTTGTGACTCGCTCTGGATACACTTTGTTGTTCCTTGAATGTATAGATTATTGAGGACTTCTCTGAGGGAGGAAAAAATAAAGATAACTTTCGGGTCAGTGCGTCACTATTGATCTTATTCACTCCATCCTTTGCAGGCCCGTTATTCAGCAGCACCCCGCTGTGGATACACACTACATTTCAATCTATGCAGTGTTAAGCCCACATTCTGGCCACTGCGAGCCTCCGTATAGTCCGTGAAACGTTTCTAAATGTAATCACAAACGAACCGTAATTAGACAAGTAATTACCGGCGTAATTAACAGCCTCTCTCTGCTCGCTGTGCTTTGATATGGTCGGCCCAGCGCGCTCTGCGCTTTCTGGCTCACAGGCGGCAGCCGCGGCGCAGCAAAAAGTCTTTATTATTATTGCTGGAAACCCATCTGGTAATAGCCTTGCCCGAGACCTCCTCCCCCCTAATCAAGGTTTTAATTAAAGACGGTTGAGGGCCACGGAGAACATGAAGGCCAGTAATTAAGACTAACATTGGACCCTAACAGATGCAACCCTCCTCCTGCGTCGACCGGGGGAAGAAAAGCACACACATCTACGCGCACAGTCATTTATCCTTAGATGTAACATTCGGCGAATAATGAAGGTTGAACTGTGATTTAAGGTGGCTGCTCATCTTAATCCATCATAAGATGAAATGGAACTCATCCAAAGGCAATTTTCTAACTTGCGCCAGGCTTAAATCAGATTTGGGTTCCAGTGTCAGACAATAAACTTGTTTCTTTCGCCAATTAGGCAAGTTGGTTTTGTTTGTACCTCCCACTATGGACCACAATTCGGCTTGAAACACTTAATATGACAACAGTGGGACGTTTCTATTTGCTCTGCAGTGTCTGTTTGTTTTCATATTTCTTTGACATGTGATGATTTGAGGACAGCTGTCGAGTTTTGTCGCAGAAGAGAGTCAACTTGGATTAGAGTGACGTCTCTCATGATCCGAACAGAATCTGAGTTCTGTCGTGATTAAAAGTCCATGTCAAGCTTTGTGTCATTGCTGTAAAAATAGATGCGTTAATTTATTATTTTCTTCCTTTTTTAATGAGAGTTAAAAAAAATTATATTTTCATCACGGGTTGATGTCATTTCACCTGAATAAATTGGGTCAAAGGGTTGTTTCTTCATGCGTTTTGCGCAGAGGCATAAAGTACGTCATCTAAATATATCAATATCACAGCGTCCGTTTTAATTTTTTACATTTTTATTTATGCTTTCACTCTCTTTGCTATATCTTCTTTAAGATGCAGTATTAAAAAGCTATTTTCAGATGCGCAAACAAATGGAAAGACATTTGGACAAAATCTCCCTCAAAAAAATGCGTTGAATATCACTGGGGAAACGCACACAGAGATTTGTATCTTGGATTCTCGACCTCGTCACATCTTCTTGTTCCAATGGCAACCCATCGTGGAGCAAAAGTTAAACACTAGGGTAATGGGTCCATCATCACTTCACTTTTCCCATACTTGAATCCGAGATTAAACACAGACTGCTCTAACGGTTCACAACTCAAGTTCTTTCAAAATCAAATGTTTTCTGGTGGATAAACCCAGTCTTTTAGCTGCTGTTGTTGATTATTTCACTTAAATCATCAGGCACAGGTGCAGAATTATTTGTGGCTACTGTTTAAAATACAGAAAGTTGTGTTATTTCGGCTAAAATATAACTAAAAGTGAATATAAACAACTTCCAACAGACTTTGTTTGAAGACTTCAATCCGAGCTTTAGTCTATATTTACCAAAATCCATCTTCAGTTGACAGTAAACGGTATGAAGTTGCCCTGTGTGCGGCTGCAGCTCTCAGACTTTACTTGTGGTGCTCTTCTGCCCCCTAGCGGCGACCGAGACATCCACAGATCTTTGCGTCCCGTTTGTTCTGTCCTGACAAAAACGTACTTGTCAACAGGTGAACTGACAAAATTCTGAATCAAACTGGATAGGAGAACATTTTTCTTTTTAATAGCTGGAGTTCAGGGCTCAGGTAATCTCAGTCTAATCAAACCAGTTCTTCAAAACCAGATCGATCTTACAAATAAAAACTCACTGAACACATTTATTTAGGGTTTTTTGAGTTTTTATCCTCAGTCACGATATATAAAGTGTAAAAACTTTTGTAACTTAATAAAATCTAATGCAGTTTCCTCTCTGTTACACCTTGAAGCTGTTAAAAGATTTTCATGGATTTTTGCCAATAGCTAAATCTCAATAGGTGCTGACACTTATTGATGTTTCTGCAGTCACTGTCACACATTGTCTATTGATGCAGCTAATGTATGTATGAAGTCTCCTGTTGTGTCAATAGCAGACTCTTCATAGTTTATCCCGCAGACAGCACACATCCATCTACTCATCACTTGTAATAATTCTATAACTGCTACAATATGCAGTGTCAATTAATATATAAAAAATACACATTATCTTTATCTTAATTTAGAAAAAAAAAATACAAAAGAAAGCATAACATATAAGTTCTATATATTATATATTCTTTAATAATTTATTTGTACACAGAAAAGTTGCTGATTTGTGTTTTAGGACAAAAATAGCACTAAAGATATACCTGATATCTTCCATATTAGTTTATTACACACAGAGTTTCCATTTGTGATACTAAAGACAATAAAACAAACTGTTCTCATTAACAGTCCTTCCAAAATGCACTCCAGAACCTACATTTTAATTGTTTAAACTATCTGATGCATTTTGCTTTACAAACACTGACCACTGTCCATAACCAACTCATTATTTTTTTCCATTACAATCCGTTGTTACAGCAGAACAGTTCTGTGGCTCTTTGCTCCAGGTATATGAGAGGGAACCACGCAATTATCTTTAATATCTCAGTAATGCAAAAAGAATGAGACTTAATTTTCCATCTGGTTGCATGGAGAGAAATGTCAAATGTATTGGATTGAGACCGCAGTTTGAATCATTAAGTGATCGTGGTTAAGGTTGATAAAGAGGGATTAAGGTTTCGCTGCTCATGCATGATTTCTTCTATTGATCAGATGTGCTTCAAGTTCAAACTGTCAGTTTACAGAAGAATGTTTCTTTACTGGATTTGTGTGTTTTTCTGCTTTATAAGATCATGTAAAGCATTATAGGATAGAGCGTATTGCTACATTTTTATGAAAGTTTACCTAAGATTACTGATATTTCAGCTCAAGATGTATTCATGGTATCTTCAACAGACACAAAGTATACTGCAGAAATTTATTTTGTGTTGCCCTCAAAATTTTTTGTACCTCCTTCTCTTCCCTCTTTCTCTCTATGCATGGAGGGAGACCAGCATTTACTTGACAATTTCTGCCTTTAAGTGCAGACTTTAAGTGCCGTGTTTTTATCTACACCTAAGATAGCTGCGGACTAGGACAATTTAACAGGCAATTTAACTGACCGTGTGTTAGTGAAGCTGTCTGAGTCCCACTCTCTGCCAGAGCGCTGTGGCATGATGGATGTAGGCAGTCTGGGCTAGGTGAAAAAGACACACACACAAACACAGAGACCCACAAACACACACACCATCCTACTGAACACACAGTTACACGGACACACCGCTCTGCCATATTTTCTCAATACAAACACATATGGGCCCATCCTCAGCCAACCCCCTTCCATTAAGTCAACATCTTGTGCTGGCGGTTGGAACAGTGTGGGGCTGGAGTCAGGTCGTCCAAATCCGTCAGTAAGCGGAGGCAGAAGCGTTTGTCATCCTCCTCTCTGGGCACCATCTTCCTGGAAGAGAGAGAGGAGGGACAGAGGGTGGTGGAGCTACGGAGCATCTGGCTTTGGTGGCTCCAGCTGCAGGAAGAGAAGGGGACAGGAGCTGCACTGCAGCCCAGGGGAGACTCTCCTTCTGCAGCCAAAAACCCTCCACTATCCTATCTGCTGGATGGGGAAATGGTGAGGCAAGTTGGAGAGTTTGCAGGTGTTGGTTTCCTCTTTTAATTTGCAGTGGTTTTGTGTATAATTTCCCTGGTTTATTTCTGATCTGACACTGACTTCTTTATGCATTGCACTGAAAAGAATCAGAGCCAGTGGTATGGACACAAACCCCTTTTTAGCACAAAGTCAGGAAACTGCAATTGTTGCACACACACAAAAGCGTTAGAAATCCAACCTCCTGGAATGTTGGACCAGAGGAAAATGTCACCCCAATGATGACCCATAAATCATAGGCAGCAGCCATGCAGTTATGGCCTTGAGACAGTCTTTAGCATCTAGCATCAGCACACAAATGATGTTTAGCCAGTGGCAAACATTTAGCACCAGACTCCACAGTCTCTGAGGGCACTTTGTCACAAATCCGTGGATGATTCAGAGCCTGGGGACAGCGTTTAGTATTGACACTTAATGTCCCAGTGTGTTCCAGGGTTTGTTTTCAGGCTATATACATTTATGCTGATTAAAAAAAAGAGATCAAATTAGATGCTCTCAGGGAGCAGATGAGAAGTCCTCAGAGGAGCAACACATGTATTGTCTTCTTATTGAGAAGTCTGACCTTTCATGGAGGGAAGCACAAAGGGGGTTGAGGAGCCCCTCTCCTCAGTCTGAGATGTCCTCTGGGATTAATTAACCTCATTCTTCCATTAGGCCTCTGGGACCGGTCATCAGACTGGGAAAAGTTATGCAGGAATCTCTAATGTTCCACAGATCTCTTCCAGGTGTGAAAGAAAAGGTCTCAGACAGGGAAAACACCGTTGCAGTTTGTGATCACTCGGCATGTTAAACCTTAGGCCATGTGACTCAATTCATATCAATTCACACTTATTTGAGTGCAGTAAAAAATGCATCATTTAACAAAAAGACAGACTTTAGACATCATAGCAGTCAATGACCAATTTATTAGGCAGTGTTATGTTAATATTAGGCATTTGGACAAATTACAGTCTGCTAGTTTTGAAAATAAAAGTTATAATAAATTAAATAGGTTGAAGACTTGTGAATGTTGTTCCAAAAGTTTTCACTATTTTATATATATATTTTTATTGATGTTTATTTACCTAGCCATATCCCATTGAGATCACAAGTCTCTTTCGCCAGAGAGGTCTGGGCCTGATGGCAACCTACATATTTTTGTTCTTTGGGAAGAAACCGGAGTACCCAGAGAAAACCCACGAGGAGAACATTCAAACTCTGTACAGAAAGACCCCAGGTCCAAAACGGGGATAAACCCAGGATCTTCTTGCTGTGAGGCATCAGTGTTAACCACTAAACCATTGCACTGGCTTTTATATTTAAGCTAGGTTTATTTTCCCAACCGATTAAATGTAGATGAGAAGCAGGACTTCACCATTTTCTTTGGTAAATACAAGATTTCCTACATGAGGTCTGCCATTGGTGTGCTAAAAAGGCACCCCTGTTCTGACAGAAATCCTTGTTGAAGTATTGTCATAAAAGTACAATGTACACAGTAACAACAATTTTTCTGTCCATGCTTAAGCCTGCCTTTAAATCAGCTTTAAATGCTCAGGGATAAAAAAAAATATGAAAACCGACCTAATTATTCAGCTGACTGATCATTTGATTGACTTTTTACATCTATCTATACATGTATGCTATTTCTTTGTTATATACAAAGACTTCAACATGTTGAGACGTTATGTTTAGCCCGGGAACCTAATGAATTTAGTGGCACAAATCACAAGCATCTGTTTGATGTCACTAACGATATATCAGAGGGGGCTGTCATGTGCTGTTGTTTTGATCGCCTATGGATGCATGTCTGTGTAATGTGATAAATGAGAACACAGATTTGACGCTCTTTTTCTAAAACTGGACTATTAATGTCAATCATGTCGATGGCTGCAGCAAGCCAGGGGCTGCCAGCTCGCACAACAAGCGTTGGTCCCCACAGTCTCATGATGACGATCCCCAGACAGTCTACTATAAACAGCTCCGGCTAATCTTCTTTTCATGGTCTCCATTACGACCTGTCAGGACATAAATTGAGAGTAAATTGCCATGTTTATTAACACGGAGCGAAAACAGCATATTTTAACCTCTCTCCCACCCTGCCCCCTTTGTGCAAATGTTAACATTTAATAGTGACCAAGAGGATCAATTACAATGGTGCACAAAATTATGCTGAATGCAAGTGTGCTTGCACACACACACACAGGCTCGGGCATTCACCATTTCACCTTAATATCCCTCCTCAAACATTATGTCCTCTGTTGATGACCACCTCTGCAGAGACACTCAGACAGACACTTGCTCGCAGCATATTTTCAGCTCGAGTAAAGATGGCGAGGAAGGGCCATGCTTCACAGAACACCTCAGCAGCTGAGTGTGGCGGCTGAGGCATGCTGCGGCCTTTGCCATATAACACAGTAATTACTAGATCAAATCTGTTCAAACTGAAGCAACGTTGTTCTGTGATCCCTCCTATACTAATCAGCACGCTGAGGTATGGCTGGGCAACTATAAATTGCTGACTTAATTAAAACCAGGACCTCTCTGTCATCTAATTACAGGGAGAAAAGGTTATTGCTTCGATGCAATTTCCCAAATATGATTCCTTCACAGTTATTAAAAGCTTGGGCGTCGTTTATTGTTTCAGATTTTTCAATATGGAAATGGCCCCGGTGACAGACGTAATGACTCGGGGAAAACGCTTCATCTCGATAGTGGCCTGGCACGGCCATTTGTCTGAGATAAGTGGAGCGGACAGAAATGGGGAAATGTCATGGCAGGCATCCCATGATTGCCTCCACTTTACAGTTGTCATTAAACAGAGCAAAGGTTTCTTTTCTCTTGTGTGGCAGCAATGAGAAGTTTATTAATCTCTCCAGAATAGTGGTGGGCGGTGGGATATTAGAACCATGAAAACTCACAGGAGAGAGGAACATTCTGTGGAGCAATTCAGCGATGAGCGGCCACAGACGACTGTGTGCCATTATTCAATGAAAACATCTTCTTCCTACCCACATAGAAAAATACTAAATAAAACACAAAGTAAAAGAGAAATGCATAAGAAAAAACACTGCGTTCGTTAATAATGAAGGAAACTAAAATGAGAAGAAAACGGATTTTAAAGGGAGTAAAAACTCTGATTCTGTCTAATAATAACAGATTACAGGGATTATCCAAGGTCATTGTGAAGTATAGCTCAATGATTGTTGGCCGTCTTAGCCAAGATATTCTCTTTAAATTAAAGCTATGAACAAACTGATAGATCTATCTATTGCAGTTTATTGATTAGTTCATTATTGGTTATTACTGGTTTAGTGGTTGACTCCAAAAGTGGTTCAGTTTTTTAGATGTCAAACCAATGATTGCTTTATTGATCGATCATTGATAGACGAGTGGGCAGATAGAGTGGTAGGTAACTAGACAGGTAGGTAGATAGACATATGGTATATAGATAGAACGGTAGATAGGTAGACTTTTAAACGAAATAGTTTAAAAACAATAAACACATTCCAGTTTTGTTGACTGTATAATTGACTTTCATAACATTAGTGATGGGTAGTTATCCATGAGTGAACATAAATGATAAACTGAAAAACAGTTTTTTCTGCACAAAAGCACTTTTTTTATATATGTACAAATTACATTAACATAGAAGAGACAGCAAGGGGCCACAACAAATCAGCAGCATATCCTGGACACTAATGCCCTGTGTCTCCCACCATAGGGTTTTCTTAATTACATTAACCAAATATGCTCTGCAGTGTGTGCAATCTCATGGTTAACTGAACACCCCTGTAGCTGCAGCCGCCCTCCCCCCTCCCCGTCCCACGCTGAAATATTCATGTTGAAAGCCACTTTTCCCATTGACTCTCCCTTTATAACATCTTCATGCCCGCAGTTGTTTAGCCATGCTACCATGTTTGAGAGTAAACTCTATACAACCATTGTCACTATTGTTTGATCCTGAAAAACAAAAAGGCTCAACTTGTCGTACTCACAAGAATAACATCAAAATCTTGAAATTATTTTACTGTCAAAAACAAAATGCAAATTAGTTTTTCTTCTGCTTTTTTTTTTTACTATTATGTGCTCCATTTTAGGGCAATACACGCAGTTTTTATTGTTTGTTTAATCAGCAGTTCACTGTAAAAAAAAAAATAAAAAAATCTACATGTCATCTCAAAAACACTGATTCAGATTGACCAGGCAGGACTAATTTAAATACATGAACTATTCATTAATTGAATAAAGGGGCTAGTTAGCCCAAAGGCCTCTTTATAATCATAAACTGGGATGTACTACTTATGCAAAACAGCAAAGTGCCATGTGCTGGCTTATTATGCTAATGATGAATGGCAAAATACATGTTTCTCCTGCCCACAAAACAGGATCAGGCATGGCAGCGTCAGCAAGTTGTTTCCACTGTAGAGAGTGTGTTCCTCCATATTACAGAATGTTGAGATGCAGCTGTGTAATGCAATTCCTCTCGTCTTCATCATGTGGCCTAAATGCAATCACACACTTCCTCCCAGATTCTAATTTTTTTTTAAATATGTCTAAAGTAAAGACTTTGGCTATCATCACGCTGAAAGAAATTAACGTGTTCAGAGTACAAGCCCGGATTGCACACAGGAAACCAATTCAAAGTTAAACTCGAATTAATTACACATTCAAAGTTTACCACAATCTTTTCAGTGCCAATACTCTGGACTTCAGGTCCCTGATACATAAAATAAAACAGGAACATTTTACAATGTCTTCAGAACTGACATGACCTCACCTATCAGGTGACCCAGTTCTTAATCAAGAAAAGTTCTGAAATCTCTGATGTAGAAACATTCTGTGTTTGATTGTGTTGTATCAGTGCTAAGTGTGTAAGTAGATAACGTCTCAGAACTTGTTGTTTTTACAACTTAATCACAGTATAAAAATAACCTGATTGCACATTGATCATAAAATATTCTCAACATCTCAAGAATGAATGTGTGTAAGTGAAGTAAATTAAGGCTAAAAACAAATAAATTTCTAATAATATTCATAAAATTTTGCTTTTTACATTTTTGGAGAAAACTTAGATACTATAAATATACAACAAACTGGCTTAGGCCTCCCTGATTGCTCAAAAATGATAAAAAAATGCTGAAATATAGACACTTGCAGACTGTTCAAGTTGTTTTTTGAAACTAGAGCAGTGGCTTATTTTGATACATTTCATGATTACAAAATTTAGTAATACAGCACAACAGTAGCAATTACTGGAAGACATTTTACGCATTGGCTGAAGTGGGGATGATTAATTTAAACCGAATTAGTAATTGTTTGTTTAAAAAGTTACTCTGCTTGTAGTACAATAGACTGTAATGAGCAGATAATTAAGTGTGAGATGCCCATTATTTTGTAAATTGACATTTGGACTAGGCCTTTGCCTGTTAGGAGTTTGAGTATTAATCAGACACAGGGTCGACACACGAGGAAATTGACCTACATTAAAACGCTTTAATATACGAAAAATAAACAGGCTGGCGTGACAGCAAAACTTACAAATTCTATGGCGAAACACAAGGAACTGCTGAAGACAGAAAATAACTGAAAACAATGAACCAACAGAACAACCACAGAACATAAAGGAGAACCAATTAACATAATCACAAACACCTGATATGGAAACAAATTGGAACAGGTGAGTGTGGGTGGAGCTGGAGCAGAACAAAACAGCAAGAACAGTCCTAAATATAAACTCCTCAGTTATAAATAATTCATAGAGGTTTTATGATTATAGACTTTTCAAACCCCGTTGCAGTAGTAAATACAAGGTTACTGTCTCAAAGAAAATTTCACTTGCACTAATTTGGTTCTGGTGATTTATTACAATGTCAAACAGTGGTGAGCTATCTTGGTGTCAAACTTAATCAAGCCTTATCTGGGACAGAGATAGCAAAAAATAGTTAAAGAAAAAACAAATGCCAGGCTTAAATTTTTATATAGACAAGCTGGAAATGTCAACCTAAAAACTAAAAAAATGCTTGAGTCAGCATTAGTAATGTGTCACTTTGACTATGCTTGTACATTCTGGTATTCCAGACTAAGTAAGCACTACAAGACTAAGCTACAGCATATTCAGAACAAAGTGATACAACATATATTAAATGTAGGAACTCGCACACAAATTGGAGCTCAGGAGTTCAGTCAGGTTGGAATGCTACCGTTTGAACTACCAGTTAATCAAATAAAATATAATCTTCTTCATTGTATTGCAAACAATGAACCTCCAAACTACCTAACTCAACAGTTTGTGCAAAATCGCCACTCAGTTGGAACAAGGTTTAGTAAAAAGTCATTAGTCTCAGCTGTTAAATCCTATGGCAAATCTTCCTTTCATTAAACTAGTGTATTGTTATGGAATGAATAACCTGAGCATATTCAGGTTACTGAATGCAAGCCCTTGTTCAAGCGTCAAGTTAAACAGTTCTAATTCCAAATGTTAGTCAGGCCAGAATTGGATGACAATATATATTTTTTATTTTTTAACAGATATTTTTATTATATTTGATGTTATTTGTTATGTAAGTGATTGCGTATAATTATGTGTTAGACCACAGTGGAAATAAGCTTTATGTTTTAATGTGTTATCCATTTATGTTAATGTTACTGTATATTATATACAGTGCCATTTATATAATAAATAAATAAAATGAATGAATGAATGAATGAATGAATGCTAACGCATCCAGTCACTTATGTCTAAAAAATGAGCTGAAAAAGCGTCTCAGCATCCTAACTAACCCAGGAGACGGAATACTCTGTATATATGTATTTATAATGTGTGCATCCACACAAACTTAGGGACACGTTGTAACAGGTAACTCATGTTCAACCCTCCTCTGGAAGTCAGCTTGCAACGTGGCGCCCGAAATCTTCTAATGTTACCAAGATCTTGCGGACCAATAGTAGGAGTTCTGGAATTGGACGAGGGCGGATCTCTCTTAAAACGAACACTCTGATTGGCTGTGCGTAAAGCCGCAGAAACTCCCGGCTTGGTTGCGTCCTTCCCTCAGGAAACGGGATGTGTTGCTCGAAGTGTGTTAGGGCACTGGGGGTGTTTTAGTGAGTCTGTGTCCAAACGCAGGTGCGTTTCGAAGGGTTTGCTAGTAGGACTTTACTACCGAACAAGGGGAAAAAAGAGGTTATCATAGCGGTCTAATAAGAGAAGGAGGCTAACTCTGCTGCTCGCTAGCTGTGCAGCATAGTTGTGTAGTGTCTGTCACGGGCCTGGCTGTAGGAGCTACTGCTTGGCCTCAGGGAAGTCA
>JARVJO010000164.1:10626122-10638164 GCA_031762555.1 Cynodonichthys magdalenae | reverse complement strand
GATGGCTGGCTTCAGGTTCGTGTGTGCTGTGCTGCTGTGCGCCTCTGTGGTAAATGCGAAGCCAACTTTAAGGAAGGAGAGAGTCATTCATCATGATCCAGAGCTGAGCAGGCAAGCTCACGAAGACAATAAGAGCTACCAGTACGACCATGAGGCCTTTCTGGGCAAAGAGGAGGCCAAAACGTTTGACCAGCTCACCCCGGAGGAGAGCAAAGACAGACTGAGGTAAGAAGCAACATCACCGCTGCTCACAGTACACTGTACACAGATACCCTGCACTCTCTCCGAGCCTGTCGAGCCTTGCTATAAATTACTATTTTCCATTGCTTGAATTATATTTTGCTAGTAACTGTCCAGAATTGACCAAATTAAATGTTAACAACAAGAACACATTATGTACTTTAGAAAGATTTATATGAATATGAGTCTATATGAAATTGTTGTATAATAGTTCAGGTTGGCTTTGCAACAAATTGTTTTGCCACTTGGTGTGATCTGATTTGGTGACATGTTGGCATTTTGTGGCATATATTGTGTGAGGAAAAAAAACTCCTTCCTGCTGTGTTGAAAGTGGGAGGACCCCTCAAGACATCTCAACGTGGCAACAAGTCCAAGAATACACTACAGCCACACTACAGTTTTTACTAAATTGGGTTTGCTCCTCCCATTGGAGTAATCTAATCCCTTGTTGTAAAAGTACATGTGTTTATTTTGTATGTCATCCTGTTATCGACAGATTATGAATTTGTCAGAAAGTCTCTATATTGGCAGAAGAATTCAACTCAGATCACTTATTCTTTTACTTTCTTATTTCTTCTCAGTAAAATTGTAGACCGGATAGACAGCGACACAGATGGCTTCATCACAACAGCTGAGCTCAAAGCCTGGATAAAGCGTGTCCAGAAGCGTTATGTGTATGAAAATGTTGCAAAGGTGTGGACTGATTATGATCTGAACAAAGACAACAAGATCTCGTGGGACGAATACAAGCAGGCCACTTATGGATACTATCTTGGTATGGCTCCACATGTCATCTATTCTTTGTGCTTTTTTATTTTTACAATTTTTCTCATTCTTCTGAAGTATTCTTGTAGTAACCTAGTTTTAATCCATCCTCTCAGCTAACCCAGAGGAATTTGAAGATGACACGGACCAGTTCAGCTTCAAGAAGATGCTTCCTCGAGATGAGAGGAGGTTTAAGACGGCTGATCTGAACGGCGACTTGGCAGCAGACAGGGAAGAGTTCACGGCCTTCCTCCACCCGGAGGAGTTCGAACACATGAAGGATATTGTTGTTCTGGTAAGCTACCTATGATCACATAAAGCAAGTCTATTAATTTTTGTGTGTGTGTGTGTGTTTTTAAAGATTGCATTCAGAAAATAATGTCAATCATTTAGTCTATTTGCTGTTATTAGTCTAAATCAGTTATAAAAAAAGTTTAATTTTTCTATGTAAATAGTTGTTCTACATATATAAAGCTCCCTAATGAAATTTTCTCTTTCCAGAAACAGTTGAGTTTTTCTTTATTTTTGGAGAAGGTCCAATGAGAAAACAGGCCCATTTAGGACTGACTTTAAATATAAATTTGGTTTTGTGGAACACTGGCATGGTGAATGTTAGCAGTGATGCACTACGCTGCTGTGTTCATAAAAGTTGTACCACCCATTTGGCAGAGTTAATTATTAATCTCATTTTGGTCTTTGCTGCATGTAGCCCAAGAACTGCTCAGTCAGTGGTGTTGTCACTGATTATGGCTGAAGCTAACACAGCAGTTACACAATAGAAACACTAAATTGATATAGATGTAGTTTTTTTTTTTTTTTGTATTTTTTTTCTCCAGATTATCTAGGTCTTTCTCATATGATTCAAAAAATGAATTCATATGGTTCATGTTGTCATTTTGAGAAGTATAAAAACTTTCTTGTGGCCTATGGATATGATTGTAGGCTAACAGGACAGAAAACTAATGGATCTTTTTGAGAAGGTTCAGGCAAGAACATGTAGTCTTCCCACTAAGTGCTAACCATACGCCCACACACATTCACATAACTGAGCCCTCTGTTTAAACGTTCAACTTCACATTTCTACCTGCTGAGATTTGACTATTTTTGACTCAGGGCTGGGCCATAAAACCTCAACAGTATCTGTCATGATATACATGTGATCAATATGAATTAAGAATACGTTTGATAGATTGTCTTTTAGATCTTTTAAAAACCCACCAACCCAGCAGAGCTTTGCAGTCTGCCGGTCAACATCAGCTTGAGATGCCTCGCTCTAAGAGCAAGAAATGGGGCAACCGGTCTTTTTTCTCTTGCTGACCCAACCGCATGGAACGATCTTTCTTATGAGTTACGTGCCATCTCTGACCTGGTTCAGTTTAAAACTAAACTGAAGACCTATTTATTTAAAAGGGCTTTTGGTGCGTAACTCTTAGCATTTCATACCTTTTTACCTTCTTTTATTGTAGTTGTTTTTTTGACTTGTTCTGTTATATTGTGATTTGTTTTTACTTGTTTTGTTTTGTGAAGCACTTTGGTGCATGCAGAGCATTGTTGGAAGGTGCTATATAAATAGAGTTTATTGTTGTTGAGAACTTCACTGAACGCCATATCGCTTAGCCCTACTCAGTATTTATTTTCAGAGGTCAAAGACATTCAAGTACGTACACACAGACACAAGACATTTTTTTCTTGATTTTTCTTTTGTATTTGTGATAGATGTGAAATAAAAACAAATGAAAACTGCACAATAGCAAGCAAATCTTTGCTTGAATTGCTGAAAATGGAAAGTTTAGGTTAAGATTTGTAAGTATGGACAAACACTGACTTTTGATCTTTTCCGATTGAGTATTTAGATAGTTTCAGTTTCAAAATTTATGTGCAATATTGTGGAAAATGTAAATTTTCATCTTGAATTCTCTAATTCATAGATGTAATGATTTTTTGGTCAATACTAATGGTAAACTAGAAACCTAAGAACAAACACTTTAAATCCAAGAGGCAAAAAAAATAATAGGTAAAAAAACATCAGCATTCTCTAGCTGTTTGGTGAAAAATGTACTTTGTTTTTTAATTCAGAGGCTTTAACTCTCATTGTTAGGACTGTAATTGTTGTGTCAGTCTGCTAGTTTGACTGTAAGTCGACCCTCACACATTTATTCACTTGTACAGCCTTGGGCAACATTTTTCTTTTTAACTACTCTCAGTGGAAATTCAACTACACTTGACCCTCTTGTCTCCTTTTTAATCACATCATTAAATTGTTTTGAATGCAGGAAACACTGGAGGACATTGACAAAAACAGTGATGGACATGTGGATGAGGACGAGTACATTGGTGAGTTTTGCAAATTAAGAAAAAGTCATTTAATTCAAGTAAACAAGTAACAGTCAGCAGCAGCGCTGAAAGCATCTGAGCGATTAACTTATCTGTGAAATAAGAAGAAACCAATTACAAATATGTCAAAGAAAATGTTTTTCACTTTTTAATGGAATTGTTGGTCTGGTTGAAGCTGACATGTTTGCGCACGAGGATGGGGGACCAGAACCAGATTGGGTCAAGACTGAAAGAGAACAATTCTCTGACTTCAGAGACTTAAACAAAGATGGAAAGATGGACCAGGACGAGATTCGACACTGGATCATGCCACAGGATTATGACCACGCTCAGGCTGAGGCCAGACATCTTGTGTATGAGTCCGATCAGGACAAGGTAGGATCTATTTCTATCCATTTTTACTTATTTGTTTCAAAAGTAAATAACTGAACAATGCTTATGATGGACACCACAAATTATCTGAATAAACACATTTTTACAAAATCATCATTAATTGTAATTTTTCTAACTTTTTTTTAAAGCATTCCTATGATTTCTAATCACTTTCCTCTTACCTTTTTTAGGATCAGAAGCTGACCAAAGCGGAGATCCTTGAGAACTGGAACATGTTTGTAGGAAGTCAGGCCACCAACTATGGAGAAGACCTCACCAAGAACCATGATGAACTCTGAGCCTGTGTGTGAGGAGGATTGTTAAACACGTTTGTCTTTAAAGACACAATCACAGACTGCTAAACTTCCTCCCACTGTTGCTAGCACCACTCCAACATTCAATAAAACAGTGAGACAGACTTTATAACTGACACTTTTGATGCCAAACAACTGGACATATGAGTCGGTTTCATGAAGATCTGAAGTGTTTTTTCAGTCTCCATATTGATGGTTTTGTTTCTGACATTCAGGAGCGAAACCAGAGCCACTGAACTAAACTTTTTATTGGTGCCTTCAAGCCATGCGGCAGCATCCCTTGCTGCTTATGAGATTTGTTTCAGATAAAACTTGTCAGATACAAGAAGAGTTTGCGATAGCAGTAGTAATGTGAAATCTGAACTCGGTGCATTTATCATGATTTGAGTTTTTATTTTCTTTACCAATCTTGTTCTGTTTTTTCCTTCTGAAAACAATGTTTCAATGGCCCCTTTCACAACACTCTTGAAAACAAAACTCTTCAAGCTCTGAGATGTCTTCTTCTCCTCCCCATTTGATTTATGAAATCAACCCACTGCTGTTACGCCTCTGAGCCACCAAGGGAGGTAGTTGCAGAGCTGACAAGGTCGGTATATGTTATAGTAATACAATATTGTATCTCAAGGATGTGATGTAGTGACGACAAAACAGACTGTGCAACCAGCCAGCAGTGGGATTTAGATGAGGATGCATCCGGCACCTTTTTATGTGTAGTTTTTCATTTCAGTGCAGTTATATTTCATGCCTCCTACTGTCCTGCAATGCCAGTTGTATTTGTGAAAGCTCAAACTGTAGAAACATGTCCAGCGCAATCATCTTTGCAGCCATTTTGTGAAAGGGGTTTTTGTTTAGTTTATTACAGCTGTTCAACTTACTATGATTTTATTTTATGTTGAATTTAGTTTTAAATGCTTTATAAATTAAGTGATATGTGACATTGTTTTTGCACCCATTTGTTTTTAGTGTAGTTTGTGAACATCTGTTTTTAACACTAGTATTTATTGGCACACAATATGCTTCTTACAATGTTTTTTTTCCTGTAATAACTGAACTTTATTGTTTACAATGTTAATTTTTACTTGTAGTTGCTTTAGGCCATTTGGCTACAGTATTTAAAATGAGAAAGTAAATTCCTTGCTTTCTGTTACATGGTGTGTTTTTTTATTTTTATTGTTTTTGTAATTGGTCTATAAAAATGTGCTAGTTTGATTACACAAAGAAAATTGTGTAAAATGGATTGTTTTGAGAGCTTAGATGAACAAACACTCCAGAGTTTCTGAAATTGACACAAAGTTGCATTCAAGACTAATTAAAAAGGGTTTTATGGTACTGAAAAGTATGTGAATCCTGATTTCTGCTTTTTATTATTTAAAAAAGTTTGAATATATTCTTAACATAGTTCTAACCGTAATTTTAAGTATATTAAGTTTATAAAAAAATTTGGATGTATTTTTTTTAAATAAGTCTCATCATTGTGTCTTTAGATTCTGGCCCATCCAAAACACAAATCTACTTATTTTTCAAAAAAAATGGTATGCTGTATGTGTTCAGTTTCACACAGGCCTACTGCAGACAGCTAATGTGAGCCTTTCAAACATTATTCAACTTTTGATTCACTGAACATAAACAAGCTCATGCTGTTAACACTTCTCAAGACTAATTGCGGGCTACATCCACTGCAGAGTTAGGATGACTTGCTGTTGCTCCTGGCTGTTGCAGTAAAACTCTCGGATGTAACTGAGAAAGCGGCTCTGCCACCCAGCCTGTCCTCTCTGCCTGCTCATGTGGAACATATGGATATATGTGTGCCAGTTAGCATGACAAGTCAAGCGGGACCAATGCGATAAAGCTCATTAGGAACAAGGAACAGGACGATGAATGTACGTGTGGGTTGTGTTATTGTGTTGGAACCCAGGACATTCTTTAAATTTAATCTCAGACCAGAAGGCAAAAATGCCTGGAATAGCTACTTGCTAATATTTATGTATTGTTTTGATGTTTTATTTGAATCATTTGACAACCTCCAAAGTGGAAGACATACGAATAATAATGGTTAGTTCAGGAAATTTGCAGAAGAAGGAGTTTCCAGAGTCTGGCATGGCTCCACTTTTCCATCGGCATCCAAGAATACATTTTTACTTTCAGAGGAGTTCTTTCTTTGTCCATCAGCATCCGAAGGCAGAGGTGTTGCCCAAAGAGACACTAGCTATTTTTGGTCTCCATTAGATAATACGTTGGTTGCGCCAATGGCTTGCTTACGTTCACGGGGTCAGTCTTGTTTCATTCATTTGAATAATTGGGAGGCCTTAAAACCCTGGGTCGCTCAACGCACTTCCTCCAAGTGGCGTATGAGGGTTGTCATGTGTCACAGTTCATCTGTATGTTGAAGCCAGTCTGAGTGAAGGTGGAGGAGTATAGGGGGACTTAAACGAACCAAATGTGTGCTTGTCTGAAGGAGGTCGAGGGGGCCAGTGTGCACACAAAGTAGTTGCCTTGTGGCCACGTTTAACAGTCTGTCCTTGCTGTTCATGCCAGGGTACTAATCATTCACACTGGGGAGAGTGTGTGCACGGTGATGCCTTCAGACGGCTTTCATATGAGTGTCTGCGTGGATCAGCCCCCACTCCTCTGATATTAATGAGCCCTTTGGGGAGAGTAAAGGCTGGAGACAGTGAGAAGGGTCACATAGTGTAGCATACAACAACTGTCCAAAATAGTTAAGTTTCTTTTCTTTGAACGTTTCATTATTGTTAATTTACAGCAAAAGAATGACCACTATAATCACTAAACAGCCTGCACAACAAGCTGTTCAGCCCATTTTCAAACAACTCCCTTTCCCTCTCCTGTTTTAATCTAAATGCATCCATGCTCTATCTCTGTCTTTGCATTAGCTTCTGTGTTTGTTACTTTCACCCTGGGGATTTATGGCCCAGAGTGTTATTTGCAATGATCTTTGGGACATATAAACCCACCCTGCACAGAGGCTCTCATAACAAGCTTTCTGCCCTTTATATAATAACATGCAGAACGGCAAAGAAACATACAGTCTTTGTTCATTATTGTGCTGTTTAGAGCACGATGCGATGCCTTAACATGACAGCTCAAGGATGAGGCTAAGCCTTTTGCTTTTCCTTGGAGGACAAATTACAGATTTATTGCTGAAACTGCAGTAAAAAAAATGGTCAAATGCTGTAAGGAGATAGTTTTTTTTTCTTTGTGCCAAAAAAACTTTGAAAATATTATGATTACCGCTGTGATTTTTATAGCAGGCAGAGCATCACTTTTCAACTGCATATAAGTAAGCCCTATATGAACAAAAATATGCACAAAGAAAGAACATAAAGATAAAGATGGGCTGTGTCAAGAGGAGAAGAAATCAGGTCCTGTAAGGGAAATATTTTTATACAATATATACAAGAAGATGAAAAACTATTTACTGTTTTTACATTTGTGAAATGTGAATATACACTATGCAACTTTTTTTTGAAGATTCTTTTTTTTGAAGTGTAAGATATTAAATCATAGTCTGTAACAACAAACACATTTCAATGTTACATTTTGTCAAGAAAAATATGTATTCTGGATTTTGTTTTTTTACAACAAACTAGTTTAAAAAATGTGTGACTTAAAAAGAATAGTTTAGATCCTTAGAGGTGGTGTTTATGGAAAAAGTATTATGAGAAATTAATATCTTACCTGTTGGCTTCATAACTTACTATGAACGCATGACTAAAGGGTGACACCAAGACCAAAAGGAATTGCTGCTGTCTTTAGAGACACTGTTTCATAAACCATTACATCCTGATCAGTTTCACATTACAAGATTACTTACCAAAAAATACATGTTTTGTTTTGGTTTTTAACAATGCCAACTTTAGCATTTTTTGTGCATTCTGGGCCAATTTATCAGAAAGACCATATTTCTGCTGGAATAACTAATGCCAATTTTAACTTGATGTATTGGTTTATGTTATAGCGTTCACTTGAACTGCAATGAAAGTTTTGGAATAGGGGTTGTTTTAGGATTACAGCAAACCACTTTGGTCTTAGCTCGGCTTCGACTAACTGTAGAACTGTTCCTTCAGACTGAATTCAATCAAGGTAAGATATAAATCATTACCTTCCAAAAAACCCTATTGCTTTAAGCTGAGGTCTAGAATTAAATAAAAATATAATTTCATAGTTTAGTGGGTAAAAATGAAAACACAACCTGAAGTTATAAGTGGTCACATTTGGTAGAACTATTTTTTTTTTTCTAAATTACAGCCTCTACGAAACACAGACCACTTTCTGTGTTCATGCAAGGTGGGTAATTGTAAGTTCACATCATTAATGCAGGCTGATTCAGTGCCTTGCATGTTTCTACTCTTGTACATCGAAGCTTGAAGAAAGGCATCAATCTTTCATGTTTTCACAGAGGAAGAGGTTTTCCCTCATCTTTCCCATCACAGGACTTCGCTCCACCTAGTGGTGATCAGAAGGAACAGAGCACAACTTTGTTTCTTCTTGAAGAGCAGTACCTTGTGCTCATCTATCATCATGAATTTTTATGCGCCATCAGCACAGTATAGATAAGGAATCGTCCATTAATGGTTACACAATTAGAGAGAAGCCTTTAAAGAGCGGTAGATTTCAATTTAGGAACCATAAACCTAGTGGGTTGGGAACTAATTGTAAGTGCCTCTTGAGAAATGAGAGCCCTTTGAGCTGAGGTCAGGAACGACTCAAAATCAGTTTCAAACAGCTTTTTACACAGCTGCTTCAGTCATCCACTCCTTCTGACAGCCTGCTGCATATTTTATATAATTTACACTGTGAGGATCTTCTAAAGTTTTAATTAAAAGACAGGCCTCGTTGCCAACAGTTGAGTTGGTTTGGGCTTAACAACACAGAAGGTGGAGACAATTCTGTCCCGGAGAGACTTCATATCTTTGGACAAAACGGCTCTCTCGCTCCATTTGTCATCATCTCGGGTTCTATCTCCTCGTGTTTTAGCATCTGAACACCTTTGGGATGTGTGTGTGTGGGGGGGGGAGAGAGATGAGGCCTTTCCCATCCCACTGTTCCCCAGGGGGCTCGAGTTGGTTTGTGATCTTGTATCTCACATGATAGAGACACATCTAATCCTGTTAGGAATTAATATCTTCCTGTGGTAAAAGAAGAGACAGCAAAAAGAGGGGAAAGATGAAAGCCACAATGTTTGATGTAGAAGAGGAATGTCTTTCTTTAAATTCTGGCTCTCAGACATCTTTGGGTTAGAGTTATGTGCACGTGTTTGTGTTCCTGTAACTGGGTACCCTCATGGGATCTTCCCGGCTGCTGCCTGCATGTCTGACAGTCTCCTCTTAAGGTGTTTTCCCCTTGTTGTCTTTCTCTATCTGCCCCATGTCTGCTCCCTGAGTGAGGAAGTTTACCCTCCAGGCCCCATCTGAGCTCCAGGCCCCCAAGGCCTTAACATTCCCAAAGCCCCAACACAGAAGAGGCCCTTAGGCTCATTGCTGTACCACAGGGAATACCCCCCAAGAATCCCAAGGCCTCTCAGACTGCAGAGCAGCAGCTCTGCAGCAGAAAGCTAGCCCGAGGGGAGGGTGATATCTGGGAATACTACTAACAACATGCTTCACTTAGCATGAGAACAGTCGCTGACAGCGCCTCCTGTTGGTGACACATTGTTTCTGCATGTGGGCCTTCTTGTACAGAATTTCTGTGAAGTTTCCTGTCTGGGGCCTTGACCTTGTTAACAGTCCCCTGAGGCCCATAAAGGCCTGCCTGTGTTACATGTGCAATGACCTTTCCAGCTCCCACAGGTCTCGACCCGAAGAATCACAATAGGAGTCAGATACTGATGCACAATGCACATGGAGGTTAACAAAATGGCATAAGGAAAACAATATCACCATTTTTTAGACTAAATAATGGAAAACATTTATTTTTTAATGCAAAACAAAAAATTATTGGTTCAGACTTGCATATAAATAAAAGACGTGATTGTTTTGGATTTTATCATGAGAAGCAGATTTATTTCACGCTTATTTCAAAATTAAAAATTACTTAAAGAGGCTTTTTATGTAAAAACTGGGAAGCTAGGGGGCCTGCTGTCCTACAGATGTCTTGAGTTGAGCGTTACCAGGTGTACGTCACCTGAGATTACCCATGCTGACACCCCTTCAAGGCAAACAGCCAGCAGTACAGCTGAGGGGGCATCTGGTGGCGTGTGTGCATATGAGTCTGAGTGTGTTCATGCATTCAGATTGGAGGTAATATTTCACAGGGTGGAATAGAGTGTGAAACACATTTGTTGTGTTAGTGGATTGTAGAAATCTACCACAGTGTTAAATAAAAAAGTCTCTCATTTGTAAAGAATGTAGTAGATCTGGTAGGTCAGTGCAGGTTGAGGTCTCTGAATGTGTGTGATTATGTCTGAGGATGTTAAAGGCATCAGATCCTCAAGCTCCTCACTGCATTTGAAGTTTCCTATTAAGAGGGAAGTGGAGTGAGTGAAAATGTTCAACTCCTCTGTCCGTCTGATCTTCCCCTGCTTCACAACGCCCCTGCAGAGACAGAACAAAGAGAAGGCCCTCCTAATCAAAGTGCGCAGGATTAAGAAGTGGGAAAAGAAAACGGAACATCACAGAGATGGTGCGTCACAGCCATTTCGCAAATTGGAAAACAACCTGAACGGCCATTTCAAATGAGACGTCTGTGAACCTGAAATAGGAGAAAGGCATTTTAATCTCAGTTAGTTTGGCAAGAGTAAAGTTCTGCTGCAGGATCTAAGAAGTGCAGGTGCAAATTTGAGCGGACACTGGAAGTGTGCTTCTATTAACTATCACGCAGTGACAGCAGGGCTTGAAATCCTGAAATTCCTGTAGAACATAAGTTTATCTTTCAAGGCTTGAAAGTAAACAAAACAAATACATTTTATCTTTTTACTTTGTAAGAAACTATGATTTGTTTACAATGGTTTTAAAGAGACAAAAAGACTGACTCTGAATTTCTGTTATCCAATTTAATTCAGCGTATTGTTCTTTGAAGGTGAACAGTTCCAATCCCGATACAGATACAAAACTCACATCATTGAGTTTTGCAGAACTAATCTAGAATGCAGTGATTAATATTATCCAAACATATTTCTGATTTTAACTTGATTTTTTGTAGTTTAAAAGAACATTTAAAAATATATTTTCTGCAAACTCTTTTGGTGAGTCCAATTTATCTATAACATTCTGCAAGTAGCAATGTTTTTTGTTTGACTGCAGAGGCTTTCTTTTTGCCGCCAGCATATGTTGTACAATCTGTTTTCTGGAAAGGGCAACTTTTATTTTGATTATTTTATTTTTGTCTTAGAATGATTTGAATGCAGAGATGATAACTGGTCAGGATTGGTTTTGTAACTATTTTTTAACCTGATGTGTAGAAATATACCTTTTAAAAAGATCCCCTGAGTTTTCCTTTGTTTGTTGCATGATGCACAAACCTGTTTTATAACTCAGACATTTTCCTTCTTTCCCTCAAAGACATCATCCATTTATGTATTTTCTAGGGAGGACTGAAACTCAGAAATATATGAATGGCCCAATAAATAAATACACTTACAATGCACAAATTAATTGAAAAACAGAGAACTTTATCTCATGTTTTATAACTTGAATGACCTTCATGTTTATTTTTCCAGCTTAGTTCCAACAAATTATATATTTAAGCACATAATTCAAGTTTTACTGTTTAAAAAAAATAAAGAAATAAATAAAAAATAATATATATATTTATTAGTGCTGGGCACGTTAACCCGTTATTATCGCGTTAACTCAGCCGAAAATTAACGGCGATAATTTTGTTAACGCGCGTTAACGCAGTTTCTTTATATTTCTTCGTCTGTTCTCTGGGCTGTCTATGAAGACGCACACACACAGACACACACAAACCCAGTCATCGCTGCTGGGAGGCGGGATCTTGATCACTATTGGCTTTAGACAGCCTTCATCGCACGTCTCATCCAATGAGAGCCTTTGTTGTT
>JARVJO010000164.1:10606972-10626022 GCA_031762555.1 Cynodonichthys magdalenae | reverse complement strand
TAAAATAAAAAAAAGAAAAATGTACAGTGTGTCACACATGTATTGCAACATATAAACATAAACATTCAGCCATAGAGGGATTGTTTCTATAAAAATATAATTGAGATTAATCTAGATTAATCGCAAAAATTATAATTGGTGCATTTTGATTGTATTTATTTATTGGGCCATTTATATACTTTTATTTTTAATTATGTCAGTTGTGGTTCTCCATATTTTTCCTTTAAATTACCTAAAAATTAAAGAGGTTTCCTGTCACTGCCATAAAAGCCCAGACTATTTAGATTTAGTAAATAATTCGTCAAGAATGATTTTGTACCTTTAGGTTCTTGTTTATCTAGTATAAGAATGTGAAATAAAAATTCAATCATGTTAGGTTTTGTTTAAAAAAAAAAAAGTTCCCAAACTTTTAGGCACCGCTGTGAATATACTGAGCTTGTAAGTGCGTGTTTACATGGCGCTTCTGGTAACATGACAAAATTATCCCAGGGAGCTGAGCAACAGCTTCTTCTGCCCACACTCAGTTATGTTTTATTAACACACTTGCAGCAGCTGAATCATTTCATCTCTTATAGGCCTGCACACAAGCTGACACACAACTCCAGCCACTTCATTTAATATTTAACGAGCTGCAGCAGCCTCTGAACATGGCCTCTTGCTTCTCACTTTCACTTACATCGTCAAATATATTGTGGATTCCGTAAACCAATAAGGGCACGGGTAAAGTGGACTTGGATGATCTGAAGTCTGAGGTGGTAGCAGGGTTTGAGTCACAACATTTGGAAACCTGCTTCCAACAGGCTGATACTGCCACCGTGTGGCTCAAAGAAAATCAAAACTAGCCTGAATTTTTTGATATATGAATGTGTGTGTGTGTGTTTTTAGGCTCGGCATGTTCAGATGTGGATCAGTCTGTGGGGTTCTGCCTCCTGACATGAAGGTATGTGTGTTTTCTAATGAGATTTACTGGGCTGCAGATGTTCCAAGTTATAAAGATTTAAGTCTGAGATTTAGGAGGGTGAGACCTGCACCTTGTCAGAGACACAAAAGAGTGGTGTTTTACCATCTTTTAACCCCACCACCCATACACCCCCACCTTTCATAGGTGGCCTCTTAAACCTGACAAAACACACAGCTTGTTTGTCTTTCACCCACACACGTACTCACCTTTACTTTGAGCTGATGTGAATCCAGTTTTTATAAATTTACAAAAAAGATAACACCAAAGCGAATTTTTACAAGAAACACATCCCATGCTTTAGATGCAATTAGTTGGGTGAGTATTTTTATCTTGAAATCCCCCCAAAAAGTAATCATTTTAAAGCAAAGAGTTTTTGACTTAAATGGATAAAAAGTGATGATTTCCTCTTTCTCCTAATGCTAAATCCATTTTGCAATGTCCAGCATGTTTTCAAGATCAGACGATTTAAACAGCAAAAAGTAAGGCAGTGCAAGTGCATAAAGAAAAAAAAAAATAAAAAAAAATAAGTGTATCAATGTTTTCCTCATCTTCATTACAAAAAGGTCTCCTTGACTCATAATAACTGTGTATTCAACCTTCTTTAAGTCCAAGTTTTATTGTCACATAATCATGACAGGAGCCAGATCTTCCAAGTCTTCAGAGAGTCCGTGTTCATCGCATCATGTGTCTGACTGAAGCAGCTTCAGCAAATCTGTCCAGGCACACAAACTGCTGACCAGGCTCCAGGTGTATGGTTTTTTTTCTCTTTCTCTATCTCTCTCTTTCTCTCTCTACTAGCTGGCACAACACATTGTCACCTTCCTCTTCATCTTCCTCCCTGTCCTCTGACTGCTCAGATGGCAGGCTGCAGCTTGGTCAGGTTCCTCTGGTGCATGTTGTGGTGCCGCACCAGCTCGTCTGAGCGGGCAAACTTCTTCTGACAGTTGGGCCAGCGGCAAGTAAAGGGCTTCTCACCTGACAAAAAGGGGATTAAACAGGAGGGGGACATGGGGGAGACAGGAGATAGCATTGCTTTAGAATAAAGGATGATGTTTGCAGAGCGTGACGCTCAGACTGTATGAGTTGAGGGGAAAGGATTAGGAAGAAGAAAATAAAAAGTATACGCACTTGTTTTACCTGTATGAGTCCGAGTGTGCGTCTTAAGATGATCTGACCGTGAGAACTTCCTCTGACATGTCTCACACTCAAAGGGCTTCACTCCTACAGGTGACAGTGGTTGTTTTAGACAATTTAAAAATAAAGAGGAGGGAGGATTGAAGGGTAAAAGTTTAAATACGCAATAAGATGGAAGCTGACAGCTTCAAAAAACTGCATCAGACGTATTTTCAAATACACTTAAATTGATCATTAAAGTGATTTTCAGTGTTTTTTCTGTGTTTTGCACTATTTTGCTTTCATGAAATGTTTTCATTCAGTCTAGTGGAAAACAAGGATGTTTATTCAATTACATTTTCTCAATTAGATAATTATATTCATTTAGAAAATGCCTCACTTGCATAATTGGAAAATAGCCTTTTAGAAACTCTAAAAGGGGGAAAAAAAACTTGTAAGTGACTCAAGTTTTGTATTTATCATTAAAAATGCCTAATAATGTTCTTATAATTCATCCATACAAATCTTTGACAGACATTTGGTCATTTTTATGTTGTTTTCACGATTTTGAGCCAAATCACTTCAATTATCGCATCTCAGATTTATTATGCAATTTTTGGAAAGAAGTTTGTTTATAAACCAATCAATGCCTGAACAGTTTTGTACCTAGTGCAGCAGACTGTAATTCATCTAGAAATGTTGAGCAAACATACAGGTCATAAATATTTAGATCTGGGTAAAAGCTACTCATACAGACTCGTGTTTGCTCTTTATGTTGGAGTCTTTGTTACTGAAGGAGGTGCATTAATCAAAAGAGGAAAACGATCAAACTCTGCCGGCCATGAAGGACACTAACATAAGAGCAGACATCCTGAACAGATATTAGAAGCATAAAGCATGAGGCATAAAGAGGGATAAATAAACTTAACTTAGGTAAAACTAGAGATTTAGGTTTGAAAGTTGTACATTATAGCTTCAAATATTAAATTGGTTTCATCAAGTGTTTGAATTTTATTGATATTACTTGAGTTCATACATATTCTGAAAGCTTGTATTCATGTTTTTTTGCCTTAATGCAAGGAATCAATTAAGATAAAAAAAAATTACAAAATCAAAATAGATCTTTAACTTGTTCAACCATAGAATCCTGAGAAATCATTCAAAACATTTAAACTCAGAAAGTCAGTCAATTGGTCTTGTTAAAAAGAGAATCCAGATTATAACATAAGAAATAAAATTTCTGCTGGCTGAAATAAAACCGTCCTAACGCCCCAAGATATTGTCCGAACATGCTTCACTCTATTTTTTATAGCTTTCCTGTTTTGTTATCATTTTTACGCATTTTTAAAAGTCTCATGTGGTAAAATGCATCTATACAGAATTTTAAAGTTTTGGTACATTTTAAAGAAGGATTTTTTTATAGGCTTTTGCAACATCTAGTGTCAAAGTCCCAGACTGCAACAAACTGAACATGGCTGCTTGACTGAAAGAATAACAGCTGAAGAAAAAGTGAAAAGCTAAAAGTCAAGCCCTGGTTACCCAAAGCAACATAACTTTTGAATTTGCATTCAGAAAGGTAAAAAAAAAAGTGAAGCCTGTTAACAGCTGGTACCTGTGTGTCTGCGCTGGTGCCTCTTCAACTGGTCTGAGCGAGAAAATTTACGACCACATTCTGTCACGTCACACTGGTACGGCCGTTCTCCTGCAAAACAATTCATCGTTTTGCATCGCTGCTGCATTTTGTTCTGAGCAGAGTCACAAATGGAACTCTTCCTGTCAGTCTGACCTGTGTGTTTACGGCCATGCATCTGCAGATGTGACAGCTTGAAGTATTTCTTGTTGCAGCCGGGGTGAATGCACACAAAAGGACGTTTCTCACTGGCAACTGAAGACTTCACGATTGAAGGAGGACCCATGTTTGGAACTCGTCGGACATCCTTTTATTAAAAAAAGAGAAAAAAAAAACAGAGCATAAAGATAAATTTGTTGATCTCTAATTTCTACAGTTACTGTTTGCATGAGTATGTTTATATAGTATACCGGAAGTCCTCTGAAAAGCCCGTGTGTGTGTATGTGGTACTGGGCGCTGACGAGCATGGGTGGAGTTGGGGCTGTGGGGTCGCTGTCAAAGCTGGTTGAATTGCTACTGACAGAGAAAGATATTTCAAATCAAAGTAAGTAATGTAACGTTTCAAAGTAAAAACAAGGACAATTTAATGTTTGCAAAGTTGATTCTTTAGAGAAAACTAAAACAAAGCCATTTCTGTCGCAGCTGTTAGACAAACTCAACTAAATCAAAATATTGACTCAGCAGAGCTGAAATCCTTGAATCTTTCACAGACAAGTTTTTTATTCTGCCAAATTTAGCACAGCTTTTATTTTGTGGCTACGTGGGAGAGGTTGTTGTTTTTTTTAGTTGAGTCAGCCAGACCTGCATCAAAAAAGGACAGTTTGTGCTTTGGTTGGTCAGAGAAGCATCATGCCATACACGTTCAGATAACATTTAATGAGAAATCCTAAAGAGGTAATACTTCTTGAAAGACTGACAAATAGAATTTGAATCAGTCTTTTAAATATGAAGCAGAAGTTTAGAAATTTACACGTAAACATCAAGCTCCTCTTCTTCTTGGCCTGTTTTTCCATGCTGGCAATAATTCAACAGCCATCTGGTCCAATTCTCCTCTGACTTATTTTAGTCCAACTCCACAAACACAGGTCAAACATTAAAAATGTAGCTTTTATTATAAATATCAAACATTTTAAAAGAGCTCACCTCTTCATGGAGGATGTCAAGGTGTTCATTTGGTTCCACGTGACACACTCCAGCTGAGACGCCATTTGGTACAAATTATCACTACAATAAAAAGTAAAACATTAAAAGTGTATTTGAGTGTGGAAAAAAAATAATTTTAAAGCAGTGGTGTTAGTGAAATCTATTGGGAAAATTGGCGAAGTACAACAAACTAAACTCAAACAAATAGGTTGGTTAAAATGCTAAAAACAGATTTGGCCTAAAGGAAATCAAAATTGTTTGTTTTTAATGAAATGTTTTTTTTTTTTTGTTTTATTCTTATAGAACCTGTTTTTGTCTTGTAGGACTAATGGCAAGCTTTTTTATGATTTGATTTTTAACACACCTTGTTTACTCACTGCATTCCTCCATAGTTCCATCAAAAACCTAAGCTGTGAGTTTCTCTTTGCCTCAGCAGATCACACACCCACACACATGGTCAAATGCACACACTTAGAGATGCGATTGTGCTCTATGTGGGAGTGAGTGCCTTCGTGCCTAGTACACCCTGGACCGGTGCATGACATCACCCTGTCCTCTGGATCATTAGTGGCGAGAAAGAGTTTCGGGGGAATTCTGGACAGCATTCCTTGAGAAGTCCTTGAGGAAAGGGTTGTGATGGCTCCCTAATCAGCTCTCAGCTATGTCGAACTGTGGAAAGGCTCACTGATATCTGACATATACTCGGTGGGTGTAGGAGCATGTGCATGATTGTGCACGATTTTTTTTTTCTCTGTGTTTGTTTGAGGGTTTCCAGTTCCTGCCATAAGCTGGAACAGCAGCACAGTATTCCCTCTGCTTATCAGCTGCTGTTCCAGTATTTGGGTTGCACATGTTCCTTCTCTCCCAACAACATCTCGAGGCGGCATTTAAAGAATGCCATCCCAATTTACTGGTTGAGATGTTTTCCATCAAGATGAAAATAAGCCGAAGACATTTACGGAGCTACACGGCTCTCACTTTCACTGAACTTGTCTCTTTTCACTTTCTCCCCCCCCCCGTTTCCCCTCAGGGTTGCCTTCAACACATCAGCCGTAGATCACTGTTGTTTGTTTTGGGCCCGCTGAGCACCAGTGGGCAGCACTTAACCTCAGTACAAATGAGGATTCACGACCCAGACGGCGTGGAAGCGAACACAGAGCTCGGTGAGGGATCAGGGAGAGTTCACGCTTCTAAAAGGTACTGACAAGTGAGCAAATAATGTCAGTGGAAAGAATCTGACACTGACTGATGAGCCCAAAAACCTTTAAGGGAGAGTAGAGTTGTGTTCGAGGTAGGGGATTCAAAAAAATATAAAAAGCAGTAAAGGAATGAAACGGGAGAATATTTTACCTGTTGTAGTTTCTTAACAGCAGAGCTTGGTTGCTTGGACAAGGTTCGGAAGGATTGTGGCAACCAAACATGGGATTAGGTGTGGAGTACTGTGGATCAACTGGACAGATGGAAAGAAAAATAATAAAAAAATGTTACTTATCACCAGTTAGTCTATGAATTTTATTGCTTTTTTGAAGAATAAACCAAAATTTCAAGAAAATACTTGAATTTCTACTAGTGTTAAAATATCTTTATTGTATTCCTATTATGTTAATATACATTTTATGTTGTTTTTTTGGAACACAGTCATCCACTAAAACATATAGCAAAAACAAATAATAGTTCATTTTAATGCCACACACTCTTTCTAAGGCGGTCAGTAGGAAACACTGGTGCTTTTCACGCTCATATAGTATACTGGTCCCCAGACACTATTTGACATTTCAACAGAGCCATATAAAGCTATTTCCTAAAGTTATAATTTACTCATTTCCATTAAGGGTTACTGTGTTTGTGTATGGCCCGTACAGATAAATGTGTCTGCAGACAGAAATAAAAAGATCTGCGGAGGGGAATCAGCGATGAGTGTTATGATGTGAAAATCGATGGGTTCCTAATTGCTGAGACACAACAACATCCCAGTGAAAACAAGGTATCGGTTTTACCTATGTTGTTTGTCGGCGACAGTGTGTCCTCATGCTTGAAGGACAAGCTGGAGAGCTGGGGGGTGTGGTGGGATGGCGTGTGACCATAACTGGGGTTGCTGTCTAAACCCACAGCTCCATAACCTGAGAGGAAAAACAACAAGACAAGTAATGGAAACAAATGCATCCTCCTTTCTGGCTGAGTCATTACAGAGCTTACAAATGATGTTAACATTTAGAAGCTTGCAAAATCTGCAGTATTTGGTCAGTTCTGTATGATACCCCTCGTAGTAACTCTTATACTGCCTGGCAGCGTTACCACAGAGAGACATTTATCACATTACAAAAATCATCTTATAACATAGTCCTTTTTCCTCTCTTCTATCATTGGCCTTGTGGTTGTAATATTTATGGCGGGTGGAAAAAGAAAATTGGCGAACACACAAGAGACAGACCAAGAATGAACTACTGTTAAAGGAGCTCTATTAAAAAAAATCATTGAAAAGAAATGAATAGGACGTATATGAATTTAAATTGAAATGCAGCTGGTAACCTTAATAACTGGTATTTTTTAGAGCATTCTACTGCAGCACAACTTATAATAGCAGAAGCTAAATGATAAAGTGACAAAAAAACAAAAAACAAAATGAGCTTGTAAATTCACACTAACAGTGCCTGACATTCTGAGTCAGGCCTGAGCTGGAAGTTAAAATGCTTTACAGAGAAATGACTCATAAAATCTGAAATTCTTGCTTAATCTTAAATCTAGTTTTCAGTCTTATTACTTCATCAAACACAACTTTCCACAGTGCAAACAGAATACTCCTTTTGCACGCATCAGCAGATGTATGGTTTAAATCTACAAACTAATGAAACTAAATGTACTCAGCAGGCGATGCGTTTTACATAAGACTTAATTCCAAATAACATTAATTTCCTCTGGTCTGTTGTGGTTTACAGATGTAGTCCATTACTCTAGTTTTTTTCTGAGTTTCACAAATTAATTTAAAAGTTATGAAGAATGAAAAGATTTTGTGAACCAGTAGATGTTTGACCCTTTGATCTTTCTTTTTCTAAGACATTTTGTTGTTCACAGCAACAAAGGTCAGGAGGTCACTAAACGAAGGAAATTTTTTGCAGTTTTTTATTATTATCCTCATTTTTCCTGATGCAGAGTTCACTAAATCCAAGACTGTTGGATTCTGATACAGATGTTCTGGTTCGGAGTCGTCCTGCTCCAACTCAAAATTTCTGACATGTTTGAAGATAAAGATACAAAAATACATTTTATGGTGAAGTATAAAGAGTTTGAAGATAGTTCTTTTTGTTGTTTTTCTAATTTGACAGCAAACCGATGTGGTCATAAAGAGGCTCACCTTGGTTCCTGGGTGCAGGGGCGCTGTCCACACAGCTGGGCAGGTAGGCTCCGCTGGTAAACATCCTTGTTTGACCCGCAGTCGGTTCCCCAAAAGGACCGACCCGACAGGGACCTGAGCCCGTTAACTGGCTGGAGAAGTGCACAGTAAAGGCCCCGCAGTGAGGGTCCTCCGTTGGATCTGTGGTCCCCCAGCTCGGCTCCTGCTTTATGAGGGAGTGGTGGGAGTTCAGGGAGCTGTAGGGAGAGCTGGGGTGGAGGTCCAGCAGCTGGGTCCACGGACCACTGCCAACAGACATCCCACAGCCACCAACAGCTCCTGGTAAGGACGGCACAGAGGGTGCTGGTGGCAGGAAGGTCAGGTCACAAACATCTGACCCCAGAGACATGGCTCCACACTGTTCAGTCAACATGAGTGAACGCAGGCTAGGAAAGTTCACGCTGGAAGGAATGGTCCTCCGGTCAAAATAAATGAATAAATAAATATCGAAAGATAACAAAGTCCTAACAATAACAGAAGAAACAAAAAGCATGGAGGCAAGAAGTCTTCGAAACGTTCTCAGAAAACGCCACAGAAGCCATCTTCCCTCCTCATTAGGACGGAGTGAAGAATGAAACGAACTGACTAATAACTGGAGTCTGGATGCCAAATTTCAAGCCCGCTGTCTACCTGCAGAGGGTAGAAGTGTGGGTCTGAAAGGTTCTGGTTGCTCAGTCTCTACATTATCTGGTTTTCCTTGTTCTCCTGAAGACTGAAATACTGCAGAACTCTGAACAAGGGGAGGAGCGAGACAGAAGAGGATGTCTCATCTTTGTTTTGGCCCAAAGACAGCACATCTGAGCACATTCTGACTATATTGTCACATTTTACTTTGGAGGTTGTTGCTGTTCAGGTCATTGTTTGAAGTTTATATGTCTCTCCTGTGAGTGTGATTAAGGACAGCATTCGTTATTGTCCCTTTATGTTTGCACACATTGTTCTGTGTATTTCAATGAATTTGTGTAGAATTTAAAAGTAAATACTCTGATGTAAAAAATGTAATTAATGTGAATGCTTTTGTTTGAATGAAACATATTTAAACTCGAGAAAATTTTAAGTAAATTCTGGAAAACCCCAAAAACTAACACACAAGAAAAAAATGTGGAAAATTAGTCAGAAGATACTAAAAAAACATCTGCTCTTTTAGAATTGAAAATGTGGGTGCGTGTAGTTTTACATCTGAAATTTTTTATCAGCAATTCTGAAATTTGGCTTGAAACAACAAGCAAAGGTTCTGGAAATAATAAGTATTAAAACTCAACATGTGAAGCTGTGAAACATGATGACTTCCTCCTAATTTTCTCATTGTTCGATAACCTTGTCAAAAGGAGCTCTCCAAATGCACCATCTGGGATTAAAGCCACATCACATAAAATATAATTATTTATTAGTAGAGGACAGTGTCTCGTGTGTGTGTGTGTGTGTGTGACCTGGTAAGACAGAAATTTTGACTCTCACTTCACTCTCAGTGGAGCTACACAAAAATGCAGCAACTTCACTTTGCTTTAGTGAACTGAAAACAGCTGCTGTGAATCTTTTAACATCATGTTTGTCAAATCAACACTTGGATTCTTCCACTCCTTAAAGATGGGAAAGACTCAAACTGGGTTACAAGTTTTTGTTTTGTTTGTTTTGTTTAGCTTTTTTTATTACTGTGATATTTGTAACAAAAGGTTTTAGATTGCCAAAAGCTTCAGATTATGATTATCGATGATGTTTTTCTATTTATATCTTTATTGTGTTTATTCAATCATAAAGTGTTATTGTACACTTGTTGCACATCACATTTTTCTGTTTCTTGCAACCTAATAATTTTTTAAGTGTAGGATGTTGAAAATTATTGGAATACCAGAACTCGAAACAAATAATGTCAAATATTTTCTAAAATAATAAGCTGTGTTATCAAAAAAATAAAATGTTGAAAACCATCCATATATAGGCAAAACCTTTAACTTTTAAAACGTCATTGTTTAAAAAGTAAAAATCACGGCCTTTACAAAATACAATTGAGCTGTTTAAAAAAAACTGAGTTGAACATGAAGGATTGATGTCATTCTCAGATCTTATACACAACATAAGTGAAAAGGTAACTTAAAACATAAAACACAGAAAATGTAAAAACCAAAACCTCTTTTACCTCATAAAAATGTAAGTGAAAGGTCTTCAAACTTCATTTTTATTTTTTAAAACCACCACTTTTCAGGAGTCTATCATGTAAAAAGACTCAGTTGGACTCAGTTGAAATACTTATTAATGTTTACATGAAATAAATTACTGCACTTGGATTTTCAATCTAATGGAAACAAGAGACCTGTGTGTGTGCATTAATAATGCTTGTATTACAACAGTTCTAAAGTTTAATCCTAAATATAATGTTTGTGAATTAAAATAAATATAAATTATCCTTGTGTGTCAGTAAGAAGTAACTTCTTGAGAAATATCAGTGTACTGTAGATGCTGGAAGAGAAAATAAACATGCACAACAACTAGTTTTGTGTTAAATTGTGCAGAGTTTTATATAAAACCAACAAGAACAGTCCTGCAGAAAAATGGCACAAATAGGAAACAAATGTGCTGCATTTCCAAAAACTTCACCAATGAGCTACGTTTCCTCTGGTAGTATTTGTCAGTAAAAGAAATCTGTTCATCGGTTTGTCTGTAGAGGAGATTTCTGCCCACATTAAAACACAGGTGCGGTAGAATTTATTCAGGTCTGGTTTTAGGACTTCTGAAATCAGAAGATGTCGAAGACAACTTTATCAAACAGCTGTAACTATTTGCTGCTAACATTTTCATCTTAGTGGCAGATGCCAATTCTGCACATATTGTGTGTTTTCTACTTAAGTAATACTAGATGCTTTGACAAAATTTTTATATGCTTTCACAATTACTTTCTGTTCTTATACAGTAGAATCTTCTTAATTCCTTTCTTGCAATTCCAGGGTGTTGAAATTAGCTGACAGGAAATCTCTATGAGCAATTAGCTCATGTTTAAGGTTGGATCCTTTAATCCAGAGGACAACATAAATAATTAAAATAGCAGGAACAAAGTGTCATGTTCCTAAGCCAAAATCCTTCCTTTTTTCATGTTCTTGTATTTGTTCAGTCACTTAATCCCCTGTTATTTATAACTGCTAAAACGCACTGTTGGTGTAACATAGGAGAGCAGGAATGGTGTTGAAGAGGTGAGGAGTAATAACCAGATCTGTTGTCACCATCTGGAATATGGTTTAGGATTCCAGTGAACATCACTGACCCCTATATCTACTTAAGAAAAAACAGTCATGAGTGTAGGTGGTGGGACACTGGAAGCAGACAAAAAGAAGAAAAAATAAGGATGTCGAACAAGTCACTGATGAAATCAGCTGGCAAACTGCTGAGGTGGTGTTACAGAGATGGCTGTGTTGCAAACTGATACTGACTGAAAAGGATCACATTGTTTTAAAGGTTCTTCTTGTTTCCTATTTTGCTGCAGCTGTGCAGGACTTGATGACATACACCAATGGAGGCGTGGAAACGTCCAGGAGAGATGGCAGGGACGTTTTTGACTTGATTATTTAATGGTGTTTTTGTGAGTGAGAAAATGACGGAAAAATGGTGCCAATTATTAAATCAAGGGTAAAAATATGATGGACGTCCCTCAGGCTACAGCGAACTGTCGCGGTTAATGCTGCTATTTGCAATTGCATTCAACTACAAAAAATCTAAACCTTGGCATCATGGTGGCTCAGTTGGTAGAGTTGTTGCCTCTCAGCAAGAAGGTTGCAGGTTCAAATCCTGGCCGGTTTTCTCCAGGCACGATTTGTGGCCCTGTGATGGACTTGTAACCTGTCCTGGGTGTCCCCCACCTCTGACACAATGACTGTTGGTTATGGGCACCAGTGACCCTGAAAAGAAAAAGCAGGTAAAGATGATGGATGATGCCAAAACAAAAACATATAAAATAGTGGTCACATAAACTGCTATGACATTTCTGAAACTGAAGTAATTTTGGGACAACAGTTATCTGATCTCTGCCACACTCACACAATCTGTCAGTGTGGTGGAAAAAAAACTTTTTCCATGTCTATTAAACAAATTGCAGAAATACATGATCAAAAAAGTTCTTCACTACAATGGTCTCTGAGTAATTTCATTGCGATAAAATGAGAGTCGACATGCATACAACAATACAAGTTGAGTCTGAGGCCACAGCCCCAGTGAAGCATCTTTTATACTCTTAGAAACCAGTCCCAAAACTGGTTCTTTCTGACATGCATGGAGTGGTTCTTATCTGAGCAGCAAATATTCCTAGTTTCAGTTAAAAACTTATTCTGTGGTCCTTCAACAGAGAAAAACACCTTAAAATGGGATTATACTTCCTATTTCATCGTCTCTTACATGTTCACATTCTAATAGTAACAATGAAAATAGTTCTGCAATCCAGTTTTTCTGAAACTACAGTAGTATGTGAAGTTAAGGCTTGAAGAACGAGAAATGACACATTAAAGGTGCCCTACTGGAAACTTACAACATGAGTTAAAACCATTCAGAATAACATGATAATTCATATGTAGTATATATTATAAGTAACACATTGCTGAAACACTGTCAAAATATAAATACATGGACAATGATTTTATTTTCCTTCACATCAGCTACTCAGTCTCGTCAGAATTAATGTCAAATTAATTTCATTTCAAAACTTTTCAACTATTTTTCCAAACTGAGGTCATTCCAAAAGCTTTCTATAAAAGGTACAAACTTAATTGTTTCTAACCTTTCCACAAAACCCTATTTCAAAAGATTAGAACTGTCTCTTTAAGACAAGAAGACGGAAACAAGAAGAAACAGTTTCTGTCTACAATAGATCTAAACTACACATCAAAAAACCCTGACGCATCAAAAGACCTCAGTTTGAACGATGTGTTTTTAGGTACAGGATCGTTTCCTCCTGTGACAGCTATCACAATAATAATCATTTTACAAGTGACTCTAAAAACTACTCGTACAGATTCTTTGAAGCAGTTTTGTGACCACAGCGGAGATTAAGTGATCTGAAACTGACCCCCCGAAAATAAACAAGTGCAAAGGCAAACCCACATCCCCGAGGAAAGGATGCTCACGTAGCTGACTTAAAAATAAGAAAATTAATTTCTCCCAAAACAATTATAAAATCCCTCTGTGGTCCACTCATCACAAACAAACACAAACTAAAGTAATGGACAAAAGGTTGTGGTGCACTTAAAAAGGTCTAGCCAGAAAACCAGAAGGGGAGAGGAAACGCAGTGCCTCTGAGCCAAGGCAAACGCTGGCCGTGCCTTCCACAGAGGAGTCTTTAAGCAGGGATTCATCAAAGGTGACAGGGCCAGAAGAAAACAAGCCTTTCAGGCCCTATGACGAATGGCAGTCCCCAAATACACCCATTCTCCAGATCAATCTCTGGTTAACTCAGGGTTTAAAACAACATCTCGGTGCAGAAAAAAAAAGAGGGAAATGGTCAATACAGCCTGTGACCCTTAACAAGAAATACACAAGTGTGAACTTTCTGCAGCACGATGACTAAGAAGGAATGTGGAAAGGGTACGGTTCAGCCAGGACGGTGCAGGATAAACGACAAATATGGGGCCTGAAGGAGTTGCGTGACAGGAATGACTTATTTTCCATTTTAATAACACCTCTGCATTCATGCTACATGGGATGTTTTTTTTTTATTTTATTAAAGGTGATGATTGTTGCCTCTTTGAAATGACCATTTATTTAGCTTATTTAAAAGATTAGTTATCAGCTTTAAAGTGGTTACAGTGCAACTAAAAAACACTACCAAAGCATTTAGATGTGCTGACAAAGGCATTAAAAAAACAGTCCTTCACTTCTCTTTGTTGTCATGGTGACAAGACGATTACAAAAACAACCACATGGTGTTGTAATTTTTTATCATTTTCTTACATGTGCCGTAGCCTCATGGTCAAATAAATCTGGCAGCAAAATATTTAATTTGATAAAAAACTAAGTTTCTTCTTAATGAGATGATGAAATACTGAACACATGATCATCGTAAAACATTGATCTGAACAGGGAAAGTCACACTTGGAAAAATGTTTAATAAAGGCAAAATGTATTTTTACTGAGGAAGATGGCAATCACTTTGTTGAGCAAAAAAGAAAAAACATGAAGAAAACCACAATTGTTTTCAAACGCTTGAATAGAAACGGGACTTTTTAATTATCTAATTTCAGTTGTGAGCACTCTTCAAAGTGAAGCTAATCAAGCTGGAGATAAGGAACAGAGAAAGAAGATCTGTGGGAGATCTCTGGGCTCTCCAATCCTCCAGGGATTACAGCCACTCGTCATCTTACGACAGTATTTGCTCTTAGATGGAGGATGAATGGTGATCAAGTCCAAAAAAAAAGAACAAAAAAGGACTACTCCAGCCATTTCTTAACTCACAGCCTCAAAATATTACTACTGAAAATTCAAATACAATCTCCAGTCAAGTGTTTTTTGTTTATAAATCTGCTTTGTCATAAATGAGGAACAATAAAAAAAGATTTTCACAGTATCAATGTATTAATAACCAGGAATTCAGGCTTTTGTGAGAAAAAAATGACACATCTCTTCCTGTCAGGCCATAAGTTGTTGCAATATGCGTGTACGTGCTACATCCCGACTAACATCACATCAGGAGGTAAAATGTCTAAAAAGCTAAACCCTTTTGCTTCTTTTGTGTTAAAATGACTCTTGAGGGAAGATGGGGCCTCAGGGGTCATTTTGACCCAAGGGCAGCAGTGGCTGAAGCTAGGAAAAGCTTCCGAAGTTGATTCACATAATGAAGTGATGAAGATGTTGCAATATCTTCCAAGCTCCTAGTGGTAATGTAGTAATGATGTTTGGATGATGGGTGTTTAAATAAATTATTTTGAACTCTGATGATCATATTTACTCCTAATTGCCTCTCTTGTACAAACTTTTAAAACTGTTGATGCCCCTGGGGGAATCCTAATGCAATAATAAAAAGAAAATGTACACATCATAAAAGACTTGACAAGGCTAAACTTCCCTAGTCATTTCTAATCTGCTCAGTTTTCTCTATTCTATATGGAAACAAATATACAAATCTAGTAATAACTGTCCACAGACCAATTGTTTTGTGGGTTCTACAGCAGATGAATAAAGAAGCATCATCAGTACAGATGTATCGACTGCTAAACCCTAAGAGAAGAGCACTTTTTGAAAATTAAATTCATTGTAGTAAATTATATTTTTAAACATATTCATTATCATATTTGTTCCTTCTAATAGCAGCACTGCTCACTTAAATTTCATTAATTAAGTTTAATGATGAAAAACTGATTCATTCTGACTTTAAAAAGTAATGGCTGTTTAGAATTTTTCCACTTTATTTTTTGAATATTAATCTAGTAATCTATCAACTATCTACTAATCTATCAAACAATTGTTAGGTTTTGTGTTTCTTTATTTTAGTGCTGCCTTTGACATTGTTGATCATGAACTTTTATTTATAAAATTATGAACCTATGGCTTTGAAAAATAATTTACTAATTTTATTTATGGTTATCTCAGTGATAGGAAACTATGTTTAATGCTTTTTGTTCAAATGTTGTTACCCTTCTATGTGGAATTCCACAAGGCAGCTGCTTTGGTCCTCTTTATAATACAGTATTTTTGTAAATGACATGCCATATAAGTAACACCTGTACTAATGTTTATGCAGATAACACAATATGTATGTATCTTCACAGTTTAGATCAGGTAAATGAGGTGTTACAACAAGAACTGCTGTCTGTTTCTGTGTGAGTGACAGAGAACAGGTTAAAACCTAACATGAAGTGTATGGTTTGGGTTCTAAACATTTCATTAGACAAACTCCAATATTGGATATTTCTTTAAACAAAACAACAGATAGAACAAGTGAAGGAAGTCAAACTGCTGCGAGTTATTGCTTAGACCACATCATGGTCTTCACATATACATATGATTGTGATGAGTAGACATATTGATATGGTTCAGTGTAATGCCCATTTTATGTCCTTTGAAGTATGAAAGTTAGTGTTGGAGTGTTTGGTCTTGAGTCATCTAGATCAGTGGTTCTTAAGCTTTTTGACCTTAGGGCACAACTTGTTAAACATAAAGTGGCATGAAGCCCATTTAGATATTAAAAATCAAAGTGATTATTGTATTATATTATTGCATTTGGCCTGCAGCCCTCAGATAGATTTTCATTTTGGCACTCTTGGGTAAAAAGTTTGGGTAACCCTGCTCTAATACCTTTTAAGTAAAGTCCATTTATTTATTTATTTATTTTTATGATTAAGCGAGCAGCCAATGTAGTAGCCCGTGTCTCTTTCTACCTCCTAGACTTACAACACAGTCTGCTGCAGAGGTTATGACTCAGATGGTCATATTCTGAGTTGGATCGCTGTGTGGGAATGTTTGAGTTATTTGTTAGTGTCCAAGATCTAACCCATTTTTTACTTCAAAATAAAGCACAAGCTGGAAAATGAAAACCGTATGCACTGACTGAAAGTCATCTTGAAAGCACATCACTTAATTCTGAAGAATGTTTAGATTTTAGTGTGCGTCACTGATGATTGAAACACATTCTGTGTTGTGTTGGACATTGCTGAATAACCTCTGTCTCATCCCAGCAGGTGCCTTTGTGTCAGAATCAAGGCCGGCCTTTATCAGTTTTTTACAGTAAACCACAGCCTCTTCTCCCCTGTCACACCCTGACAGCTGTGGCTGGGGCGTAAGCTAGTCATCAAAAAACATTTCAGATATCTCTGCTGTCTGTTGTCATACCAACAAGCCTTATTCTGAAGCCAGAACAGCAAAAATTAACAGTATGACTGAGGTTTGTGTGCAGTAATGGGAAAACATCAAATTACCACTCAGCACATGATGTGACCTTATCCTCTGATTTGAGGGAAATGATGTTGCTTTCTCAATCTCACTAAGTCAACTCACATAGAAACTTCTAAAATCATTGTTGCTAACAATAACTGGCTGGATTTGCAAATTATGTCTAAAACTACTCATAACTACCAAGTATTTTGTAGAATAAAAAACATCACATAGAATGAATCATTAAAGAAATAAACATTTTCTGAACAATGAAATTCAGCATTTTTTGCCCGTTCTTTGCCTTCACCGCCACATCTATCAGCACAAATATAAACATGTTAAAGTGTCACTAAGTCACTTTTTAACATAAATAATATAAACACTCCCTAAAGACACTTGAGGCTAATTAGATTTTTTTTGTTTGACTGTGTCTTTTAAACTTTCAGTACCTCTCCTAGCCTGTGAGTGTTCTTAATGTAAACACTGAGTGATGAAACAAAAGACCACTCTGCTTTTCAGTGCCATTTCCAGCGAGAATGTCAGAATCCCAGGACAGATGGAAGGTTTAGACCTCAAACAGCTTAAAACCATCAGCACAAATTTGCTCTGATTGATTGGTATAGAATTGGTGCAAGAAGGACCAGTTTATGTATTGATATGGTCAGAAAAAAAGGCACCTAACCAAAAGGCAAAGGTGCACCAAAAGGTTTTAGTCTGTGTCTCTGAGTGTGCAAGAGTGTCTGCATCTTTAACAAAATATCTTGTGAAGTACTGTACTGACTTTGATGAAACTCTAACAAAGTAATTATTGAATGTACATTTACAGCTGAATAACTTTTAGAGTTAAACTTCAAGATGACTACTACAGCTAACTGACATTAGCCAACACAGTATGGTCACAATCACAACTCAGTTACTTTTACAAATTTAAAGCTAAGATTTGGTGTGATGGGAGCCGAGACACATGAGTCATACTCCTTGGCTACACATTATGCAACATCTTTGTCTAAAACATTGCCATTAAAGTCAACACAGTCTGTTAGCAAAACATCTCATGAACCACCAGATACATTTTTAGTTTTTAGCATTATAGGATGATTTGAGTCTAAAACTCTGGCATGATATGGCGGGAAACATGCATTTGTTCAAGGATTTTAAATGTATCATTTATTGATTTTAAATAAATTAATAAGTTGGGTAAATCATGCAAATGTAAAATAATGGTAGCATTTTGTATTAATTTCATCATGGGAGCAGTGACCACAGAGACCAACCAGCTATCTGTGTAGTCTGCAGACTGCAGACATAAACACGCACACACAAGTTTGCATATTTGTCCTTATTAGAACCATTCATTGACGTCCATTCATTTCCAGTCATTTCTTCTTTTTTTTTTTTTTTACCATGTCCTGTCCGGCAATGTGAAACTCAATTGATGTCTGAGTGTCCAAATGAAGCCCAACAGTTTTACTTTCACAAGTTCACCGTAATGGCATTTCACCATGATGCTCCACTTGATAATTATTTAAACCTTTACTACAAATTCTTTTGGGATTATTTCAATATTACGGAGACGGAAAAAGTAAACAAAGAAGAGAAAAAGCAGAAAAGTGAAGAAATAGGGTGAAAGGGAAACAAGAAGATATGAGAAAGATGCATTAAGAAAACACAAGACAACACAATTGTAATCTGCCTCTACACCTGCAAAAAGAGAGAAAACAAAAACACAGCTACAAAATATATGTGTATACAATAATAATTATATCCTCACTGAAAAGTACTCAGTAAATTTTATGAGTAGAATATAATATTAACAAATACATACATACATACATACATACATACAGACATACATATATGCACATACACATTTAGTGACCAATGCAGTCCCTGACATAAAGCGAGGTTCAGCAAGATAGCGGAGCCGAGTAACCAGACCAGAGACTGAATTAAAAGGTAAGTGAATGT
>JARVJO010000164.1:10574291-10590544 GCA_031762555.1 Cynodonichthys magdalenae | reverse complement strand
GTTGCCGCCATGTGATTGGCTGATTAGAAATTAAGTGTTAACGAGCAGTTGGACAGGTGTACCTAATAAAGTGGCTGTTGAGTGTATATGTGTGTGTGTGTGTATGTATGTATATTGAGAACATGATGTCTGGGTCTGTTATGGAAGTAATGTGTTTCACTGAAAGGGGAAAAAAATACACAAATCTTGGCTACTAATACATTGGTGTCCAACTGTGAAGGCCACAGCATAATTCACTCTTTTATACCCATAAAAGCACTGAGATCCCTTGTGTTCAACAAATACATTTTTCAACCAGCCACAAGAACCATTAAGAACAGATAACTTTGATTTTTAATTTTTAGATTAGAGAAGTTGATTGAAACCCAATAAAAGTCTTTATTTTCATCTATTAAAAAGGTTATATGTAGTTCCATTAAGTAAAAATATAAATGTTTATTGAATTGCACAGTAGCCTACACACTAACTCATAAATAGATGCATATTTTAGAGATAGTTAATATTGTTTTAGTACATTTTATTCCATTTTGCAGCATAATTTGGTTCTTTAAGATTCTCCGAATTTGATTTGTAACCTTTAAGGCGTGAGTCTTAAAATAGTCTTTAGGCAAAAGTGAATCATCAGACTTCATGTGAGTCAGAGCTCACATGAAATCCTATTTAACACTTTGGTATGAAAAGTATTTTCAAGTAAAATAAATAAATAAATAAAAATATTAAAGTAAATTTTAAAAAGTTATGAAAACTATTCAATGTTGAGCGATCTGACACGCTCCACTTTTATTTTGAAAAACTTAACCAGCGTTCGTCATCGTTTTTATGTATTTTATTTCATTTTAAATTTATTTGAACGGGTTAAAACAGTACAAGCACATTTATACGCTAAAAAACATACAAAAGAAGAAAACACACTTAAATTAGAGATTCAAAAAAGGTTTATGGGATCGATTGGTCGAGTCTAACGGGTCATCATAGCTCACCTGTTCTGCCGCTCCTCCCTTCAGCTAACATTTCCCTGTCGCTGAACTCTGCGCAGTAGACCAGTATGCGTCACGTTTCGTAGGTAAAGTGAAACGAAGGGACTCGGTTATGTTTCTTTAACGGCAAAGTGAGGGAATGAAGCTGTAAACGGTGCTGCGCAGTGTGTGTGTCTAGTTCACGTACAGGTGGGTTTACGTGCGAAGGGGACCGTCATGTTGTTGTTTCTGTTTGGTTTCCTTCAACTGCTGAGCGGCGGACACCTGGTCTGTTTGCGGAAACTACTCTCTGAACATGAAGGAGCAGACACCCAAGACGGTGAGAAGTTTGTGTCTTTACTGACTAAACTATCCCTAACATGTCCAGATATTTGCTCTTTTTAACACCTGTTTGTATTTCAGTGTTTGTGGACCAAGGCGACGCCAACACGTTCCTGCGGCGCCACCTGCTGTTGAATCGGTTTGACTTCGAGATGTTCGTGCAAGGAAACCTGGAGAGGGAATGTATCGAAGAAGTGTGCAACTATGAGGAAGCAAGGGAGGTGTTTGAAAACATCCCTGACACAGTACGAGACGCCTTAAATGTCTTTTAAATATCAAAACACCTTAAAGCAGACCACATCACAATGATGACCTGTGCTCTTTTATTGTATAGGATAAATTCTGGAAGAAATACACAGAAGGTAAGAGAAAAATATTATTTGTGTATAAATATTAATGAGGATAAATATATCATCATCAAATTAAAATGTTAAATTTTGCCTGGAAATAGTTCTCATCTTCTTGGTGGAACTGTATTATTCTCTGTGGTAAATCATTTTGGAAACAATATGACACATACCAGAATAAAATGTAAAAAATAAAATTATCTGATAAAACAGGCACACAATTTAGAAACTGAATGCACAAATGTCTTTAAAAAAAGGATCAGAAAGTGTAATTATTATACAACAAGATGACTTATTGTTCCATTTCTTGACAAATGTCTTTGTTACCACAGGATGTGTAGAAAAGTGTTATAATCCAACAAAAAATACTTTAAATTAATAAACCAGATTGTTGAAGTCTTCTCATACAAATAAATTATGTCAGTGGGAGTTATTGATGCTGTCTATACAGTTTTAAAAATTCAATGTAAGCTAGCCTTTTTTAAACTGAGTTTAAGCTCAAGTTTCTGATCATCATCTTGTTTTTCATCATTGATATAATTTTGTTTTGACCCAGTGAGGTCACAAAATTAAGGGAGTCAGAGTTATGTTGCAAAAATACAAAACAGCTAAAATCACCTTGATTTGTATCTAGAAGGAATACCTTCTTTAAAAATGACTTTATGATCCCTTTCAGGTAATGAAATGAGATCAATTGAGTCTCGACTGTCATCTCTTATTTTAACCTGATATTAAACGTAGATGAAAATATTTTTTTATCAACAGTCGTATGCTTCCTTTTCTTTACAGTCTTTCAATTATCTTTAGGCAGCCAACATCCTTTTATTTAACACTTTGTAGATTTACCCATTTAGCAGTTTATTAAAGCTTTATGTTTAAACTGACAGCTCTCTTGTTCTGGCGCGTTTCGTCTCAATCAGCCAGGTGTATCAGCTCATCACTTCACTTATTTGCATATTTATTGTGGATATCCGTCTTAGAAACGCAAAATAAAAATTGATCCCAACATTGTTTACTCATGGTTGATTTTGTAATTATTTATCTTAATTGATCTGGAAAAAAAACAATTAATGGAAACAATTTCAGTAAGTTTTAAAGGGGATGTTTCACAAGTCAGAATATCCACCTGTTAAGTACTTGTGACATTTTTGTGAGTTTTTTTTTTTAATGTAGAAAATAGAAAAGCTAAAGGAAAATTTTCTAAAACTAGTAACTAAATAAATAAAATGACCCACCTGATAATTATCTTGTCATCTGTAATAATGTATAGCTACTAGCCTGGAGCTTTATATGAAATCCTCTGAATGTTGTTTTCTGATAATCAACAGATCACGCATCAGGCTCCAGTCGGGTCGATGTGACGGCTCTTTTGGTGGGACTCATTTGTTCTGCAGTGGTCGTTTTTATACTCGTCATCTTGATTTGGTATTTCTGTAAAGATAAAAAGAGCAACTTTAGTCGTGCAAGGTGAGTCAAAGGTTGAGTAGTAGAGGAGAAAAAATGACTTGTCTTTTTGTCAGTTCTTTTTCCTGACTGTTGGGAAAACATCATGAAGTATTTTCATAATGTATTTCCATAAAAAAATACTATGATCTTCACCTTCTGTCTCTGAACCTGACTGGGCTCATCTGAATACAAAATAATAGTAAATTAGATTTCTGTATCTGGATAATCTACAAATACTTCTACAAGAAAAGTAACCGTTTAACACCTACAGGGATATACCCATTGTAAAACTTAGGACCTGCACATTTTCTACATTAGAATATTAAAAAAAAAACATTTCTCCATGTCAGACTCACTTTGTTGTAAATGACCTGACTGACTGAAGCTAATAATTGTTTATTTTTAAACAGCCTTGATTAAAGGAGGCCTTCCTCAGAAAAATACAGTGGCATGTTTCAGTTTCTCAAACTTGGACCATATCTTTCATTTCACGTATTGTTTATTTATAGAGTGACAAGTGTCAAGCATTAACAACGCTTTATAAACATTTATAGTCTTGGCTCATTTGCAGTGCCACTCCCTGGCACCATAAAAATAAAATCGTTGATGCAGTTACTCCAACTTCTTTTGTTTACCCAGGATGGATCACACATTAAAAGCTGGAAGCAGATTCACTATTTTTGTTTGTGAAGATAAAGAAAAACTTCACTAGTTCATTATTTAAATAGTATAAAACTTTTTCCCCCAGACCTGTAACAGCCTTTTGTCACTCTGTTTATAGCACATGAATAATGAAGAACTTGTTTGCCTTTTATTGGTTATATAAATCGAATGGGACATTTTATATTTTTCTGCTTTGTGTTTTAAATGCTTCATGTTGGTCCTATTGTGAATAACAAAATGGTAACATGGTCTCCCCCCTCACAGTTCCATTCAGGGGCATCCCAGAAGGAGCAATGCTTCTCTAATAATGCATAGATTAGAAGAGGTCTCCAGACAGCCGATGCTTCCCCCTCTGGATATAGGTGACCCCCCTGGTGGTCTCCCCACATATGAGGAGGCAATCTTAAGAAATGGACCTCATGATGCTCCACCACCCCCATATCCTGGGTAATTTGCATGTGCACCTGTATTTTTTTAATGATCTTCATCTGTCATGTTTCCTAGTCCAAATTACAGGAGATAAAGTATATTTCATGATGTAAAGCGTTTATTTTATGTTTTGTTTTAGCTCAAGACCTGGGAGTGTTCGGCGGTAGGATCTTCAGACCACATGAGTCAAAATTAAACTGTTTGTAGATCACATTTATGTTGTAATTTACAGGGTTTTTTTTGTTTGTTTTTTTAGATCATAGTCATGCATTTTTGCATCATTTTTTTTTTGCTTCATGCATTTTTTTTACATCATTAATCAAATATAGCCAGTTTTAATATTTTAAATATGTCCTTTTTTTTTAAACTGACAAAGTTGTTAAAGTATTTTAGATATCTTAAATTTTACTTTAAAATTTTAGGGTTTTGGACTTTTTTTCTTTTTTGCTGTTAATTATTCATTTTCTTTGTAGTTTTTGAAAAAGATTCAAAGTTTGGTGACTTTGAGTGTGTTTGGTCATGTGTTTTGGATTTTCTTGACTGTTGAGTCTCAAAATCCTCTTTTTTTTATGTTTCTGCAGATTTTCTGTTTTCCATTATGATTTTAGCCATTTTATCTGATTGTGCTCATAAAATGTATTTAGTCAAATTAAAACCCTGGATCATTTTTTGTATTCCGTAGAATATAAATACAAAAATGGGTAAAAATCATTTGAAGTGGTATTAATAATTTGTAGATATTGAACTCTTGAAAGGTGGAGTTCTTCAAAATTTACAGCAAAAACACTCGAGAGTTTGCAGTAAAATTTAAGCCGCTATGAACCTTTCAGGCAAATAAAACCATGAGCCCTATTATGGTAAACATTACCTAAGTTTTATTTTATCTAAGAATGAATCTAAGAATCAAAGGTTCTGACTTTAAATACCTGGACGATGACCTACTCATCTCAGCATGTAACTGTCAAACATTGTACTACACCTGTCCACTGGCTCATCTCTAAACCTAGCAATTTTAGTTTAAAATAACTAGATAGAAATAAATACAAAATTAGGAAAGGGAAAACATTTCCAACTCAACATTGTTATGCTTCATTTCCTGCCAGATGAAAGCTGATGATCTAATATTTATCCAAATAAAAAGCAAAAAACAAAACAGGACCTATGTTCAATATAGAATAAAAATCCAGTTGTTTTGTAACCATTTTCTATTTAAACTGTGTCCTAGATGACTATGTACACCAGCATATTTAATATTGATTTAGAAAACAAAAATTTCCATTGATATATTTTTATGGAAACGTTTTTTTTGTTTTTTCTTCTTCAAGATCTGTGGAAGTAGGTTTTACCTATATGTGATTTATGAGGTTTTGGCTTACCTTTTGTGCCTTTGCCAAAACTTCATTCTCTTTTTTTTCTCTCTTGGCTGTGCCTTCTGCTGAATAAGTTTCACAATACATTTGATGCAGATTGTTTTGAAAATTACTAAAACCTTAAATGTGCTGTAGTAGGAACTTTAAGTCGCTGGAACCCTTGTTGGCTTTCAGTAGAGCAGGTGTTTTTAAATAATCGTATATTTAGACCAAAGATGTGAAGATTCAATGCCACAACACAGCTGGTATTAATTACTGTGATGGAGGCAGATTGACTTGTACACAAAAAGAAGCCGTAACAGCAAAAGCTGTGCTTATTAAAGGTAAATCTAAAGGAAGGGCTAAATGTGCTTTTGATGTACTGGTTGTTAGTTTTATTGGGATTGATTTGTTTATTTTCATAGTCATATTTACCCTTCATCTTTGAAATATGCAAATGTTCTTGCTGCTACAGTATTTGGTGTTATGTGTACTTGTATGCAAAGCCATTTATTTATCTATTTAGTTATCTATGCTGTGATGAATTATTAAATGAACCATGATAAATGTTTTTTTTAAGCTGTTTTGTATTTTAATTTATGTTGAAGATTTTGAGTTGTATTTTACTTAAGAATCTAATCAACTAAAATGTAGGACTAATCCTAAAAATATAGCTTGAATTAATATTGTTGTAGAAATGCACAATTCAGTAGTAGATTTTCACAGGTTTTATATAACCATAATTATCTGCAGTTTATAGGATATATATATAATTCATTCTGATATGCATTTCTGAAATGTGGGTATGCACTCAATGTAAATAAATCTCATTAACTAATTTATTCAACAAATCTGAGAGTAAATATGTGTCATTACATTAAAACTGATCCCAAACGACAATTCTGTGGATGTTGCTTTTGTTGACCTATTTTCAGTCATTTTGGCTGTTTCATTAGGTAGGTGATACCGGGGACAATAAAAACAAGAGACGGTTGCAACATGTAATTTTTCTCCAAACAGAAACATGCTAGAGTGATGATACTCACATTGTATATGCTCAGGTAGATGTCCCACCTTGCAAAGAAAAAGTAAGCAGATTCTAAATCTGTTGCTGGATTTATTGGTGGAAAATTGTTTTCAGGGTACAAACGTTTTTTTTTTTTTTGCTTGGCTTTGTTTTTGTTATACTGTTGTCACTGTTTTTGTTATTCAGCTCCAACTTATATGGTTTAAACAAGTGATATGTTTACTTTTAACTGGTTAACATGTATCAGGGTCAGCTTATTATAGCTAATGAGGTTTTATCATAGCTGACAGGTAGACAGGACAGGAGCTCCCATACAATAAATTCATATAAAACCAGACCACATAAAGATGATATTAAGATGTTGAAATAAGTTTATACTTAAAAAGATATTGGGCATTCATGATAGTTTTATAGTTTAAAACTTAAGTGTTTAAGATTCATTTTCTGCAGTTGTTTTCAACAATGGTTTTGGAATCCCAGTTTTCTTTCATGTAAATTTTGCATAATGGAGGCGAACACTGACAATAAATTGTTCCATTCTTCCTGTCACTGAAAGCCAACTGTATTTTATATCAATTTGAGTCTTTGACATCTGTATATAAGGTCTACTCATCAAGTCAAATTTATATTTGTCATTTGAGCAAAAAGAAAAAAATAAGACCGTACTATCATTATGGCTTTGTTTTATAAATTTAGCAATGATATACATATAAAAATAATACAACTTTTATTTACAGTGAAATATATTGTATTAATAACATTCTGCAACCACCCCCAAACAAATGTTGCAACTGTCCCCGGCCCTGGGGTCAGTTGCAACATCTGACTTTTCACTTTCAAATGCAAATTGTGAAGAATGTATGTTCTTTAATAATCAATAAATGGTTTTGATTATTAACAGACAGATGTAAGTTTGTTGTATAAAAATCTGGTTTGTCTAATCCAAACCATCTCTGAGAAACAGTCAAATACAAAAAGTGTTGCAACTGTCCCCGGTCTCCCCTAAACAAACCCATGAGGTTGCAAGCAGCTTTTTACAAACTTTGTCCACATTTTTTTAAATGAACACATAGATTTGAGAAAATTCTTATTTTGTTTGATTTGTTTGTTTGGTCTTCATGGCTGGGAAGAGTACCTTTATTTAGTTACAACACCCACCAAGTTAAAATCAGCCACACCTCTGACAGTAGAGAAAGTTTACTTTTTTGGGGGGAGGAGTGATCATGTGATTTATTTATTTATTTTTTCCCCAAACATTTAGTGTCAATGCCTCTGATTTGATGGTGTACTGTAAACGGTGTTTTATCCCCCTCTGTATTGTAACATTATCCATTTTTATAGGAAATCTGACTTAGCCTGCTAGCTGCAGCCATGTGTCTCTGCCTCACACTCGCACGTCTCCTGGCAAACTAACTTCAACGACGGGAGATGAACGAAAAATAACGCAATCCCTCCGAGGGTAAGGAGATACTTTATCCGGGACACAGCAGCCTGGCGTCGGCTTTGCAGCAGCGGAGACTGCTTTTGACGGGTTCGGGTTCAGTCGGTCTGACCCGGGCTGCTGCTAAGATGTGTGCCCGCCGCTTCACGAAGCTCCTCTGGGAAAGAAGGGAATCTTTCACCGGATGATGGACAGGAACTACTCGAGCTCCAGCTTCGCGGACGCGCTGGCTGCACCAGCACAGACCGCGGCATCGTGGGCCTATGACCGCAGCTCAGCTGCTATCAAACCAAGGTAAAAAAGATGAAGGAGAGGGCGGGACACCTTCCCAAGGAAACCTCGGTGATAGAGGGCCTAGGTTTGGTCTTGAGGCGAACAGTAGACGTTGTTTTTGTTGTCAGGAACAATGACTTTGGATTAATTTTTCCAAATGGAAACTGAGTCGTAGGGGCCGACTTGTCAGTGGGTTTTACCGTTTTGTTGTTGTTGCCTCCCCCACTTCAAGTTTTCGCTAGCAAACCGTCTTCTCAGCATGGCAATGGATTCTTGCCAACTGGAAAATAAGAGTTATTTTGTATCTGTATTAAGAGTTAGCTACAACTACCCACATTGGTGGCATTTTAAGCGCTTTTTCTTGACCCACAGTTGATCACTAAAGCCAAAACAAGTCCTCAGCTAATGTTCGTGTGAGTTTTATCATGTTAGGTTAAATGTTGTTCCTTTAGGAGACGTGTCGGTATGTGTATTTCTGCCATCATTTCATGTTTGAAAGCTCCACAGCTGGCTGTGTTTTAATTTGCTTAGTTCAAAGGCAAGGTAACAACAAAACTTGTAAAAGTTCTAAAGGTCAAAATTAGTGATTCACGTCTTATATGTGCATCTTGTATTTGATTTACTTTGAATGAAGACAATAACTTGTACTGGTGTTTCCTATCCAAGAAAGTAGTCGTCTGACATTTTATTTATGCCCTGTAACTTTTATTTATTTATTTTTTGAACATTTTAAAGTATATCCCCAAACAATGGCTGCAAGATTTCTGGTGTTTCTTTGTCAAAAGGACCAAAATAATTCCTCCATGATCCAGATGTTTACCTTCTGACTAAAGGACTGCACTTCAAATTTACTGGATCTGATTACATCAAAGTGTAAAGACCCCCCCCCCCCGCGAAATGTGTTTTTAAATAGTTATAAACACATCCCAGTGTGCAAGTTAGATATCTGAACATTTTATGAAAACCTGCTTGTCTTAATAGCTGTTTTTAGGATACACAAAAATAAATAATTCTCAACTTTTCTGACATTAAGTGTTCTGCAAGTTCTTTTTCTCAGAAAAATCAAGTCACGTTTGTTGCATAGTTAAAGGTTTTTGTTTTGTTTTAACAGATGAATAATGGTATCAACTTGTGCAACAATAATAAGCATTCAACAGATAAAAAAATATTTATAGAACTGGCATGAGCTAACATTATGCACTGATAAAATATTTTTGCTGTATATTCATGGAGCCATTGTTAGTTTTATCTGCAAAAACTTTCTATGGGGTACCTGAAAATAGATATTTTTTGGAATGTCGGTAACCTTTTCTGAAGCTTCAAATTATTTTTAAAATGAAAGAATCAATTGAAAAATGTGCCCTTATTTTAGTACTTTATCTACTGAGTGTTTTAGTTTGAAACCTAAAGCCTTTTAAACGCTTAAGTATTGAGTGTCATTTAGTTGATTTTCTTAGTTCATATTTTCCATGCCTAGCTGGATGGCTAGTTTTTTTTCTAACTGTTTGGGGGATGGCTCATTGTTGTTTGTGAGAATGAGAGGATATATGAAAACCATATTATTGTTGTTCACTTATAGTCCCAGTTATGGTGCAGCACACCTTGATGGAGAGCTCCTCCAGCAGCAAAGCTACACATCCACACACCAGCCTCCCACCTACACGACAACACACATCCCAGCAGCTGCGCGTGAGTTACCAAATTTAGAATTTTGTTTTTAAGAGAGCAGTTTAGCTGACAAGCTGACCATAGTGGCATTTGTAACTGATTATGTTCTTGGTGGTTGTCGTTTTTTGTTGTTGTTTCTGTTTTTTTATCATCAGGAACACTTGAGTCAAGCAGCAATACTCCTGTGACCTCAATCATGAGCTTCCTGTCAGCCATGGAGTCGAGAAGTCTTCAGGCTGGTCCTGTTAGTGCCTCATTGCTTCCTCCTTTTAGACCTCAGTCATGGCCTACTGGTAAAAAACAACTTTTGTTTTATAACGTTCATTGTATTTTTGTATTTAGTTCAACAATCTTTGTTTATACCACTTGGTCTGTCCATGCAGGTACCAACTCCTCCACCACAGAGCTGTATTTGACAGGTGCCCTGCCTTCCACAGCCACTTTCCCCCCTCCTGCTTCTCTGTCATCCTTTCAGCACACTGGTGCCTACCCTTCCAGGAGTTATGCCTCGTCTAACTCTTCCCTGACTCTCTCAGACCCCACCTTCACCACGTCCACCAATGGCCTGTTTTCTCACCATGACTCGCTGCTACATCTCAAACCAAGCCAGGCAGTGCTTCCCGTTGCCCTGGCCTTTAGTCATCTCTCTGGGCCATCTGTGGGCTCAGCTCTCCCTGTCCAGTCTTCCACTTACCGCTCAGCCCAGGAGTCTGCCCCCCACCTCTTACAACCTCAGTATAACCTTCCTCCCTCTGCTCTACCTGCCTCTCATGGTGCCCCACAGCCCTATGGGGCTACCATTTTTTCGAACTCTATTGAAAGAGCTCTTCAGCGTGAATGTAGTGTGATAAAGCACCACCAGAGGCCTTCAAGTAGCCACATAGCCTCAGAGGAGTTACCCAATTCGGAGCACTCTTTGCAGGGGTACTATGGCACTGGCAGTGACACAGATGTGTCCTACCAGGAGGAACCATCCCAAAGCACCCCAGTACCTTGCAGTCCCCCCTCTAGAGCAGACTCTACCCAAATAGTCAATGGTTCTTCGCAATCTAAAACTGATTGTGCAACACAATCTGATTCTTCTGCTTTGTTGCTAAAAGTCAAAGACTGTTCTTCTAATCTAGCGTCACACCCTGCTGAGAATGAAGAGAGTCACTCTCAGAACCTAAGAACAAGGTCGCCTGAACATTATTCTTCCTCAGCTCAGAAACACAACTCTGTGATAGCCAGTCAGCAATCAGTTCAGCTATCTAACTTGATGTCCAACACTTTGTCTCAAACCTACATCACATCACACACACAGTCCCAGACATCCCATTCCCCTGCAGAAAAACTTCCTCCCCTTTACACTACACTGCCTTCTCTCTCAAGCCACTCTGACAATGTGGCTCCCGTTAGCCAAACCTTTGTTTACTCATCCACTCCTGGGCTGAGCCAGGAGCAGGGAGTCCAGTATGGAGCTGAGGTTCACAACTTGTGTCAAGAGACTTTCACCGAGAGCTACACTTCTTCCCACTCTCAAGGTGCTTCAAATTTAACTTTTACATCTCAGTCACAAGAGCAAGATTCTGTAACATTGTCCCAAAGCTACAACACAGGACAACAGTCCCTCAATTCTCTATATTCATCTGATTGTGTACAGAGTCTTTCATCAAACTCTACTGTAGACTATAGCCACATGCAGGACTCATTGGCTGGTAAAACACACCACAATCTGTCCCATCAGCAGACACAGATCCAAAATGTTTTGTCTGTATCGTTACCTACCTTCTCCTCACCTGCTCAGTCTTTACAAAATGCCATTAGGTCCTCCGTACAGGACATAAAGCCAATATATGCCAAACAGAAACTTGAAGAGCTCCATTTACAGGACATTGAGGCTCTTAGACAAGTGTCTATGATTACTGTTGCTGATAATAGTATGGCTTCTCACAACAACGTCATCTATGTTGTTTCAAAAATGGACGATCACAAACCACAAAGTGTTATTCGAAGTAATTCACGTTCTGATGAACAGTTCATGGGGCACGGTCATATAGGTTCAGCACAGGTAAAGAATGAACAGATTGGTCCTGTGAGCCAGCAGCAGATTTGTTTGACTAGTGGCAGTGGTCATGAAGTTGATAACACAAAAAGTGCAAACTCTGCTATTGTTCCCTCACATGGACCCCTTTGCTCAGAGCAGCTCAAGCAGCCCCCTGTTCAACTTAGATCTCCTGAGTCACATCAACAAAATCAACAAACCATTAGTCAGAGCCAAATTCCAGCAGGCCACTCTCCGTTTATCTCACTTCCCAATTCTCAAGTTCTGCTTGAGCCCAACCAGATGATTTTGGTCCAGCAGCCTCTCGTCCACTCCAGTGAGAACACTTCAAAGTTAGTATCTTTGCAAGGTATTCAACCAGCCTGTTTGGGTTCAGTTCACGTGCAGTACCTTCAGATGGATCGAGACCTGCTGGGTGCCAATGTCAATGAAACCCGAACTCAGCAGGCCACAATCATGTCTGAGCCAAACTCAGAATGTTCCTCTAAACATCACTACACTCAGGCAGCGGGTCAGCAGCCAATCAACACCAAGAATCAGTTTACTCTTAACTCCATTTGCTTTCCTGACTCTATGCTGCTGGCAGATGACAGAAATATTCTGTCAAATGTTGATGACATCCTGGCTGCAACTGTGGCAGCCTGTGGTGTTGCACCACACGATTTTGTTAAAGCGACATCCTCTGAGGCTGAAATGGCAGGGATCACAACTTCTGTTGATTCCAAAGGGCACCTCCAGACTGTTGATATCAGACAAGTGTCACCTAGTTTCTCCTCAGGACAAAATCCAATCATAAATAACACTAACAGTAACACCATCAACATGACACTAAACCAGGTCCAGATGGCTACAGACTGTCAGGGTCAGTCTGTTCACCATAACAGTACCACTAATTTTGGCACAAATGGAAATGGAAGGAACTCTGAGAATGACTACAACTCAGTAAGGCAGGCGTTTGACCCTTCGGGTGTCCAAAACCTAATCGAAGGGAGTGCGAAATGTACTGAAACACAAGATGTCCCAATGAAATGTCCTGTTGCTGAAGGCTCTACGAAAAAGAAGGTACGTTCTAAATCTTTGACAAAACCAGGAGCTTCCGAGGATGATGTAGGAGTGGCGAGATCAGCCAAGCGCAGCGCGCAACCAAAGCGTCAACACTCCAGGGGCAGTGACATCAGCTCACCATCTGCTCCACAGAGTACTTCTGACAGTTGTCCACAGCAAGAGAGAATCAGGCAGAAGATTCGTGAAGTGGAAGAGAAACAGCCAGAGGTCAAAACTGGCTTCATTGGTTCCTTCCTAGATTTTATCAAAGCTGGCCCCAAACAGCAAAACTCTCAAAGTCCTGCAAGAACAATTAATCGCCCAAGAAAACCCTCCACCTCATCAAAGCAGTGCACTTTGCCCGCTTTGCCTCCCAAAGTGCAGACTCTGCCCGCACCGTTGCTTCCACAGGAGAGTCTCGGAGCGAGCGCTCAGCAGAAACGTCTGGATGAAGAGCTGCAGAAGAACCTGGAGACTCTGCCATCATTCAGCTCAGACGAAGAGGAGAACACAGGGAAGAACCAGGCTCTGAGGAACAGCATCAGCTCAGCTCTCTCAGCTCTGGATGAAAACACTGATCGGAGAACAAGGACAGGTAATGGCATAAGGTGATATGTCAGGTTAAGTAACTTTAAAATAACTCAACTAGAATTTAAATAAACTAATAATTGAAATGTCAACAAGAAGCAAAAAATAATCTTAAAAATGACAGTTTTGGACAATAAAATACTATATTCCTAAATTTCCTCAGATAACCAAATCCACGGTTTGATGATAAAGCCGGACCAACCTCCCACCTCGGCTCCTACTGTCATGCTGGTCTGCTTGCCGCAGGTGTCAACACCTGCACCAACAGTAACCCCAGTCTCAGGCGTGCCAACGTTTGTGACCAAAGAGGAGTTTAAAGTGGCCCCATCAGGCAAGATGGCTGTGCAGTTGATGAGCGTGGCCATGGAGGGCCTGACTGACGAGGAGCTGTCTGACAGCGGAGGAGAAGGAATGTACAGAGAGAGAGACGAGTTTGTCGTCAGAAAGGAGGACATAAAAGACTTGATGGTATTTGTTTAAAACATGTTTTGTTGAATCTGTTTGCTGCCAAACGTTCCCCTGTCACTCCCCAAACTCTATGCATAATTAATGTTACTTTATTCGCATAAGCACAGATTTATTTAAAGACCAGAGATCTTGCTCCACCATTTAAACAGTGTGTCGTGTAATATAATATAATTAGTTAATAAGTTTATAAATGCAAATGCTGAAGAACCTGACAACTTTTAAGTTTTTTTTTAGTTTACAGTTGACAGCACACATGCAGTATCAGGAGAAATACCTCTGCATTAGGTACATTGTTCTCTTCAAACAGTGTGACAAGAATAACTGGTTTATACAGAACACAGTGCGCTCATACTGAGTCATGTCAGAATGAAACTGCAAATATTTGTCGCATTTCTTTTGTCACATGTCGCTAAAAAGCTTTAAACCTCATTCCAGTCTTGATCTCAGCTGGGCCTAGCAAAAGAAATATAAAAATTAAAAATATAATTTGTTCAGATCTGCCTTTTTCTGTAAGTGATCCGCCACCACATATTGACTCCCACTGTGTGCTGTGTTACCTGTCTGTGTAGGAGACAATGAGGGCAGGCATTGAGCCTCCTGCTATTTGGAAAGTCCAGAAGGCTCTGCTGCAGAAATTTGTGCCAGAACTGAGAGATGGAAAGAGAGTGTTTTTTGCCACTAACAGTGTAAGTTAGATGATATTTAATCATTTAGGTCCAGAGTTTTTGCTGTGGTACTAACTGTCTTTGTGTTTGCAGTACCTAGGATACTTTGGTGATGCACAGAACATGTACCAGAGAGTATATGTGAAATTTCTGGACACTGTTAACAAAAGGGAGTACGTGCGAGTTTGTAGTCGAAAGCCACGCTGCAAGCCGATGAACTTGCTGAGGTACGCGTGGAGTGATGCAGGTAAATACGTTTTGATCTAATGGCTGTTTTGTGTTTTTAACTGCTTTCATTCTACCTCCCAGAGGTGCTCAGATGAAAACTCTGCTCGGCTTGACAGCTCTACCTTCCTCAGTCTTCCAGAACCAAAAGGCCAGACTCAAACAAGTAAAGCCCAGAGTGGAGCCACCGCCCAAGAAGAGGAGGAAGTGGAAGGAGTTTTCACCTGCAGCCTCGAGGTCATCACCAGAAGAAGGTGCTGACAATAATGAATTGCAAAGCCTTTAAACAACTTCTTTTTTTTTTTAAATGTAGCTTGAAAACTTTTAAATCCTCCTCCTTGATTTATTTTTGTTTTTATCTCTCTGTCACACACGCTCAGAGTTAAACCCTCCATTTGCTTCAAGGCCCCTGAATACACGAACCATGAAGGAGACGTTCAGGAGCTTCCTGGAGCTGCTCGTCAGCGTCGCCTTAGATGAAAATGTGCTGACGGCACTGGAGAAAGCAAATGGTTGGTGATCCACATGTTAGATGTGCAAATGTTCTTGGTTAGGTTGTGCTGAGACATGTTCACTTGTTTCCTTTCAGACGAGTTGTTGCTGCCACATATGAAAAGAGTAGATGGGATGATCATTGACAACAAGAAACGCTTGCTTAACAAACTGCACATAGGGCAGGTCCTGAAGGTGAGTTTTGTGCCCTGTTGGCAACTTGATTGATATAATCAAATAAACAAGAAGCTTACAGAAGGTTTGGTCAGATTTGGTTTACAAAAGAGAAAAGACTCATTTCTGTATCATGAAGCTGTTTTTTTTTTTTTGTTGTTCAGGCGGCTTTGGACAGCTTTCCAGAGATCTCAGTGGTGACTGAGCTGAAGAAAGACAAGGAAACCCCGGCCTTTAAAGTACGCCTCAGTGGAAAAGCATACAACAAGAAAACTATGAAGCCCTACAAGATGCAGAACAAAGTGCCTCAGGTAGGACAAGAGCAATCCTGGTAAAAACCAGCCCCTTGTCCTTCACTTTGCTTCATGCAGAGGGTCTGGACTCTCGGCTATTGAGAAGCGATTGCTTGCTATAGGCGTGGCCTCTGTTGAAGTTTAAAACGATTGGATTGGTTGGCCGCGACTTATGCGTGCGCCTGCGCCAGCTCCTCCTCCTCTTTGAAGGAGGCTAAGCTAAGAAGCTAACCAGAAACTCTGTGCGCTGTAAACAACCCTACTGAGAGGAGAGAAATACGGAGCTGAACGAGACGGTTGTAAATGATGCTGCAGACTT
>JARVJO010000164.1:10560361-10574191 GCA_031762555.1 Cynodonichthys magdalenae | reverse complement strand
AATCCCAGACGGAGCAGTGAAGGGAAACTAGAATTGAGCAGAACTGCATAGGAAGGCAAGGGCCAGGCTAGTCAAGAGCAGGCTTTGGTCAGATTTATTGTGCTTTGATTATTTGTCCAGCAGAGGGTGCAGTGTACCCATATTTGCTTTTTCTGCATTTTTCTTCAGCAGTGTTTCTTAACACACACCCAGTTAGATTACTTAGGTTGGATTGTAATCACTACTCCTCCAGACAGGGACTACATCAGTTGAGACTCACTGCTTTATACAAAAGCCTTCGCATCTCCTTCTGTTTTCATGTTCATTATTCTGAAGAAGGAAAATAAAAATCAATTCAAATATCCTGAATGCATTTTAATAACTTGTGCATTTTCTTCCTCAAGGAGTACACAGTGGACCAGCAGAAAACTCAGTGGTTCTCTCTGTACCACTCTTTGCATCATTACAAATACCACACATACCTCATGTGTAAGGACGAGGTAGGACGTTATGGATAGTTTGTGGTAATCTGCTAGTGCTAAGTCTGAGTTTAATTTTGGTGACAAATTATTCTGCTGGAACATATTTTTAAATAATCTTTTCTTTATGTTTTGCTTCCTCCAGATTGCTTCTCTCCAGGGTCGGGCAGGAGACCTGGGCCAGGAGGAAACAGTACAGAAGTGTCTGCAGAACGGAGCTTGGGTAGAGGGGCTCTTTGATCGCTTTGGGGAGTTAATCAGTCAAGTGCAGCAGGTCTGCAGATGATTTTAACCATGGCAAATACATTTTAAAACATGGCAGAACATAAGCAACAAACGAATGGGATGGATTTCTCCTTCAAGCCACAAAGAGGAGGCAGGAGTGGAAAATTGCGCTCTTACAAGCAGAAACTTGATCAGCAGAGGATGCAGACTTTGTTTTGGAAGACCTCCATAAAACAAGGCTCCTATTTGTAGTTTTTAAAAGCCCACTTTTTATGGGCCTTTTTTCTAGATTTATATTTTTTATTATCCCTCTCTTTCCCCATTAAATGTCACATTATAGCTCTAAACTTTAATTATGCACTAGATAGAAAGCAATCAGCATAGGAACTAGAGCACAGCTAATAAAAAGCAGGATCCTGATTGCCTACTGTTTTAACAAGCCTTCCTCAATCATTTAAGTAGGCTTCCATACAAAGGTGATATATTGTACAAAAAAGTCTATATATTATATATAACTGTAGTTATGTACTGTTTGCAAACATTCATTTTGTAATAGAGTGCCAACATATACATAATAATGTACATTTTGTAGAAAAAAAATGTGGGAACTACAACAGTTGTAGTTTAAGGTTTGTGCATCAGAATTTCTGCACGTTACTCTTGTCAGTGATCAATACCTTGAATTATTTTAGGGTAAGATGAAATAAACAAAAGTTGTCTTTATATCGCTTTTAACACAAAGCCAACATTTTATTACAAATTTATATATTTTTTGCAGACGTAAATATCGTTCTCTATCCACTGCAACTTTTTAAAGACGTGTTTTTCATTGCCTTTTTGTGATTCTTCACACAGCTGGCGGTCAGTCAGATTTTGTGATATCAAAAATAATCTTTAAACATGCAGTTTGTAAATAAAATGGCACATGTATTCTATGTGTTTTGGTTATGTTTGTGTTGTGGAAGTGGGCTTTTCTTTGCCAATATCCCAAATTTGGAGGCTCGGTTGAACTTTTATCAACAAAACTGTCATTGTGTTGAAACAGTAAAACTAGCACATCCATGTGTTTTTTTTCCAGAAATGAGATCTCCTAGAATTGGGGACTAAGTACAGTCTGAGAAATATTTTAGCTGGAAACCTACAGGTCAACCATTAATTTTCACCGAAAAGCTTCGATCCTGCTTTGAAGAAAAAAAAACAACACTTTGCAGCAGTCCATAATTCTTTTGTTACCCTTGTAAGATCCACAAATCAGATAGGTCAGTTAAAGTTTAACTCCTCTGGCAGACTGAGAGGGGTGTGCAGTCAATATTGGCTCTGCTCCTTCAGAAGGACACAGCAAGGAAGAAAAATTCAGCGCTGCTCGCCCACCACACTCTCATGACCCAACTGTTCGTCTGCTGACTTTGAGTTGTTTGAAAGGGTTTTAGAAGGGCTGTTGAATAAAATATGACTTGGAGAGAAGAAGGAAAAAATGACTGGAAATGTGGCAATTCTTTCGAAAACAAAAGTGTCTCTGTGATGGAGCGTCGGGACTGTGAGGGAAAGCTACTGTCCTTTAGAGCTGAAGACGTCCTGGGGGTGGAGGACAATCTAGTTAGGCACGCGGTTGGGATTCCAGCAGAGGCACAACTGGTAGAGTCTGAGCATCTGCTCTCCAGATGAAAAGCACATGAATTTTAATGCACAGCATTGTACCATATGTGTGTGGGGGGGAACGCTTGTGGCTGTGTGGCGATGTGTACAGAAACAGGATAGCTGTGTGTTGCATAAAACTGCAAATCACAGTCACAGGGGTTTTTCTGGCTTTTAGTGAAACGTTTATATGATGATGACATGGTTTTATATTTCATCAGTTATGTCGTTTAGCAGACTCCCATTCCCAACCAGTAATCTGCACACACTTGACTTCATCAACTTGACTGCAAAACAAAACTTGACCAACAGTTCAGGACCAGCTGGCATGAAGGGGAAACAAAAGGAAATATGCAAAGCTTTCCGGGAACACCAACAGCGTCAGAAGACTAAAACGCCACTCTGACCTTGTTGACTAGGTTTTCTGATAACGCGAGCACCCTCTCCTTTGCTTTCCTTGTTTCATTCCTAAGCGCGGAAGGTGGCTTGGTGGCAAGTTTACAAAATACCAGCGCATCGTGTTGTTGCTGTAAAACCAGTTTTCTGCCCCTATAAGTAAATCTGACTCCTTGACATTTTTTACAATTCTTACAATTGGTCAAAATATCAAGAGTAACCCTTTTTACAATTACTCATTAACAGTTTCATTAAGGCAGGATAACATTTTGGTTTTCTACCACTGACATAATGAAACTATCAACTTGATTTTTCATTCAAAATACTTTTGTGCATAAGATATAAACATAGCTGCAGTCATACAACTTAATGTAGTCTACATTTAATCATCATACAGATAAAACATTAAAAAAAATCCTGCTTTTGTAAACTTTTTTAATGACCTGTTCTGTGCTGTTTGAGGCCAGCAGCTTATTTCTTACAATGCACGGTTCCTTGCCTAAAGGGGAACAATGTAAAGCAGTTGCACAACAAAGTCAGTGGACTAACTAGATTGACAAGATTGGTTAAATGTAGCAGAGGTGGAGACTTTTAGTTCCAGTTTTAGGTCAAGACTCAATATATAGTCAATATAATATATTTTACTGTGCACATCATGATACAAGAAAATATAATACAACACAATATGTTACAATACACTTTAGATTTGATTTGAAACCTAAAGCTATTTAAATGTACAAAATGTGAACATGAACCATAGGCTATAGCAGGGGTTCCCAAACTTTTCAGCTTTTGACCCACAAAATGCTAGTAGCAGAGACCTGTGCCTCCAGCTGTTGTTGGTTGATAGACATTGTTTTCATGCCAAATAAACAAGAGCGTAGTAACTAGATTTATTACGCTATTTTTGTCCATTTTACGTACACTAACTTACTTTTTTTATAACAACAAAGGCAAAAAATTGTCTTTAGTTGTCATTTTTTACTGTAATTAATTCAGATAATATTTTCAGGACCCCACCTTGATGTTTCAGGACCCAAAGTGGGGTCCCGACCCCCACTTTGGGAACAACTGGGCTATAGGACCGAGGTTCCCAAACTTTTCCTTGTCATGGTCCCCCAAACAGCTTTAGCTTCTGGCCAGGGACCCCCTTGCAAATCAACAATCAACACTACAAAATATGTGAAGAAACATAAGAATTTTATTAACTAACATGTTTTAACCCTCCTGTTATGTTGCGGGTCAAATTGACCTGTTTTAAAGTTTAAAAAAAAATTTTTAATAGCTTAAAGTATTTTTTCTGCTACAGGAAACTTTTTCCATTAGTCTTATTAGGTATAATTTACATATAAAATGAAAATGGTAATGGTTCTTTTACATATTTGCAACCCCCTCAACTGTGAGACATATTTCCCCTTACACACACTTGCACACTTTCTCCTTATTCTCTTTACTTGACTAGTAAACTGCGAGAATGCAGATGTTTTTACAACTTTTGACAATAACCTTTTTTGTTATTGTGGGTAAACTCCCACACTGAGTGGACACTCAGCAGGGGTGGGGGACACACACGAATATTCTCTGCAAGGGAATCCCAGAAACATTACACACTGCAAATGCATCAATGCAAATCAGAGCTCAAAAAAATGAGATAAAAAGATGATAACCTTGGAAGGGTCGGAACTTCTCTTTGATCATGAAGGTGAAATAGAAGATGATGTGTCTAGTAGTGCCAGGGCCTAGGATGGGAGTAACTCGAGTCACAGACATCAAGTCAGTCTTCCAGCTACTCATGTACCGTTCCATACAGAAAATCATTCTTGAAGTGATTAATCTATAACCGTGTTTTTGGGGAGAACTGGAAGGATAAAAGGCATTTTGCGTATTTGGAGGTCCTCATCCTGGCTGGGGTCTACAAGTCAAAGGATGAATCAACAAAAAATCTATGAGATGCAGAGAGAGGCAGGGCAATATTTCATGCCATGCCACAATGTCTCTGGAGACTTTATATTTTCTCCTGAGTAGTCCAATTTGATAATTGAAAGACAAGAGCTGTCAGACAGGAAACAGATAAACTGGCAGATATTAAGACACTGTGGCACAAATGGGTTGAGCAACTTCCACTGCTTTAGTACCTAATGTCACAGTGGATGAAGGTTTGTGGTATTCAGAGGTTACTGCTCATTTAGGTAATAAAGCTTATTTTCAGTACAAATCTTCATGACTCATTTATCTTGGTTTTTAATTAGCAGAACAGAATAGGTGTCTCAAGTTCAGTTATAAACACCCTTTATTGAAAAGAAAAAAAAAATTAATGAAAAATCATTGTTTTTTGTGTAGGTTTTTGTGTTGTGCATTTTTTATGAAAAACGAGTGAATTGTCCTCATTGATTCTTTATCTGTGAGAAATAAAACATCAATGCACAAATATTGGCTGAAATTGTTAGTAATGGAGTTATTAATCAGATATAAAAATGTTTTGGGGGACTTTTTTTTGGTTTCTGAGACTATTGCATGATTAAACATTCCCCTGGTCAAATTGACCCAGGAACAGTATTGCTGTTCTAAGAAACGAGCATAACAGAAGGGTTAAACACTATTATTTTCCACTGAAAAAACAACTTTTTAACACTGTTGACGATAAGAACAGAACAAAAGAAATCAAACCTCGCTTAACTAACATTTCAATAAATTAGGCTATTATTCATATTTTGAAATGATGATTGAAAAACAGATTTGATTTTATGATAATGATTTAAAACATTTATTAGATTTAGGTTTTTGTTTTTGCATTTTTTTCTTATCTTCCCTCCAGCTTTCTGAGGCCCCCCTAGCGCCCCCTGGTATTCCCCACATTGATAGGCTAATAGTTGCAAAATTTGTGAACTGTCCCTTTACACATATAGCTTTAGAGTAGCTGCACAGGAAAACGTTTTATTTCATGCTTTAAGATTTTCAAACTAAAGACCAAATGCTTTCACTTCTTAATTGAGATTATTTAAAGTCTAAATATAAGCCTGCACAAGCTTTTTTCTAGATTCACCAATTTATAAAAGGTAAAAATAGAAGGACTGATCAAACCGGTTTATCCCAGGTGCATGCCTCACCCTTTAGTCAAGATTTGTGTCTCTCCAGAACCTTTAGTCTCATTTTTCTTGTCACTCGGAAGTCAACAAGTTAAAACCTGCAGGTGAAAAATGTCCCAGCAACAACTCATGTGTTTACATTTAGGTTGGTCATTACCTGTTTTAAATCTGTCATGTGATGAAAGACAATTTATTTTATCTTTCCAAAACATCCTACAGGTATTGGCCTAAATCACTTCCACTTACCTGGAATAAATCTCAATAAATGTCTGTGTGGGAAGTAGCCTAATGTGTTGTTCTCATCAGAGCAGGTGTGACGTAACCAAATGTGTGAAACTCCCTGGAATTTTATTTATTTACTTTTGGCTTTTTAATTTAACTGAAACTATTTTACCTCATCTAATATGTAAGAGATGAGTTAAAATATTTAAAGGTTTTTTGGAGATCCCATCATCTCTTTTATGAAATGAAAAATAATAATCTACCCCAACTATTCTGATCATCCATCCCCCCTCAGCGCAGTTTCAGATCAGGAAGAAGCGCCAAAAATTCAGTGCGTTAAAAATGCGCCTTTTGTTAAAGTCCAGGGAATCCGTGGGAGGCTGGTAATCACGCTGCTGGCTCTGTGATTGGGACATGAATAATGTATGCAGGTGGGAGGAGAGCCAGTTTCGGGTTTGACTGCAGTCGGCTGCGGTGCGTAATCGTTTGGGAATCGAAGGAAGAGGACATGGCGAGGGACGGTTGTCCCCACAGCCACCAAAAATCAGGTAAACCAGGATTTAGTTTATTTGAGCTGATCTTGTCGTGGTTACGAAGTATTTTATAACTTTAACATTTTGTGAGTTTTAATCTGTATTATTTTTGTTTAACTTGACTGTTCTCACTCGTCCCTGTCTGCCATTTTACGCACAATCAAGGCGCAGAGAATTTCTAACCGGCGCAGTTTACTTTTCAATCTGGAAATTAAAGGTGCTGAATTTGTGTTAAAGAAAGACAAATATGATCCACCTCTAAATAAAGTTTTTAAAATTTCTAAATGAATACTTTTTTCTGACAGTAATATGTTTTTTGTTAAGTGTTAATCAGTGCAGAAATTACATATTATAAACATTTATTACGCAGCTCATTTTGCTGTGTTTGTGTCCAAACCCGGGTTTTCCACATGTGTGCGCCATTCCTGGGCAGGATATGAGGATTCAGTCAAGGACCACATGGACCCCTGAGATTCTTGTTGAGTCCTGGAGGCAGACCAGTTAATCTTACTGTTTTTCTGTTGGAGGAGTAAAAATCTCTGCCTCGGCCACGATCAATCCGCCGGTGAGAGTCCTTACCTGGATTTATTTGTCTTCTTGTTGCCCGGAGTGTGTATTGGGAATGTAGGTTCCCATGTGTGAAGAACTCAGCTCCCTGTGTGATTATTTACTCCCTCTGATGTGTGCAAACACATGGTGCTCTGTTGTCCTTGGCTGTAATCCTCCACTCACTGTGTCCCACATTCTATCTGCTGGGATTCTCTTTTCTTTTTCCTCCTTTAAAGACTTTAATTAAGTCACAAAAGTCACAACATTGAAGGAAACCATGTCTCGGCTCAAACTGAGTTCAGTCTGGTGCAAAAAAACAAGAGGTGAAGGAGCTCAGTAGAGTTCTCAGGATTAATAGAATCCACATTTGACCACCCCCAACTTTTTTTCCTACTTATTTTTAATAAGTATTAAAGGGTATTGATCAGATCCAGATTAAAGACCCCCTGATGAGATTCTCCAGATGGTCTTCTCCTAATTCTAAATGAAAGATTTCTTATCTTGGCTACAAAATATATTGAATACTTTGCCTGTGAGTAAAGGGGTGTAATGCAAAATCAACTTTTTTGAGCTTTATAGTTTTAATGTCATTCCCCCATCAACAACATACCCAGAGTGTTGCTTTGACTCATTCGTGCATGTTTGAGAAATCCTTGACTCACCTGTGGTAGCCATGTGGAACTAACGCTTGCTGGTACAAAGCACTGCCTATTTACACACAGCTCCTCCCTGTAGCTCAGTCTGCAGTTGAGCTCCGGCCCAACAGAGCACCCCTGAAGCATTGTTTGAAAACATGCTGAAGTGGGAGTGTTCGAAATGGTATGAGGTTCTTAAAGAGACAATGAAATTTCAATTAGTATAAATCCAGACCTTATTTGGCAGTTTTGTCGCAAATAGTTTGGAAAACATCATAGATAACTGAGAAAATTGAACCGGTTTCAAAAATATGACCCAAACAGAATATAAAGATATCTACACACAACCAGCAGAGACTAAACTTTTCTGCACTCCTAGAGACTCCACTCAACAAAATGTCTAAAAAAGTGGATTTTGCAATTGTGCCATCTAATAAAAAGGCTGTGCAAGCAATGGGGACTTCTCAAACTGATTTTAGACCATTTGTCCAACAACTTGAATCTCATCAGATATTTTCATAAAACCTTATTTGCATGTAAACTCGTCACCATTCAACAGCTGCTGCAGCTCAAGTTCTTCCTTGTATGCAAAGCCTTATTTTAAGGCCTCGTCTCCCTGAGAGGAAGAAGAGCACAGTTTGATACAGATTTATCTCATTAATCAACAGATCACCACACCTTCCTGTGTTCTCAGTCAGCTGCTGTGTCTTTGAAATGAGAACATCTGCTTGTTCTGCTCTGGATGCTTTTCTAGGTGTTTTTTTTTTTTTTTAACAGATGGGTCAGTAATTGCATTTGTCATGTTTGCATCATCATAACATGGAGTCTGGCCAGTGCTGTCAGAACCTGATTTATGGCCTCTGTCCTGAGCGATCCTCTCAGATCCTCTCCTAACATTTGCTCAGTGGGTTTTAACTGCTTCCTGTTGGGAGGGGGAAGCCTCACTGCGAGGGCAGCTCTGCTTTCCTTTCACTGATTTGGCTTGTGACAGAGGATTTGAGTCCTTGTCATGTAGGCTCATCAAACACACGAGATGAGGAGACATGCTAACAAACTGGATGCTGATCATATATGTTTGTGTAAATCATCGGCAGAGTTGTGTGTTCACGCCCACATACAATGACTTCAACACTTATTTTGATTTTTTGACTTCCCACTGAGGACAGGGAGTGCTGTTTGGGTAGAAACAAAACAGAGAGCAGTTTCTTGATGTCTCTCTATGCAAACTATGCAATAAATTAAGAGATTTTATTTGCTGGATCACAGAACAGATTAAAGTTGATGAAAATTTGAGTAAAGTTTGGTTTTTAACATAATAGGATAAACATAATATTAATGGGTTTATGTGTTTGTTTTAGAAGCATTGAGTTCCTGCCACACTATAAGGTTTCCGACAACTTATGCCAATTTATGAAATATTTGGAGGCATCTATGTTGAAAATAAACCGGAAGCCTTTTGTAGGAGTGTACACACTTTAATGCTAATAAATTGATCAAATATATAACTTTTATTAGTAATTTAGTGGGAATTTACTGTACAGATAATTGCTTCTGGATAACCAAAATTTATACTAAAGTAACAAAGTATTTTTACTTTACTCTAGATAATATCTTGACCATGCATTTTAATTTGATATGTTTTAATACTCAACAATTTCCAGAATCTTCATCCTGTTTTGCGTTTAAATCTAATTTGAATATTCGTCACTTTTCATCTCTGACCGTCTCTCCTTTTTCTTTCTCCCATCAGAACCAGGCATGGCTGGGACCCCTTTCCGAGCCACCTTCATCTGGAACAGCATCATTTCCAGTCTGCAGTCTCAAGTGGAGGTGAAGCACAGGCGCCACGCCCTGAAGTCGTACCACGACTGCTTCCTGGGGTCAGAGGCTGTGGACGTGGTGCTGACCCACATCAATGAGAATCGCTTCTTCGGCGATGAGGCAGTGCCTCGCTACAAGGCGGTCCATCTATGTCAGGCCCTCATGGACTCCAGGGTGTTTGAGCCTGTGGGCGTCAAAGGGTTCGGGAAGGAAAAGAAGAAAATGAGATTTGAGGACAGCAGTGGCAGTTTGTACAGATTCTTGAGTCCAGAGATCACCTTCTCATCGGCAGCGACTGACATCAATTCCCAAACGGCTGGTGCCAACGGAAGACGCTATGGCAAACAAAACCAGAACAAGAACAATTATACTCTGTCACATGAAAGGTATGCCTGTTTTTCTTATTATATGACATGAAAGATAAAGCAAAAGAATGACAACAGTTTAAAAAAAACTAAAAAGAAGACATTATAAAAAACTACAGATGTGACAAAGTGGCTTTAGAGATGGAGACAAACGCCGTCTTGCTTTTGATTTTGTTTTTTAGGTAGTTTTAATTTAAACATCGAAAAATGTCTAAACAATCAAACCCAGAGCTGTTCTGACAGGAGAAATGTGCACAGCGGGGAACTCTGAAACATCAAGAATCCTTCAAAAAGACAGTGACAGTTTATCTGGCAACAACCGGCGGCTGTTTGATTAAAGTTATTTACAGTTTCTGTAATAAATCTTTCTTCCGTCGTCTCCACTGATTGCTCTCATCCTGTAACTCCTCAGTGAAGAGATACCGATTTATTCCACCCACTCCCCGGTGAGAAGAGGCAAATTACTGGAGGACGTGTTGGAAAACCTGGACCTCAACTCCACCATCAGTCCTCAAATGATCCGGCTCGGCCTCTCTCAGGAGTGTAAGTTGTCTAGATACTAAAGCTGGAACATGGTTTGAATTGGTGTTATTCTGCAGTAAACGTAAGGTATTTCATTTTGTGATGTCATCAGGTCTGTGTGAAGTCTGGCACCAGCAGACTGTATCCAGGCTGCTGCAGCTCATTGAGCTCCCCCTGTTGGAGGACTTGTTGGAAGGCGAGGTCCCGTCCCATACTGCTCTGCATGTCACTGACGGTGTTCCGGACCTGTCGTATTCATCAAGTTACCTGGACAGAGAGGTTCTGAAAGCCTTTAGTGAAGCACAGTAAGTCTTATAAATTATGTAACTTGCAAAAATGTCCCAATTTGACTTGTTGGCATCAGAATTTATTTAGAAACTTTCTCAGTTATGATAGTGAAAAAAAATTTTTACAACAGCAAATATGTAATAATTTCAGTAGCGTAACATCATAAATTAGTGTTTAATAATCCTAACATGACTACACTGAATATCATTTAGAGCTTTTACCTTTTACCATTGAGAAGCTGTTGTTTTTGCAGAAATATATGGTTCACAATCCATATTTAAGAGCGCACATTTTGTTGCTCATTTATGTTTACTATGGAGGACTGAAACTGACAAGATTAAAAATAAAAGCAGAAATATATAAATGGCTTGATAAATAAATAAATGCACTTAAAATGCACCAATTAAATAAAAAAGTAGAACTTTTCCTCATGTTTTATAATTTAATTGACCTTCATATTTATTTTTCCAGCTTAGTTCCAACAAATTCCATACTTAGCACATATTTTAAATTTGACTGTTTTTAAAAATATATATACTTTTTGTTTTTCCTTTTACCTGTAGATGTCATTGTGTCTCTTAAATTTATTTATTTATTTTTCTGTCTCCTGTTTTTACTTTATCTTGTATGTGTATTTCTGCCTCATTATGCAAACAAGGTGGGCTGTTCTATATTTTTAAATTAATTGGTGCATTTTAAACTTATTTATTGGTCCATTCATATATTTATGCTTTTATTTTTAGTATGCCAGTTTTGTTCCTCCATAATTTACAGCCTTTTAGTGGTTCCTGAATATAATTACATCATCAGATGGCCAAGCTCATATTCTCTGAGAGCGTTTGAGGGTCTCCAAATCTTGAAACTCTACAGGCTGCATTTAAATAATTAGAGTGCGATAAGTAGATTACAATGAGGGAGTACTGCTACGATTAAACTCTCAGCCATCTGGACCGCTCTCATCATGTCGTTATTTCCTGTTTGTATTTGTTTAGATAAAAAAGGGGGACATGGAATTTTAAAAAGAGTCATTTGTAATTAGTATTCCTTCTCTGTCAGGGCTGATGAGTGGATGACGGGGGCGGTGGACTGTCTGGAGTTCCTGCCTGATGAGCAGGTGGTTGAAGTCAGCCGAGGTCTGGCTGGTTGTTCAGACGACCTGCTGCAGTTTAAAAAGTTCCTTTACCAGGTCTTGGTGAAACATTACGGACAGACGCAACGACCACCTCTGCTCAGCAACTACTTTTTTGACGTCTACTCCGGCATCTCAGAACTCCTTGGTAAGAAGAGAAGCTGCCTGGTTGTTGTGCACGCACATGCAGTGATAAATCTCAATGAAAAACAAAAACAGGAAGTGTTTTCCTTTAATCTTTTTTGATGTACTTTCAGTGAACGGGAAGCTGGAGCAGGCTTTAGAGGCACTGCAGCTGAGTTTGAAGCTGCAGGACTCTCGCAGCAGAGAGGAGCTCCGAAGGCTCCTGAGGTTCATGGCAACTGCAGCCAAGTCACAGGAAGTAAAGCTGCACAGAGAGGTCAGTGTTCCTGCGCCCCTTCTGTGACTATACGCGTTTAGGTTTGGTCTTCATTAACATTTAGTTCTCCTGTTAGATTGAGAACAGAATGGCAGTGAAAAGGGCTTTCTCCAGGGCCATCATCTACAGCAGAAGGCTCCCCAAAGGAAAGCTGGACTTGACGGTTCTGTTTATGATGGATAACTACACTGATCTGTTCAAAGTAAGCACTGCTCAGACCGGGATTTAGGGTTAGGGTTTCGACTGTTTTGTAAAGAGCTGTGATTTGTTGGATTACACATGATTTAATTAAAGTTTTTCCTACCAGATTCCAGCCTCGTTGCACAAGTTGATCAGTGAGCGGATCAGGAATATTGTGAACGGGAAGGATCCAGATGTGATAACAGGTTATTTGGGCAGCTTTTTCTCTTTTATATTTACTCAATTAAAGAACAGTGCAGTGGAAATCTCACCTCCTCTCTTCTTCACTTCAGGTGTAACGTACAGCTCGAGTGAAAGTGCTCAGGTGTTCGCTGGAAATGAGCAGAAAATCCCAAAGGAAGAGGTTCTGTCTTTACTGCAGACGGTTCACGAGAGCCCCAAATTCTCCACCAAGGAGAAGAAGCAACTGCTGGGACGACTTTCTAAAGCTCACCCTGACATTTTTGTTCAGTACTTTGGAAATAAATTATCCAGTGTCAACATGTTGTTACGGTAATATTTATTATTAGTTTTGAAAGAAGTTGTATATTTTGTTGAAAACAACATAGAGTTTAAATGACTGAGCAAAAAATGTGAACACTAATTGTTTAATTTTAAAATAAGCTGCATTATTTAAGAACATATTTAATGATTTGCTTTTTGGTGCAGGACACTAAGCTAAAATGTAAAAACTATGTGATTGTTATGTCCTCTGAAAGAGGAAAAGTGAAAATCTTGAACTTTTTTTTTTTTTCTAATGCGCTCACGTTGCACTGATTGAGAAAACAAAGATGAACCTGCATGTTGTAGAACCAGTGTTGAGAAGTGTACTGTTATGTGGTTTGTCATGTACGTGTTGATATGCAACACAGCAAGTTAAAAAAACAAACTTAAAATGGAGTTTGAAAGTGGAAATGTGAAAGTGTGATGTAACACAGAGGCCTTCATGAGACTCATCCATCACTTTTTTGCTTTATGTTTATTGCAACAAAACAGATGTTTGGATGGCTTCCCTCAGTTTTTCTTTGACTGGAATGCGTAGCCACGTTTTAGTGGCGTCTGTTTCAAATAAATTCTGTATAATCCTCCTAATCCGCTGAGGAAATGACTTCCATGTTCTCTCCAGTTTGAAGACGGACAAACATCTTGTTTCAATTGTTTTTTTTATCGTCTGTGATGAAATTCAACTTGCATGAGTGCACTTTTATTTTTCTTTTCAATCAGGAACTGTCTAAGGTCAAATAATTAATCTGCATCTGTCAAGTAGTTAAATAACCTCCCAACCTGGTCCTTGAGAGCCAGTATCCGGTATACACTCAACGGCCACTTTATTAGGTACACCTGTCCAACTGCTCGTTAACACTTAATTTCTAATCAGCCAATCAC
>JARVJO010000164.1:10549899-10560261 GCA_031762555.1 Cynodonichthys magdalenae | reverse complement strand
GTCCAACCCGTTACTAGCATGGTGTACCTAATAAAGTGGCCGGTGAGTGTATCTGTTTCTCTGCTTTAACACACCTGATTTGAATGAATATTTAACAATATTCTACAGAATAGAAGAGCAGTGGCCCCCCAGGACCAGGAGTGCACATCGCACCTCTGTGCATTTAAAGTTCCTTTAAAAAAATAAACTTGTAAATCCATTTCTGTGCAGTAAGACTTGTTTGGAGCAGAGCTGATATTCCTTTGTGTGTGAAGTTAAAAATCTCAGATGCTCCATGTTTGAACGCTTTGACTGATCTTCTGAAACTACCACCAATACACAGAGCAGCTAACAAAATACAAACAGTGTTCGCTTTGTACATCCATAAACTAACTGATTTAACTTCTTACAAACAAGAATGATTATTCCAGAGCAATCACTAAAAATCCAATAGGGCCTTTAAAAGCTTTAACTGATTTTCAGTCAGAGTTATTTGTTTAGCACCGAGGTGTTTCAATAAAGCATGTGTGATGTTTTAAAGTCAAATAAAAACACAAGAGTGGTTGTTTGTTTTTCCACTTTTATTTAAAGAAACTGTGTTTACTCCAGTTGACTAACAAAAAAACACTTTGCTTTCACTTTGCTGCTTGAACATAACATAAAAGTTTGAAGAAATCCACAGTTGAATTAAAACTTTTTTTTACAGTATAATAGTCAGTCTTTAAAAATAAAAACTGCTGACGAAACAAAAGCCACAGAAGGTGCAGACACTGCCTGTGTGTGTATACGCTTGTTTCCTGTACAGATGTAGAATCCGTAGTGGGGATGTGTATACTGATCTCATTTGACCACCTGTATAAAGATCATTGAAGGGTTTGCTCCATGTTTTATCGAATCCTTTTCTGCTGGCGTGCGCGGTAGATGTCGTGTATGGGCGGAGCCACGGCTCCCTTGTCGTCCTCTTCGTCCGAGTCTGCGTTGGGCCTCTTCAGTGTTTTGGTGATGGTGTGGTTCTCCATGGCTCCGTTGCCGTCCACTCCTGAATCGGGCTGTCTGCCAGTGATCAGCTCTACAGCAGCTTCAACAGCTACAAAGATGGCAGACACATTAGTAAACCTTCTAATTTATTTGTTATTTCTGCCCGGATGAAAAGAACATTTACACCAGCAGTCAAACTGCCAACATCAAAGGGTAAACATATTTAGTTGAACAATCTAAAATGAATCTAGTGTAACTTACTTTCAGGAAGTGTGCATCTCCTCAAAGTTTCCATGAGCTCATCCACTTGAACGAAAGGACCCTACAAACAGAAACAATCACAGATTTTATAAATCCTTGTAGCATAAAAAATAAAAATAAAAACAAGCTTGACAGCTGCTGCAACTCACAGTGAAGCAGGAAGGAGGAGGAAGCAGCTTCATTAGGACAACAGCAGCTGGAGGGACGGGGAAAACTCCACCAGGGACGGGGTGTAAACCTGGAGCTGCAAGGAGGAACAGGAGAGGCTACGTCAAAGACAAATCTACCCAGAGAGCAGCAGCATTCAAAGATTAATGCCACAGATTCATACAAATCCTGGATGGGATTACGTACGAGCGAGGTGACGCGGCTGGAAGGGGATCATCTGATTGGTGTCGGGTTTGGGGTACTCGGGCTTACGATCGATTTCGTCTTTATGTGTAGGCACAGAAGGGGCTACCACGGTCTCTGGGAGCAGCGATGCCAGTTTGGCACGAGAAACGTCCTACACACAGACAGCAGACACAAACCAAATAAAATTATAACAATAACTACACTTGCAGCAAGAGATCAAGTGCATTAAAAAAACACACCTTGTAACCAAGGGCCTTAAGTTCACTGGTAGAGCAGGGATACAGGTCCATGAACTTGTATCGATCTACAAGCAAGGCTGTTTCTTTGCCCTCATATTCATCTTTGAAGGCAGTGAAGCGCCGGCGCTCTACTTTCAGAATACTGGCCAGGTCTCCAATGTTGCTCTCAAATGCCAGGAACCGAGCCCAGACCTCTCTGAAGAACACAAAGTGGGTCAGTGTTAACAAGCGAGACACGACAATTCAGCATCAAGAGACGCGTACAACTTCATTAAAGTGTGACATTACCCTGATTTTTCTGAAGATAAACTTCCTGAGGTGAGGACTCGCTCAAACAACACTCTGGTGTTGTTATCCTCTGAGAAGACAAGTGACACAAAAGAATACTTTTTAAAAGCAGACTTTTGGTTCTTTCTTTCTTGATATTAACAGCAAGGATTAAAGAGGTTTTATGCTATTTATCCATACCATTGAGGTGGGAGAGGTAATCGATGTATGCAAGTATGTACTCTGGAATGTCACCATATTTCTTCAGACCAAGCTCAAAAATCTTGAAGGCCACAGATTTATCCTGTCGAAAAACAGTAAAACCAGATTTACAGAGTTGTACGAGATTCAATTCAGCCTCTCTGCAGCTGAACGCACCAAGCGTGTGATTGGGTGGTCTTACTTTGCTGCAGTAGTACTCCATGAGCGCCGCCGACACGTACACGTGGTGACGTGTGCGCGGATCCTCTCGTGCCTTTTTAAAAATGGTCCGGCCTGATTTGATGCCCTCCGCCCTCCTGGCGAACTTCATGTACTGGGTGTAGACCAGCGTGGGGTCGATGTCCTCGATGGCCAGCAGCTTGTTATAGATGCCGTGCACTTTCTCGTACTTCATGCGACTCTGCGAGGGCAGCAAAAAGAAGTGAGCTGAGAAGTCCTCCAAGGGTTTATTTAGTCTTAGTTGTGCCATGTACAAAACCTGATGCTCACTTCTTCATAATCAGCAAAAGCGAAATAGAGAAGCATGTTCTTTTTCAGAAGGGTCCCAATGGCACGTTCGTAGATGTTGGCTGCTTCGTCACTAAACAGTTTTGAATTATTCATGTCCTGAGAGGGGAAATAAGGGGGGAGGAGGAACAAAAAGTTTACAAAAATGCTTTTTAACTTCTTATCTGATTTAAAAAAAATATATCCATATCTATATATATTTACCCCTTTCTCTGCCAACAGTTTGCTGGATTGCTCCAGGTACTGAGCTGCCTCGTACCAGATGTCAGGATGGTGGCCCAGCACCAGCAGGCACTGCTCAAAGGCAAACATCACTGCAACACACACAAAAATATTCCAACAACATAAGCATCAGATCCCATCACAGAAAAGAAAAAGGTAAATGTATGCCCTCTAGTGGCTGCATTTCTAGAGCCCATTATAGCTACATACTGTATATCCAGTACTCAATGTTAAAAACAAAAATATTTACACAGTTGTCATTAAAAAGAATGTACTTTTAGATAGACAAAAAAATCTGCAACAAGCTGCTACCTCTCTTTGTGATGAGAGTCTGATCTTCTGTGCGCAGCGGATTGCTTTTTTCCCACTGAATGTACTTTTTCCACATTTCCACCTGCTGCGCCTCCTGAGGAGAGTTCTGTGGCGGAACTGAAGGTGCGTTCCTGTCTAACCCTTTCATCACAGTCTCGTACTCCTGTGTTTAGAAAATATGCCTGGGTTATAAAAAACATTATTTTTAATCCAGCCTGCGCATAGTTAGTTCAGCGTCTCACCTTAGCCACTCTCCTTGCATTCATGTAGTCTCTGCTTCGATCCTCAATCATCTTTTTGGCCAGGTGTATGTTTATTCCCTGTTTATGAAAGTTCAAATCCTCGTTTAAACAAGTGAAACTCAAAGCCACAAACATCCGGGCGATGCTCTAAAACTCACGAATCTGACGTTTAAAAAAAGTTTGCAAAATATCAGACATAATAAAAGTAGCTATAAAAAAATGTGTAAATTAGTGAAACGTCAGCATTTGCATTGTAGAATTAAGAGCATGAATCCCACAAGCCGTCAGACAGAATTCTGTAATAAATAAGACATACAGTATTTTATCATTGGGGTTTATTTTTATTTTATTCCTTACAGATTCCATATATTTTGGCAATATCTGTGCAGATATGTTGATATGGTTCACAGTATATAAAAGGTGCTAGAAAGAAAAAGTGCTGTTACTGAAGTCACTTGCCTCCTCATATTTGCTATAATCTCTCCAGAGCTGCTCGATGTTAATCATGGGGTTCACGCAGCCTCTTTGGTACACCCTCCGAACTGCAGTGATCCGCTGGTTCTCTGCATATGAGCCCACAGCCTCACTGATTAAACACAAAAACAATTCTAGAGTTAATAACGGTTTAAAAACTGGAAAGAAAAAATAAACAAATAAACTGACTTACACTCCTTTGAGGAAATTGATGTAGTCCACCCAAATCTGAAAAAAATAAACAGGTTAGCGGACAATAACTGATGTAAACATTGTTTAATAAACAGGTGCAAGTGATAAATTCGATTGCTTTGTGCACCTGATACGACATAATTTCCATGCCGATCTTATCAAGGGCAAAATCATACGCCTGGGCCATCTTCTCTCTGGGAACAGAAGGGTTAAAGTGTGCTGTAAAATGTGTATTTTTGGGCAACATCAAAACGTCACAAATGTGGTGCGCCTTCTTACTTGTAGCTGGGAAGCTTTCCTTTGGTCTCACGAACATACGAGAGGTAACATTTCCACAGGTCAATGTGCAACACTTTCATTAGGCATCTCTGGAACAACTAAACAGGTTGAAGAAATATGTTTAAGGAGGTGCTATGTAATCAATACATGTCACGAGATTACAGGGATTTTGAACACCTTGACAAACAGCAGGCAGCGAACAGGTAAGGTGGCAAATAAACAAATGGATTGAAAACTTATGTTGCATTTTATATTAAAAACTGCAAAGAATTGTTTAATCTGTTATTTGATGCAGCCTTAAGTTCTGAGTTCAAGTTTTTGAACCAAGATTCATAAAAATCAAAAATAAGTAGACATCTGCTGATACAGATGAAGGTTTTATTTAAAGTGAAGCAACAGGAAGAGAAAATGTGTTTACATAGCATCACTATATTACAACTAGATAAAAAAAAACAAAAAGGCACAATATACACTTGTCCATAAGTGCAAACTGCTGCAAGTATAACCACATATATGAATATAAAACACAAAAAGTGAGTACACAAGGAATTCAATTTTGTTAATACATCCTTCATTCAGATATAGCATTTTAAGTTACAGTGATTACAATCAGACAATACAAAAATAGAAAAACAATATTTCTTTATGGACACATACCTTCTCTACTTTGTCATAGTTTTTTGCCTTGATCTGCAAAAAGGGACGTAAACGTAATTTCAATGCAAGTGTATTCATAAATGTATGGGTCATATGAAACATGCCTTCATGCAGATGTAATCACTCACAGACAACCCTGACGATCAACAAAGTGAAATTCACACAAGAATGACAAATCACTCTGAGAAAGGGGTTTATTTTCTTTGTATTTGCACCACACAACCCTGAAAAACACCAGCGCCAGAAAATTTGAATTTGTGAAAGTGTGAACCAGGCTTCTGATCTGAGGGGAAAAAAAACCCAAAAACATTAAAAAGGATCTTCCTTAAAAAGTTCCAGCTGTGCACAATCCTCTGGTAAACAGTGCTCCATGGCAATACTCTTTTCAGCATCGACAGCAGAGGCTGATATTTCGGTGGTGTTAAGGCTTCACACTTGTGTGGTTTGAGCTGTCTTTTTGCAGCATTCAGAACTGGTGTGGGGGAGGGGGACCAGTTGAGCACTTTGCGGTAAATAAAAAAAAAAAAAAAAAAACTACCAAATGATTGTGATTGCCACATCCTTTAGATCCATGGGCCTGATAACAGCAGCCTCACTGATCAGCAGTTCCTCCACACCAGAAATTCAAGAGTAAAAGCTTGTACTGGAAAATTTGAAGCAAAATATCACAATAAAATTCTAAAAACAAAAGCACGCCTTTAATGTGTACACACTGCACTGTCCTAGTACCACAGCACATGGAGTAAAAACACAAATAAACCTGGTAAGGATGAACACACTGGTAAAGACATTTTAATGTTTGTACTTCCTAAAAATAAGAGGAAATACATCTTGAATGTCATTTTATGACATTTTGAAGGACATTTTAATTTCTTCAGTTAACAAAATGCATGTTTCTATGTACTCCCCCCACTTTCCTATAAAGCAACATATTTTGTAAAAAGTTGAGAAAATGAACTCTGGTAGCATCACCAGTAGTCTTGCTGTAAAGACTGTGTGAATATATGCAATAAAAAAAGCAAGTGATCATACAAAACTCCAAGTTTAGGTAAAAGTCTTCAAGATGATTGCCACCTTTGAAAATGCATTTGCATACAAAAAATAGAGATTAATGTAGTAAAATATGTTAAAAACAAGAACAAAATAATTTCCCCGAAAAAAGTAATTACATTTGTGTTAAAAAAGTAAAAAATTTCTTTGTGCATAATTAATTTCCTCAATTTCAAGTTGTTTTTTTTTTGCATCAGATACTGAGATGAAATTTCTTTAGGTTCATTAATCAGTCTTTAGCTGGCACATAAAGCTTTCTGTGGATAGATAAAAAGGCGTGGAGGAACTATTCAATTAGTAAATACAAAAAACTCAACATTTAATTCCCATTATTTTGATGAGTAATGTAGATCTATGATAATGCTATGCCTTTAAAGGGGATAGAGGGGTACACATCTGTTAAGACTAAGAAGTTCTGACTGAACGACAATAAAAGGTGAAAGTATTGGAAACACAAAAAATGTATTTAGACTGATTCTCTATAGTCTTGTACAAAATGTTCATGCCACTCTTAAATATCACTTTTTTCCCCATGGCCAATTCACTGAGAGAATATATGACTGCATGGAGATAAATGGTTTCGTCTGAACAGTGTAAAGAAAAAAAAAAAGGGTATGGCGTTTGGTCTCACAATGTCAAAATAAGCAGTGTGCAACCTAGTTTGTATGGTTCTCAAGGGGAGGACTGAGCTTTTATACATACTTACCAGTGGGGGGTGCATTTGTACTTGAGATTACTTGATATTAAAATATTTAGTCAAGTCAATGTTGGCATGCCTTAGATTAGTATCCACATTCTGCTTTTTAAAAAATGTAAGGGTTTTAACATTCCATATATGAAGTGTGTTCTTTTAGCAAACAGTAACCTTGATGGGAATATGCTAAACTGATTATGCTGAGGTGTGGGAAATTAAAAAGTTGATTTAAACATGTGATGTTTAACACAAGGGCTATTTTTGTCTTAATCTAGGGATCTAAAATCTTAGGACCACAAAAAAGCTTAAATTCTAAATTATGAATTAGTTTTTTTTTTTTTACTTGTGAACTGAAACATAAAACTGATTGCTTTTCTTTATTTGCAATTATGTGCTCGGATTCCATTTAGCCAAATATGTTTAGCCTGTTATTAAATAAAATTGTTGTTTAAAGTGTTGCAACAAAAATACATCTCACCACTAAACTAGTTTCAAATGTTGTTAAATCAATGACTTTACCTTTATATTTAAACAAAGTAGGCCCTTGTTATAATTGTATTGGCTGTATATTTTATTTATGTAAAACAAGCCATATTTAATACAGCAAACTCATTTCTTTATATGATCCTGTCAACAATGTTCCAAGTGATGTTAGTCACAAGTTTCATTTCTGCTATTAGAACTAAAGACAATTTAAAATGGCTAACTTAGAAAATTTATTGGTGTGAAGTGTGGGTGTTTTTTTTTTTTTTTACTTAATTTCCGTGAAGTCCATAAATCAAAGTGGAAAAAGACTGGGTACTATACATATATATATGCAAAAATAAAGTATCAAGCGATGAAATGTAGTTCAGGATAAATGGGTGTAAGAAAGATAACTTTAATTTGCTTGAGAGCAAAGCTTGTTCTTGGCAGCGAGGCAGAAGGGTCACAGGTCATGTATTCAGAAGGAGCAGGGAGAAATGTCTCATGAAAAGAATGGGCCACACAATCAAGATCTTTCTTTATAACTTTACCCAAAAGAAACGACACAGGAGGCAATAAATTGACACGACAAGTGAATAAAAGGCTAATGCACTCCAATACCATTAAAATTGTTTTAATACTGTTGCAGACCAAACATGCAACAAATGCATTTACCCCGTTTAAATATGGCGCAGATATAGTCTTTTATCCTGAAAACATAAGGAATTGTATGAAAAAAATGTTTATAGCTGATTTCCCCTTTGTGTTTAAAGGCACAATTCTTTACAAACATCTTTGCTCCAATGTGATTTGTAATGTTTAATCCGAGACCCGAATTGTGTATAACATTTTAATACACATAAAAAAGTGCTATTACAGAGCGCATTTCCTGTTATAGCAGGTTAACAGAATATGTTCTACAGGCGCCTTTAACTAATGTAATTAGGCCTGTCGATTCAATACAAGAATTGTGACTTTAAACTTCATTCAGTGAAAACACATTTTGGTTGTGTGAAAATCACATTGTTGATTGTGTTAGAATAAATCCCAGTCATGCACTCTAAATAAAAAGAAAAAATATTAACCTCAGCATCAATGAACAGCTTCCAGAATCTGCCAGAACTTGGAAACTGTGAGACAAGTCGTTCATAGGTCTTCCTTGCTTTATCTATGGGTTGATTCTAAAGAAGAAGAATGCATTTACATTTCACACTATTTAATATATAATACAGCAGTATACTGCCAATAATGTGATCCGGAAAAAATAAAAATAAAAACTTGATTTGGATCGAATTATAACCTCAACCCACACACCCAAATTCTCAGTTTTCCTTAACCCCAGGAATACAACTCTGTGTCACTAAACCTGTGTTTCTCGAATCAGAATGCTCCATGCGTCAAGGTCATATGGGTTTTCTTCCAACTTCTTCTCTGCCTTCTTCACCTTCTCAGGAATATATTCTGCTGCCGCCTGTAAGATAAGACAAATACACAAAAATTATGATTATAGGACTAAAAAAAACCTACAACAGTGTGCTGAGATGATCAAGAAAAAATTGGGGTGACCAAAATATTCACAAACATCTCATCAATACAAAATAACAGTAGTACCGCCACAACAGCCCAAACCTCGCGAGAATTGATGAAGAAAAATCGAACTACAAAGACAAAATGCCCACTTTCCCGCTAGCTAGAGCTAGATCCTGCCAGCTGGTGCCATTAAATAGTATCAGCCAAAATACAATCTACACGTAAAAACACATACTAATGTTACGACTACTGTCTGTTGAGGTTAGCTCGAAAATGGTAGTTAGCTTGGCTTAGTTGCGACAAAGCTTTTAGCTGAGCCAATATGGCGAACAACGAGGGTACACAAAACAAGTACAAATTATGACCATTTTGTGAGCAACTTAACGGCTGGTGAAAAAATTAAAATATCGCTTTACAATACATGAATACAAGCAGGGTCAAATGCTTAACAGTTTTTAAAATAATACAAATCAAGATGTCACGCCTTTGGCCATGAGTAAAACTGCATGTTGCTACCTTGTCGCCTGCTGCCTCCGTCGCCATGGCTGGAAGAGTAGCTACGCTAATAATACTCTATCAGTCGGAATCACGACCAAATATAGCGTGACAGAGATTCTTCGCAAAACTACTAAGTAATGGGCATAACTTCACAGAGGCCGATTACATTGCACAGGGAGAACTAAACGTTGAATTGCTGCCGCTCTCCACTCGCCTTGCCAACGTCTAAAATGGCGATAAAGAAGATTTCCGGTGCGGCAATAAAACTTCTGGTCGGTAGGATACCTTCAAAATAAAAGGCATTTCCTCAAAAGAAACAGTTTTGTTGATAAAATGCATGAACTAGATTCCCGTGTCATGTCATAATAACTTGTGTCCTAGAGAAAGATCTAAAAATACACAATATTACACATAAATTGACAACATAGAGTCAACAAATTTTGTTGTCCTGTGATTGGTCAAATTAAATCTGGGTCATTTTTGTAACAAAAATGACCCAGATTTAATTGGACCAATCACAGGAGGAACCACCTCAAGACATATGCCAAACAAAAATAAAACATACAGTCACCACGAGAAAACTAAATAGCTAGTCATGCAAATAAATTAAAAACATAAATAAATGCTTTGACACATAATATCCCCCAATAAATGCAATGCCACTGAAATTGAACATAAAATGACTAACATAAGAACAAAACAAGCAAACAAAAATAACAATGAGTTTGAAAATAATCTAAATATAACACAATGACCAATAAGGAATGTGTTTAATAAAATGCATAATAATCAAGTTCACCTTGTGTTTGCAACTTTCCTAACACTACTGGACTATGATGTTTACATGAATGCCCAGGCCAATTTGAATGAATGAATGAATGAATGAATGAATGAATGAATGAATGAATGAATGAATGAATGAATGAAATTTATTTCAGAC
>JARVJO010000164.1:10529006-10548755 GCA_031762555.1 Cynodonichthys magdalenae | reverse complement strand
CTACTACTACTACTACTACTACTACTACTACTACTACTAATAATAATAATAATAATAATAATAATAATAATAATAATTAGTCTATAACCAAATAATAATTTTCTGATAATATAGGCCTACAGTGAATGCCAAGAGAGTTTTATTATTTTCTCCAATAGAGGGTTTCTCTAAACAGTACGTTTTCCCACTAAGTGTAACGCAGTCCGATATTTCACATTTATGGTAAAATAAAACATCTACAAAGAAGTCAGGATTTTCACAGATCAGTCCATAACTGTCTGTCATAGTTGCTGTCCAACAGAGGGAGACAGATGATAAGTACCAGGAGCGCGCGTCTGGTGAGAAACCAACTGTCCAACAGACCAGACGAGCAGAACACAGAGCTGTTATCTTCATACTGTATGTAAACAAGTCCTCGTTCCTCCCCTAAGCAAAGCTGTAAGAATACAATTTAATTTGTTATAAATATGAGTTTACTTATTATACATCTTTGGGTGTCTTGAAAGGCGCTAACAAATAAAATGCATTATTATTTGATTAGATTAAGTACCAGTTTTTTTAAGAAGCCAAGTATTTGTCTGTTTCCTTTATGCATCACTAGATGTGATAAATCAGGTTGGACAAGAAATGTTTATACCGTTATTCATGCTGACCTGGCCTAGCAGTTTGTTGTCAAAATTGGGTACAGATGAAGACTGACAAAGATAACTGCCCTTTTAGTGAATTAGATTACAGCTGGTCTCTCAGACAACAGGGGGTTGAGAAGCATTTTTATTTGTCAGCTTGGAGACTCTTTGCAAATAAAATTTCTCTACTGCTAACATTGTACTATAGAGCAAAGCAGTCAATATATGCAAATATCTAAATTTGACTTTGTGTGTAGGCTACACCATAATTGTATGTTTGGAAACACATAGAAACAATTATATTTAGATTTTTTTTCTTGTTGTATTGCTTTTGTATTGCATTTGCTCTTGTTGTACTTTCAAACACTAACCAAACACTAAAAGTTATGAGCTGACATAATGTGTGCTCAAAAACATTTTGACCTCTACAGTTATTAATTTCAATCTCAAAGCACTTACTTTACATGCAATATATTTAAATATATTGGATTTTTTTCATTGCTGTTGTAATATGAAAGTCTGACTATGATCGTTTGTATTTTGATCATTCTATTTCTTCCCTTACCCAAACCGTACACATTTAAAGAAAGAAATCATTACAAGAAAATAAATTGTGTTTTTAATATTTATTATTTATTGGGTTGTATTCATAGAGTGAAACATAACAGCTGTATAATCCATCCATCCATCCATCCATCCATCCATCCATCCATCCATCCATCCATCCATCCATCCATCCATCCATCCATCCATATATGTATTTATTAGATGATGATAATCCAAAGATTTGTGCTCTGGGATTGTTTAGTCAGGTCTGACCGATGCCGTCGTCAGTTCACACAAACATTTGCTTCCAGTTGCTAGAGAAAAGGGACATGTTAGAGGCTGGCAGGGCCGCGGAGCCGCGCGTCTAGACAAGGGGATGAGACGGGCAACCCTTTCAGAGATGGACAACGACGCCAGAAGAAAAAGGACGAGAGTTTGAAGTGTGTGACCACAAGGCGGGCTCGGTGTGTCGCTCCGGGACGCTCGTATGGAAGAGTTATTTCATGTTTGAAATGTGGGAGATGGTGGCGTTAACGAGAGCGAGCTCTCCCTTCCTGTCGTCTAGGACAAGATGGCAGCAATGCAGGCGAACTGTGTGTGGTATGGATTTATAAGTCCATAAGAGGCTCAGATAAGCAGTGGTTTTGACTAAACGCGACTCTATGTGAAGGTAAGTGATAGACTAAGGGCTGGCGATGGTTGTGTCTGTTGAGCTAAACCTACGAAACGACACTTTGAATGTGACGTATTACTGAGTCATAACTTAGCTATAAACTTAGCTAGCGAGCGTTTGCCTGTCTGAACTGTATCTTCATTTGCGACCAGCTCAGTCACCAGTTTGGGTTTTTAGTTTACATGAGGATTATTAATTTTCTTTTCTAGCAAACGGCGTTGACAATGACGTTAATGGGGATTTTTATGGTCACGAGAACATTAAAAACACAAGTGCCACCACGACAGCGACTTTTTGGATATTTTTTGTAGGGGAGATTTTTTCCCCCATTAGTTGGTTTTATTACACATATTTATTTATTTTGTTGAGTGTTAGCCTACCCTAGTCGGACAATATGGATCGAGTGGTAAGTTTTACATGACTTCAGTCATAACCTTGCCCAGTTATGAGACATTTTACACACTTTGTGCTGAGTCTCGAGCACCCAGTTGTATCCATAGATGATTATATGTTTAATATAGTAATTATTTTCATTTTATTTTCAAAGTTCCACCAATGTTTCGTTTTAGTTTGCGTAATAACCTCAGCTAAATGTGCTTAGCCACAATGGCCCAAGTTAGAAAAACACAGCACAGTCATAAGTCCTGGGTTTTAAAATGTTTAAGACCTTGCCCAAGAAGTCTGATAACTCTTCATGTTATTAAAACATACAACACACAAGTAAAACAAGATATTATTTAAGCTTTAGCTGGTATTTTAATAAAGCTCTTTCTGGTTGAAAATGAACTGTAGTCACAACACTGTAAATCACTTAGTGTTTGCTTTTGTTAACATAATTTAGTTGCAGTCTTCCTCAACTTGTAAGGCTATAAAAACAACTAAAAAACCTGACCATTTTATACTGGCTAGCCTTTCAAGAATCAGTAAAATACAAGATAAAACTATCTTATACCAAGTTAATCAAACTAAGTTAAGCTAAAATGATAATCTGCTTGACCTTTGTCACAGTTAATGTGGTGGCTTTGTGTTAAATAGGACAATTTATAAATCTAGTTTGAAGTTTTAAAGCACGAATCATTCAAAAAAACTAGAATAATTGTTGGAACGATTACCTTCATTTGGAACAATTTATTTTGAGAATATGATTAGGATTGTTATGCTTCTGGTCATCTTAAAACCAACCAGTCAAAAGTCAGAGGAATTTACTCAGACTGTACTTTCCCAGCTTGTATTTGTTTGTGTTCTTTTTTTTCCATCTTTTTCTATTGCGTGGAACCTCTCAGTCATCTGTGTACAACTGTGGCAAACTTAAGACTCATATTCAAGTGACGTCATCTTGTGGTATGTGTGTAGACGTCAGGCAATAAACAAAACATAATGAGAGTTTTTGGGAAAACCACAGAGACAGGGTGGTGTTGTGCTGTAGCTGAGATCACAGAAATGATAGGGGTGGAAAATGTCTTTTATCTCTAGTCATATACACATATTACAGTTCACAAATCATAATTAATCATATTTATCTAGTCTTCTCTTCATTTTTTGGATTTTGATAGTGCCTAAAATGGTTTTGTTCTGAAACGCCCTCAGTATGAGGGATGGTGAGGCCTATTCTGGGTTGAAATCTTAGTGCATTTTAGTTTTAGTTGAAACTAAGGCTATGTTGTTAACAATAACAGAAATATAACTTCTTGCATGATTACAAAATGACTATTTTACTTTAGCTTGCACAGCAACACGTCAAGAGTGAGGGACATAGCAATGTGTTAGCTTCTGTGACAATTTAATGCCTAAAAACAAAGGCCATTTTTTTAAATAGTGATTTTTCTACAAGATAAAAGACTTTTACAAAGTGAAATACAAGATAAAAGACTTTTACAAAGTGCAATGCTATAAAATGTGCAAAAAGCAGTTATTTGTAAAGCTGGTAAAACAGCCAACTCACTTCACTATTTCACAAAAACAAACACCATGGAAATGGCTCCACAGAGTACATCCAGGTAATAAAGGCACACGAGGAGACAACACAAGAACTTGGTTATGTGCCATCTAAAGATAAACAAATGACTCAACAAAACATGTAAAACATGTCCTAGAATATCGTAGTGCTTGGTGGTGCTGTTAAAGAGCAGATAATAAGAGCAGAGTCACACTTATCATGCACAGTAAAATTAAAATATGTTAAATACTCTTTTTGTTTGCTGTAATGAATGCTGCCATCTGCACGCTCCAGTCATAGGATAAAAATGTATTTAAAAAATTAGGAGTACAATAAATATTGTCATTACAAACAAATGGTATTGAGAAATTTGGCTAAAAGCTTTTGATTATAAACCACCTCTAATTAAGACTTACTGTCATGACACTTTGTGATCTAGTGAATGTATGGTAATGTATTCTACATGTTGTGAAACTGTCTGGGGCTTTGTGTATTTTTAGATAAATAATATAGGATTTTTGCCAGTATACAGTAGTCATAAAAATTTACATGCCCCTTTAAATTCAAGATTTTTGTGATGTAAAAATGAGACCATGTTAAATAATTTATAAACTTTTTCTATCTTTATTGTAAGCTGTAACATGTACAAGTGAATTGAAAAAAGCAAACAAACAAACAAAACAAACAAACAACAAAAATAAATAAATCTTTTACAGGGGAAAACAAAAGATAAAAAACTAAAATGATGTGGTTGCATAACTGTGTACACCCTCTTATAACTGTGGATGTGGGTGTTCAGAATAAACTAAACACATTCAAACTTGAGGCAGTACCCACCTCCCCATCATTTAAGGCAGTGGTTCCCAACCTATTTTCCTGAAAGCCCCCCTTCTTATTTCCTAGTCGATCGGACTGACCGCTGTCAGTCAGACAGCACGACCCGCCCTACTCTGATCTGATTGGGTAAAACTTCATCTGTGTTTGTCTTTATTGGATGAAAGAACCGTCAGTCTAGAAGTTTTTTTTTTTCCTTTCATTTTTACAAATGACGGTGAATCGTTGCGGAGAACTTTACAACCAGGAGGTGGGATCTGGTTGTCCAAAACCTGACCTCTGATCAAGCACATTATGCCCCCCCCCCCTGTGATCTCCAGCGCCCCCCAGGTTGGGAACCACCGATTTAAAGTGCCTCTGATTAACCCCAAAGAAAGTTCAGCTGTTCTTACAGCTATGGTCCACAGAGAGCTTCCAAAGCATCAGAGGGTTCTCATTTTTAAAATGTATCTATCAGAAGGTTACAAAAGTATTTACAAGGCATTAAACATACCATGGAACACAGTAAAGACAGTCGTCATCAAGTGGAGAAAATGTGACATAAATGACAATAGCAAAAACTGTATGCCTATCCAAAATATTTGAAATGACAAGAAGTAAACTCATCAGGGAGGCTGTCAAGAGACCTATAGCAACATTAAATGAGCTACAGGAATTTCTTGCAAGTACTAGCTGTGTAGTACATGTCACAACAATCTCCCGTATTCATGTGTCTGGGCTATGGAGTAGGGTTGCATGACGGAAGCTTTTTCTTATAAAAAAACATCATAGCCTTGCTAAATTTAGCAAAAATACATTTGAAGTCTGTGGGAAATTGTGTCATGGTCTGATGAACTTATTGGCCATAAGTCCATATGGTATATCTGGATGTCTGTATGTCCCAACACTGCACATCACCAGAAGAATGCCATACCCACAGTGAAGCACAGTGGCGGCAGCATTATGTTTTAAGGCTGCTTTTCTTTAGCTGGGACTGGGGCCTTAGTTGTGGAAAGAATTGTGAACAGTTTTAAATACTAGTCAATCTTGGCACAAAACCTTCAGGCTTCTGCTATAAAGCTAAAGATGAAGAAAAACTTTGTCTTTCAGAATGACAGCGACCCAAAGTATACATCCAAATCAACAAAAGAATGGCTTCACAAGAAAAAGATTAAGGTTTTGGAATTGACCCTGCCAGAGTCCAGACCTGAGTCCCATAGAAAATTTGTGCGATGATCTGAGAAGTATTGTGCACAAGAGATGTCCTCGCAATTGGACAGATTTGGAGCATTTTTGCAAAGAAGAGTGGGTAAATACTGCCAAATCAAGATGTGCCATGCTGGTAGCCCACTGCCCAAAAAGACTGTACTCACTGCTCAGCACAGTGTGCTGTAATAAAGTCTAAAGGTGCTTCAACATACATTGGATTAAGGGTGTACACACGTATGCAACCACTTTATTTTAGTTTTTTATTTTTGAAAAAAGCTGTGAAATCATTTATCTTGGTCTCATCTTTTTACGTATAAAATCTATAACACAGGTGTGTAAACTTTTTAAATCACTGTATTTGCCTCCCTTGTTATTTGGTATGAAATAAATTGTTTTGCACATTTTTGAATGCTTTTATTTATATATAAGGCTTTATAACTGGTCTGTTTCTATAAAAAAGAAAATAACTAATAAAAGCCCAAATTGTGGCACATACTAAACCTCAAACCGTTTTATAATATATACATTATATATCAAGCCACTTTATTTAATTGTTTATTTGACTGAAATTGTGAGAAGAATTGCCTGTAAGCAGTAGCTAACAACATAAGCAGAAAACTTTACAGAGAAAGTAAAAAAATTCCACAAATAACTTGAGGTCACATGCTTTTGAAAATAGAAGACCTTTTATTTAATAAGCATAAAAAATCTAGTTCACGAGGCACAAGGAAAGTACTGGCGTCAGGTTGTATAGTTGTGATCTAAGAAAGCAACCTTTATGTTTTACCAAAATCATAAGAACAGCATTGAAGTAAATTTGAAGAAAAGCAAATGTTTAATTTCCACCATAACAGTTGTCATTCACCTTATTTATCTGAACTGAGCTGCAGCCAGAACTACCTCATTACAATACAAGTTTAATTTTAGTGTAAAATGCTGTGCCTAATAGAATGCACATGATTGCATGATGAGGAAGCTTCTCAGACTGCTTTCCTGATCATCTGATTAAAGTGTGAATGCCTAATGAGGCTGTTTAAATGTGCTGTAGGATGGGAGACATTTATAGCTCAAATATTTGAAGCCTAAGCTGTGGCTATCATAGCAGCTCACTTTTACTTTGAGCTGTGAAATGAAGCAACATGAGAACAAATTGTGTGGAAAGTAAAATAGTTAGTAAAAATGTTTATTTTAGACTTTATTCCATTAAAAAAATATTTCCTTTAGTAATCTGTATCAAATCTAAGAAGTCAACTTTTAGAGAGCATGTGTGTTTTCAGTTCATTTCATCCAGCATGACAAACCTGACCTACTTCCTAAAAGTACAATTTTGCTTGAAAACCTCTACAGACATGAATGATGTGAAACCATGCCTTAGGAAGAACCTCGTGGCTGGTCTACTTTTAACACAAAAATAGCTACAAATGCTTTTATCTCCTCTTTAAAATCAATAAAAGCCATCTACTTTACATCCTCATGTCAGACTTGACTAGTCCTTTTTTATCTTTATTCATTATTCTTTTGCATTACATCAACCCTGTAGCAGCTCTATATTTCGAGCTAAGAGCTAAAAGTAAGATACATTCTATTTAAAATGTAGTATCTATATTTGTAACATTACAAAATGATCTAATAAGCAAAAACAAAAAAATCTATTTTTTAAAACTTGTGTTAGGTTTATAAAAGTATGCCACTTATTAGATTGCCTATTATACTTTCTGAAACTGTGTGACAAAAAGCTTGCTGTCATGCATGCAGTTATTGTACAATCTTAGAATCTCTTTGACTAACATGAACATTTGTGTTCTCTTACAGTTAGATGCCTTCTCTGTTTTACCAAACAAAACTACACCCCTTGTGATGATTTAGTTTCAAAATGTTTTAGCATTTCCATGAAGTTCTCCTTTCGCTTATGCACTCACTAAAAATTATAGGGGAGGAGAAAAGAATGAACCATGTCTTGAGTAATTAGACACGTGGGCTTGATTATGCTGTTTGACTTTGTTTTACTCTCTTTGTCTCTTATCTTCTCTCCATTGGTTGCCTAGAGACCTGTCGTAGGATGCATAAAAATGACAGGAATAGGTCAGTCAAACCTTTGAGAAGTTAGTCATCTGCTGTGTGGAGGTGTTTGTGGGATTGCAGTTGGTTGGACAGAATGGTAAAGGTGTTTTGATGCACTCCGCTACATACAGTGCTTATTTGATTCTCTTCACAGTTATTGAAGCAAGGGAAAGACATAACTAGCCTGTGTCTTGGATAAATGTTGCAACCTTATGAGTTTAGATCAGGAATACTTATTAGTTTACCCAGTTTCTTAATGTCTTATTGATGCACAGCTTTGGTTTGCTGTCAAATGTTACACAGCTAATCATAGCTAGATGTAAATATGATTGCTCTGGAAACTAGCTCAGTTGGAAATGTTTACATCTAGGAAACAAAATGGGTTTTTCAATGTATAGGTTACATCAGAGTAAGGTTGTGTTCACTTTGGTAGTGCAGTTTGTTGTCACTGGCTCCTGTTGCTTGCGTTACTAATGTCACATACTCTGAAAACATTTGGATAGAAAACCTCAGCTGCGTCAAGAATTTGTTGCCACCAGTTTTTGAAGATTGTTTTGATTTTTTTTTGTGAAGTTCTCATTTTTTAATAACTTGTATAAATAAAAGGAACAGTCACCTGCAACATATTTGTGACATATTTATGTGGGAGAGGTTAAAATGGCTTAATGAGATTGGCAGCATCTATTTTTTGGACTCTGGTAACTTAAATAAACCCTTTGAACTTAAGTAAACAAATAAAAGAAAATGACCCTGGAATAATTGGACTGTTAGTTCTTTTTGACTAATGATGTAACAGCAACACATTTTTGTATTGCATTATACGCTTTACAGTTTTGTTGCCAAATTTCAGTGTGCTTTGTCTTGGTTTATCCCCTTTTTGTGACATCATTTGGTATAGCAAGTCAAATGAACTGTTTATTGTTTTTGCAGCTGTAATAACCTGTTACTTCTGTTTCTCTCTCTGCAGGTATGGCCTCACAAGTCTTGGTCTACCCACCACACATTTATCAAACCCAGACAAGTGCCTTTAGCAGTGTGAAGAAACTCAAAGTTGAACCCAGCAGTTGTGTGTACCATGACAAAGCACACCCGCGGACTTATCTGAACAGCAGAACCCTTGGCATTGTGCACCCAACTAAACAAGCCCAATCATTTGTGAACCGAGACTTAGCAGTGGGTTTAAAAGTACGTGGAGGACAGCAGTACCCGGTGCAGACAGTGGTGGTGCGTGGCGTACAAAGACAGCAGCCCGGTAGAAGAGGAGGGGGACCAGGCCCACTTGTGGTCCAGCAGCAACAGGAGGCAGGGGTGGTCCACATACAGGACAAGGAGCAGCAGCAGCATCCGACAGTTGAAGAAAGTGGGAGCAGCGGTGGAGGAACAGGGGCAGGAGGAGGAGGAAGGGGAGAGGGCTGCAGTGGAGGAGTTGAGGGAGGAGGAGGGGAGGAGGGTGACGGAGAGGAAGACTGTGAAGGTTTGAACTCAGCTGACAGCTCTCAGCGATGTGGGCTGAAACGTAAAAGTGAGGAGTTGGATAACCGAGGAAGCACCATGCAGATTGTGGAGGAACTGTCAATGTTGCCTGCCATGTTGCAAACAACGAATGTGGGGAATGCAGCTGTGACGGCACCGGCGGCTGTCGGAGTTGGAGGAGGCCCCTCTAAACAGGGTGTAGGACATGGTGGTGTAGGTGTCACAGGAGGAGGGGATGGAGACTATCAGGTGGTCCAGCACGAAGTCCTGTGTTCCATGAAGAATACTTATGAAGTGCTGGATTTCTTGGGGCGGGGCACATTCGGCCAGGTAGTCAAGTGCTGGAAAAGGGGTACGGGTGAGGTGGTGGCCGTAAAGATCCTGAAAAATCACCCATCATATGCACGACAGGGACAGATTGAAGTTGGGATCCTTGCTCGTTTGAGTGGTGAGAATGCAGATGAGCACAACCTGGTGCGAGCCTTTGAATGCTTCCAGCATCGCAGCCACACTTGTCTAGTATTTGAGATGCTTGAGCAGAACCTGTATGATTTTTTGAAGCAAAATAAGTTCAGTCCACTCCCCTTGAAGGTGATCAGACCTGTGCTACAGCAAGTAGCTACAGCTCTGAAAAAATTAAAATGCATGGGTTTAATACACGCAGACCTTAAACCAGAAAACATAATGCTGGTGGACCCAGTAAGGCAACCCTACAGGGTGAAAGTGATTGACTTTGGCTCAGCCAGTCATGTCTCCAAAGCAGTGTGTTCAACGTACCTCCAGTCTCGTTATTATAGGTGAGTACAAGAAAGAATAAAGACTTCCCACTTTTTCCCCTTAATTTTCAGGCAAATTTTGCATGTTTTTTGACTGCCAATGTTTAGATTTAAAATGTCTTTCTAGCATCATAACAAGAAATTGTAAAGGATATTGCACAACATCCTGCATACGTATGTAGGAGACACCGGTTTTAGACCAAAAAAAAGAATCTGCTTCCTTTGTTCCTGCTGTTTGTAAAAAAAGCTTTAATAATCTAACTTAAACTTATCCACTAATATATTTGACTTTTATTTTTAAAGCTCCTTTTTGGAAAACAAACAAAAAACAAAAAGAAAGCCCCCCCAAAAAAAATAAAACAAACAACTGCCAAGTTGCCATCAACAAAGACAAGTTGTAAGTGACTTATTGTTTGGGTGTATTAAGAGTTAATGGGAATTCACACACTGGTGCTGTTATACATGGGAAAAATGTTAGCTAACATATAATCAGACTAATTTGATATAACATTGGTGTTTTTTTTAATTTATGAAAAATACAATTTTATTTTAAAAGTCAGCTTACCCCTAAAACCATTGGTCATTTGTTAAATGATATCCCTAATAACATGATTAGTACTTCCAACTTCTGAGCTTAGGGGAGAGTTCACTGGGATTTAGTGCTAGCTGTCAGTGATCATCATTTACAAGAATTTTGAATAATTTTCATTGTCTACATACTAAGGTGGTGAATCAGCATACTTAACAGGGAATTCATACTGCCAATGAAAATTGATGCAAAAACCATTTGATATCAGTCTACATTTGCATTTGGTGTAGATGTTCCCATCTATTTAGAGTTGACTGAACTTTGTTTGAACCCTAGTTTCATATTATAAGTGGAAAATACGTGTCAGTTACATTTAATCATTTATTTTTCTTTTAATTTCATGTTCATCAGACTTTTTTGTGAAGGCTATTAGCGTTGTAAATGCACTTTATTTCAGGAAGTCGCTCAAAATAGAACTGTCTTACTTTGCTGCACTTTGGTGGGGGAGGAAGTGAACATTGCAGCTGCTACAGTTTGTCAGCCATGACAGCCTTGAGCGTTGGTGACCAGCAGTTTCTCACAAGTCTTACAAGGTGTTGTATTTTGATACAACATATGCTAATACCTTTGCTAACCTGTAAATGCCAAATGACAATTACCCGTTTGTCTGACTGCAGTTTAGAGGCATTTATTGTACATGCTAGAGAAATAGGCTAAGAAAAATGTAATTTAAAATTTCTTTGCATGTTTGGTCTTGTACAGATTGACTGTTTAGCTGTAACTTTAGCTAATCAAATGTTAATACTTTTTGGAAAATTTGTTGGGTTGTAAATTTATCTACCCTTTTGCAATGAGCTATTTAACAACCAAGTACATGATAGCCATCATAATTCTGAGAAGCAAGAAGCAAGCGATCAACAGTACAACTGGCCATTCTCATCTGCATTCTTTTGGAAAGCAAGTTCATTCCAATTTTTCAGACTTAGTAAAATTTGCTCTAATTGTTAAACTAGTTGTATCATATGCAGATTTTTAAAATGTTGATTTAGATCAACTCAAATTCAAGTTAAGATTCTAAAAGTTTAGTTAAAGCTTTTAATCTAATGGTGGTAACATCATTTTAGGAAAAGCTTTTTAACACATTGTTAGGTATATAGAAACATAAATTAATAATTTGCTGTAGATGACAAACTTACTGAAAATCTACCACATATGGTAAAAAATGTGGAAACATGACGTTTGCATTTGGCACATCATTCTAGATTTTAAAATTGATTTGATTTTTTATGTCAAGACAAAATTGCAGTAATGATGCAAAGGACTGTTGCTCCTCTGTAGCTCATATCTCTTCAGAGACCAGTGTATGCAAAGCATACTGTGAAGGAACAGCGTTGCTGAGGCCAAAAGTGGAGGAAACCTAAAATAGCTCATGGGACAGAGGCCAGAGTGCCTTGACGTCTATAGATGGTGAGCCACATGGGCAGCCAAAATATAAAAAAAGGACAGCTTAAAACGTTCGAGACCTCTGACTTACTCACTCAAGGTCAACCAGCTCAACAGTGACATCTGTTTTCACTTTATTTTTTAATGCTAGTTTGCATGATGTGGGAGGGGTTTTGTGAAAAACTCGCAAGGAAAAATATTCAATAAATATTTCACCAGCTTTAACTAATCATTTTAACAATTTCTACTCCCCCTTTAAATATGACAAGCTATTGGAGGTTTAATTACTTCAATAAAAATCCCAAAATTTATTTTTTAATGTTTGTTTTGATCCTAATTAAGATTAATGTACCAACCCAAATATATGTTTCACTGTCAGTGTTTATAGTGATTTATATTTTGTTTTCAACTTATAAATTTAAATCAAAACTAACAGGACTGACTGACACGGAGAATTAAAATTGATAGGAAATGAGTGTTTTGATTTTTGCATGGCCTGTAAAAGCCTATATTACCCCCCCGTTACTGAAACATTTAGACTAATACAGCTGGATTAACTTTTCCCTGAAAAGTCTCTGGGAAAATAATTCCCCAGACTGTCTTCCCAACATGTTTTTTATGTTGGGCAACTTGAGGGGGGTACACACAAACTTTTCTTTATTATGAGTTGTACACTTGTATTAGATTAGAAGGAAATTATCAAATGAATTGAGACTGTGTATGTTATTTGCAACAAGATGCAGTGTATGAGATGGGACAACTATTTTTATACTTTGACTGTGTGCTCACATGTTTGCAGTCATTTTTGTTGATGTTTACTCTGTCCTACTGGTTGGTGTCAAAGGTTCATGGGAAGCATCTGCCCTGCTTCATAATCTCTGCTACAGATTGAGTTGGTAATGCACAAATGCTGATATTGTTTTCATGCAATGATATTGTGTTGCTGCTGCTACAATGAATAGCTGAAGTTACAGCATTACGTTTGAAAAAATGTTTTTAACAAAATTGCAAATTAAACATGTTTAGCAAATGTGTGCAAATATTAGTTCTGTAAAACACTTAATTGCAAGCTTTTTCTGTAGGATTATAGATAATGCTGAAGGAAGGTAAGGTCAAGAAGCATAATGTGCTGTGAAACTAGTACTTCATGGTCATCTTCTCAGCATGGCTTTTCAAGACAAAGTAGAAAATAAGAAGTTTATATTTGTATTCAAGACAGTTTGAGCTCTTTCTTTGGCCATTATTGGTATTTGATGCAGTGGCATGGTAATGGTGTAATGTCATTTAGAAAGGATATCTTTAGTGACAAAGGCCGTGCTGCTGATATTCTCTATAGGATTATTAATAATGCTGATTGCTGAAGGAAGCTAAGATTCAGAGGCATGATGTGATCCTTGGAAGCCACTTATTTGGCTCCCGAGGACATACATTGTCTTTTTATATGCATAACAGTTATGATTATATATATATATATATGTGAACTTTATTTTCCACAGTAATTATTAAGTTATGTAGATAAAAGTGTGGTATTTTTTTACTATTGTATTGTATTCTGATAATTCCTCTTTATGTAATATTAACAAAATGCAAATATTAAAATCTATTTTTAGATTTTTGTGACAGCCACCAAAGCAAGTCAATTTTTAATTTACACTGAAAAAAAATAACCTTTTAAAACGCCTGCTCCTTGTCAGCACAATGAGACTTTTACATGTGTAAAACGCGTCTCAAGTTTTGTATCCTTAATTGAAGGCCTGGGCTGATCAGAGTGCTCCTGCTTCATCATCTCATTGCCAAGCTGTCTTTGTTTTCCACTTAATAATGCAGGATGCCCTGAGAGTGTGTGGAATTACAGTTCCTGGAAAAAGCATGAAGTATGGCTCCATTCTCTGATTATGAAGCCACCATGTTATCAGTTGCTTTGTGGCTGAGCTTAGGGTAAAAGTAGTTTTATTCCTTTGAGTTTCTCTGATTCTACAGTTAATTCACAATCCTGTGTAGGCATGTAGTAACAATGTCCAACTACGTTTGTAGCCACCCTTATTTGCTGTTCTACGAACACTTCCTCTCTTGAGGACAGAACAGGGTGGATCACAGGGTTATTTCTGGACTTTGAGATAATAGTCATGAATAAAAAATACTGATGGAGTTAATTTATAATCTTCTCCAGCATGGCACAGTTATTTTCAGTGAGTAAATGGCAAATAAAGTTAAATAAAACAAAAAAGCATTTATACACATAGTAACATGGTCTTATTTTGAGTGTATGGAAATGCCTTGCCTTGTTTTTATGTCAGTTGTATCCAGTTTGTTTGAAGACACAGTTGTGTTGCCCAAAGCTCCTGGGACATACTGGACTTCAGCAGAGCCCGATTTATTTAACACAAGGACAAAAATGAAGACTGGGGCAGGCAAACATGTTGGAGTATCTGTCAGTGGTCTGGCAGATTTCTCTGATAAAAATATGATCTGAGATCACTCTGATCAACAAAAAAAAAAAGGAATGTTCTCCTTTTCCTGTTGACACAGGATGTTACATGTAATTGTGAGGATAAAGTAAAATTGCCAAGAGCTAACACCTCTTTCTTAGTCATCCGTTTTCAGTTTTAAAGGTAATGTCAGTCAGCAGACCTGATAGGCATCGTTTTGTCTTTTGACTGGGGGAAAACCTTTCTGCTTTTGTATAGCTGATTCATTTAAAAACAATAGAATCACTCTGACTAGAAGATGAAAGTGTAATGATGTTGCTTTCATCTTATTCTGTTTTGAGGGGTCATACCTGAACTGGTTTAGGGTAAATCACTACCTATTAAGTTATAGTCATTATATATTAAAACCTAATTGTGGATTCTGTGTAAAATCTGACAGCAAAAGTTTTTGTTCTATTCCCATGTTGCATGAGTCTGACATACTTGACAAAGACGGGATACAAGTCCATCAACTGGCTTTTTGTTGTACCTGATTGCCTCTTCTGTGGTTTATGCACGTGGGGTGAAGTCACGAGGCTTCTGCTTCTCCACAAGCATTCACTGACTTCAGAGTGTGTATGTCATATCCTCAGGATGGAAAACAGGTTTGGTTTCATTGAAGGGTGGTAAGGCTGTACTTGGCTTGATTAAGATGGAGCTGTGCAACCATAGCAACATCCTCTTAGCCCTTCAAATTGAATGAGACAGAACCGGTGTTTTCAGTTTTGTTTTTTATTTTAATTTACAATTGTGCATGTTGCACAGCTGTTGTGCAGTTGGCGGGTGAAAAATTTAACAAGAATGTTTGAAAAATAATTTTTTATAAACTATAAATAACAAATGTGGTTATCCTCTAAAATACCCACAAAAATCCAATCTTAACATGACTTAAAATATAAGGATTGTAAGACTGTGGCTTCAAAATGTCTCTCACTTCAATAAAATCCCATTCAGAAAATGTCACTGTCTCTCGTTAGATACTAAGTCAGTGATAATCATGTTAACTCTTTTTACCCTTTTTATTATTTGGGAGCAGTGGTGTAGATGTTAGAGAAAACAAGCTTATGATCCAGAGGGTGCAGGTTTGGAAATAGGCAAAGTAGGCACATAGAATATGGGTGGGAAAGGTGAAGCACCCACTCCTGCTTCTTCTCTTATTTGCCCTATTGTGGGCCCATGAGCAAGGCTCTAGCTGCTGCCTAGGCACCTTATATGGCTGCCCTGAGTATGCATAAAATGGATCACTAAAGTAAACATTATTATCATCAGGGCTGGGCAATATATTGAATATATATTGTTATTGCAATAACAGCCTGTGCAATAGGCATATTGCAAAAAAACTACAGAAACTGCAATAAATTGGCTCAAAAGACAAATGTTTTGTTTATGCTATAATTATATTTTGCAAACTATAATGACATAAAATGGCAGTATACTGTATATGCTATTGCTATTATTTCTTTTACAAATTTTATTGCTATGTTCTTTTAATGCTTTTTTCATACTTTAAAAAATGTACATGTTTTTAAACACTGTATACTGAAATATTAATTCATTTAACTTAAGTCATATTGTCATTGCAATTATAAGCACTGTTACCACACATCGCAGGTTTTTCTAATATTTTCCAGCCCAAATTATTATCAGTTTATATTTTATTGTAGTCCTAGATGATCCTGTTGCCCAAAAAGAAACTACCCTTTTGAGATTATTTTGACTTTAAACTGGACATAATCACCAAGCCAACTGACCTAAAAACGTATTAGGGTCATCTTGATAATTTCTAGTCGCATCAGTCTTATTAACTGCATTAGGATTGAGAGCTCATGGTTCTCATGGGACACAAATGTTGCAGAAGAGGGTGGTTTTAAAGTAGCTGCAGGTGGTCCAAAAAATAGACAGCAGATCCCACTCTGATTTTTAGATGAATAACCATGGAGTCTTATTTGTTAAAGTCACATTGTTTATATTTTTCAAACCAAGATCTAAAACATGTAGATTTGTCAGGGAGACAGACAGTTTATCAAAACAAATGACGAATGGCTTACAAAACTCAGCCCAGTAACAGTTGGTAATGGGGCTTGGATAATCACTGATACCCTGGTACGCGACCTCTCATTTCTCACTCCTTCAGGGAAAATCCTTTTGTTTATTAATAGGACATGCTTTCAAGGCTGAAATCATTGGCATGACTTCCTGGTTACTTGTCTGATGCAGTCTTGTCTAATGCACCAACTGTTGCTTGCATCTGTCTTTATTGTGGAGTAAAACTGTTTAAAACCAAATTTAGCAGGTCTCGGATTTGCTGTTGCTGTCCATATCTCACATGCCTTTGTCCCATATGACTCCAAAAATAGAGGTTTTCTACCATATATTTTTAAATATATTCAGCATGAAAGAGCTGGTTTGTCTTGTTTGGTTTAATTTAGTTAACAGCAAACATGCTTTTTTTACTTTTCTCATATATTACATTACACCTACTTGGTGTCTGCTGCTCTGCTGAAGTTGACTGTATGATGCAGGGTATGTGTTTATTTGCATGCTGAGCAGGTAAATGAGATCTGAGCACAGGATGCCATCTCTGAATAAGGTATTTTTTTCTCCAGGTTAGCCATTTGCACCAATAATCACATTAAGTCAAGGATTCAGAAAAGACTGTGAGTAGACTGGTGATTTTACTCAGAAATAATCTTTTTGGGAGTTTGACCAGCTCCACACAAGTCATTCCTGGACACAAAAGCTCATACCAGATATAAAGGCTCTGAATTTTAATCTTTGTGCTTTGTCATTTCTGAAGAGTTTCTGATGTGTCCTGAACACAAACTTCTTTACTGTCAGTTTTTTTACTGCTTCTATCAGTCTTGTAGCTTCATCGGGTATGCTTGTGATTATGATGGCAACAATAACATAATGCTAAAGTGACAAATAGGCAAAAAACAGTATTTGCTGTGCTTCCTTTCAGTCAAACTGAAAAGAAGCGAAAGAACAGTCTGTCAAATCTCCAATCTCAGCCTGACTGACCTGTTAACCTACTGATGCAGCATGCTGAGACTTGGCACTGTGACACACTCAACACTGGCTTAGGAGTAATTTGGCTCTGTTACACATGTACCACACAATCCCATCTAAGTGACTGTTGTCAAGAATTGCTTAAAATGAGTGCTTATTTGTTTAGAACATCAACACTACAGAGTGAAAATACATGAATCATCAGTGAAAATATACATCAGAAATAATTAGCTTTATAGTTATAAATACCACTCTGTTTTACTTGTAAATATTTTGGAGTTACTTTTCTCTCTGAAAATCCTACACCCCCCCCCCCCTCCAGGCTGAGCTCCATTCAAACAGTTTGTTTATCCTTTTATTCTCCTTTGTCACCATTTCACAAGTTATATATTGCACTGCTACGTGTCCTTTAACTATAAATGACTACACCGCCTGCTCAGGTATAAAGAGCCTTAAGGCTGATCCTGGCCCTCTATAGTAGAAGCTTATTTCAGCTGATTGTATCCCTCTTAATCTGGTGGAGGTGTCTGAGTACCCCCATGATCCTGGGGCCTGTGTAGTCTGTGTCACTTGTCCATGGGAGTCTCCCAGAGTCAAATGTGGGTCAGACTGGGAAGGATTCAAAGGAGGACCATATAAAGCATGCAATCTCTGGAACAGGGAAACTGGTCCACCATCTTGAAGCAGAGCTGTGGGCTGAGCTTCTGGTCAAGTCTTGGTTCCTTGGAGACAACTTGCATGTGGTTTCATCAGCTGTGGGAGAAGAGTCAAGGTCTGGGTCTGTGTGATTCAGCCCTGGGTGTTCTGATGGTGCAGTACATCCTCAGGAAGTAGCTTTAGCCAATAATCCCTCAATATGTAATTTTAGATGTTAAAAATGAGTTGTTCTCTAATAGAAGTTTATATTTCAATTTGGACCACAGATGTGTTCAGACGTCTCTCATGGATTCTTCATGGTTTCAGGAACTGACTGACCCATTTGGTTTTGTCGTGTCAGCGGTCTGTTTTCTGTTTATTTTTGAATCTGCTGCTTTAAGACGAGTCTCTGAGCAGCAGAGGAACAAAGAACCCACAGCTGAAGCTCAGACAGGAAAAGCTCTTAAACTGGAGTTCACACATTTACAGAAACATCACACATCTGGCTGGAGTTTCTCAAACCTTCACAATTCAGAAACCATAAGATGGACTGACCAGAAAGAAGACGACTAAAAAAACTGGTGAAATGTTGAGCCAAAGAAAAAAAACTAAACGTTTTAATTTAATTTAAACAAAACTAAAAGTTTTATTTTAACTTAAGCAAAACAAAAGCCAAGAAACAACTAAGCACAGTGACAAGACCAGACAGAACACCATAGAAAGCAGAAACCTTCCAAAGGTTTTTTAAAAATAAACTGCTGGTGGGAATCATGAGACCAACCAAAGCCAAAACACTGGATAGAACAGTACAAAACTGTTAGCATGCTAAAAGCTAACATCTGAAGCATGTCATAGGTCAATCTGAAGCTTTAAAACAGTCCTATCAGAACTGATGAAAGCTGAGCCTGAAGGCTCTGTCAGAGGCAGAGAAGTCTAATCAGGGTTTCTTGACACAAAGCCCGAAGTGCTTAAAACGAAACAGGAAGGGTTTGGTCTTCAATAAGCTGAACCAAGTGTGAAAAATGTGCTGAAAGCAGTAGACACAAGTGAGTCAAGTAAAAATTTCCTTCATCACATGAACTTCTTACATCATTAAACACTATAGAATTGTGCCACAACTTGACAGCCTGTCCAATGGGATAAAACAACAGAAATATACAAGAACATGGGAATAAAACAGGTTTCAACAAAAAACTGCACTGAATGTACAAATACATCAGACCAGGTCCAAGTCCAAGTTTACCCAACAAAACCATAAAAACAAAACCTGAACTGAACCACAAAATATCTAAGTTATTCAGATAAAACCTGCACTAAATATGAAACTAAACTGTGAGACATAACTAACCATAACCACTAGCTATAACCAGACAAAACTTACACTGACCTAAACCAAACTGAAACATCCATACAGATCAAAACTGAACCAACACTAACAATCAGGTCTGAACCAACACTAACCATCAGGTCTGAACCAACACTAACCATCAGGTCTGAACCAACTCTAACCATCAGGTCTGAACCAACTCTAACCATCAGGTCTGAACCAAC
>JARVJO010000164.1:10514988-10528906 GCA_031762555.1 Cynodonichthys magdalenae | reverse complement strand
TAATTTTCTCTCTTAAAATCCTACCCCCCCCCCCCCCCCCCCCCACACACACACATATATATCATTTTTTAAAATAAAATATTAAACTTTTGTTTTAGCATATTGACTGACTGTTATGTGTATTTTCTCTTCCACAGGGCTCCAGAGATTATTTTGGGATTGCCGTTTTGTGAAGCCATAGACATGTGGTCCCTAGGCTGTGTGATAGCCGAACTTTTTCTGGGCTGGCCCCTTTACCCAGGGGCCCTGGAGTATGACCAGGTACATAGCCTCCTTCACATCTGCCACTTTTCAAAAGCCAACCTGTTTACTCTCAAATTTACAGAATTTCAGTGACTTTTCACTAGTTTTTTTTATGTTAATCTCTCAAAATGTCATGCGACTCAGCATCTTCTATATTTAAATCCACTTTCCAGCCACCAGTTTCATTGTCAAAACTGTGTTAATATGGGCTGTAATATTTTTAGGGGAACATTTTTTTTAATCTTCTGCCTTAAATTGTCATTATTTCAACCTACACATCTTTCCATGGCTGAAGTGTCTGTTATTCCCCTTGTCATTTTTCTTTTCTTTTCATTATATTCTATACTTTCTAATCTTGGTAGGCCACAAACAATGTGGTTTGGTGCGTTTGTTTTTGAGTTTCCATCAGTGCAGCTTTATAACACAGGCTTGCCTTTACCCACTGTTGAAATTTCTACAATACATGAAACACTGCTATGCTTTATAAACAGGGTTTCAAAGTGAAGTGCAGACAGGACAGTTTAAAAGACATAAAGACATGGTGCATAATTACACACTGAAAGAAAAATGGTAATAGATAATTTAGGCATTGAAAAAACATCTGCTCAAATGACATCCAGCAGGAAAATTTTGCAAATGTTTTCACTTGTTTCTTGGTGACGTACCTATTCAAAGGCTTGTGTCAGCTGGTGTCTGTTACAGTGAGCAGGCAGGCATATTCTTGTGATTGATGGTATGTCTATAAAAAGCTGCTGAATATCTCCCCCTTCTAGTGGAGTCCTGATTGCATCTTTCCTTGACTAGACTGATCTGGGCTTATGTTGAGCGGCTTTCCCCTGCAGCAGAGTCCCGTATACAGGAAGCGTGCCAACAGAGTTTCAGTCTGATCCTCTTCTGTCCTTTGCAGCATCCTACATCACAGCACCTCTGCATGCTGCACTCATTGCAATGTATTTTTATGCCCTGGGCATCATTTTTCACCCTGCACATAAAAATGACACAAGAGATAACTCATCATCTCCGAAAGAGATTTGGTTTGAGCTCAGTGGCACCGGTCTAAACATGATTAATCTGCTTTTGTAGGAATGGTCTGTACGTCGTAGAGCAGCTTTAGAAAAATCTTGGGACCTCCTTAAATTAGTTTGGGGTTGCCTGGATTTTATAAGGTGAGGAAAGAGCAAAGCATGTAGAATGTTTTATATATATATACTGTGAATGTGTGTATGTATATATATATATAGATAGATAGAGAGAGAGAGAGAGAGAGAGAGAGAGAGTGTGTTTCATTTCTTATGAAGTCAAAGCTTACCATATGAAGATGAGTAACAGATTTTAAAACTACAATAGATTTTTAAACCTTTACATTTTTATGACAGCTGTAGTTTCATTCCCAGTATTCACGTAGTTGATGAAGGCTCTGTTTGTTTTTCTTGTGTCACCAGAACAGTTCTGACTGAACTCTATGAGATTCACCTTTCAGATCTTCTTTTACCAAACCTTTTTGTTGTCATCAAGCAGTGTCATCATGGAATTAACCAAACAATGGACAATTCAACCTATAAAAGAGCAAATAGTTTTTTCAGCTCAATCTTTGTTCATTGTCCAGCATTCCAGCACCAATTTAAATTCGTTTTGCTTTTTAAAAAGGAAGTTAGTTTTAAATCTGAGGCCTTGGGGGGATCATTATAACCCAAGGGCAGCAGGACAGTTAAGTAAATGTGTGACTATTTTTGGAATTTGACAAGTGCAAATATAACCTAGAAAGGCAAAGTAAGTAAACACTCATTAATTGTCTCACCTTCTAATTAACTAGACAGCTGTTCATTGGTGTGAGGTGTCATCCACGGGTCATCAGTTGATTTGGCATGAACACAGGGATCTGCTGCCACCCCTTCTTACCCCTTTTCTTCTTATCTTTCTTTCTGGGGTCTTGTTTTATCCAACACAGCATGTTGTATTTATAACTCAGGCTCCATCTCTCCTCTCAATTCCCATCTCGTTACCTCATCCCTCTTCATCTTTTCCTTCACACGTGTGTGGCTTTTCATCGCATTGATGTGACAAACCTTGTGAATCAGTCAACAGCTCATTATCACAGGTTATTATATTAACCATGAATAGTGAGATCTGTTTTGAATGATTTTTTGTCATGTTTTGTACATAAGAAAGGCAACCAGTGCAGTCACAGTACGTACTTGCTAATCTTTTTCTTTGTCAGGCTTTAGGACTTTATCCTTCCTGTAAACAAAAGAATCAGAAAAAAACAAGAGTGAATGTGGGTCATCATTAGAAAAAAAGACTTAGGTTTGGAGGCTTAGAAAGTTAAAAGTTTTTAAAAGAATTATATTCTTTGGAAGTTGGCACAGTTCTACCCCATTGTCATAAATGTGATGTAGGAGGAGTGTGTATCTGTGTGTAAGTGTGATGCTAGACTGAGACAAACTTTTTATTTATTATTGTGATGAAAAGCTTTGAAAAATATTTTTTGCTGTTTAGCAGCAGGCTAAGACTTTTCTGTGTGAAGTGGCAAACTGGCTTGTGAGCTCTCTGAACAAACAGGCCTTTGAGGAAAAACGGGGGTTTTCCTGTCAAAAACATTTCCCATCTGCACACATCTGTCTTTTTTCTGATGCACAGCTACGATGTCTCATAAACAGAAAGGGAATTATAGATCTGAAAGTGAAAATAGTCAAACTGAATTTTTAATTGAACAAAATACAGTTTCAAAGCAAATTAATTAAAACTCAAAACTTCAATTCAGTTTCAAACCATTACATTCAGTTTCCATTTAATTAAATTCCTTTTTCAAACCAATGCATTCAATTTCAAATTGTGCACATTCAGATTCAATCTGAGCAATTCAAATTCAGTTCCTGATGGCACAAGGTTTATCCAATACATCCCACCTCCATCCTTCACATACTATTTTCTCTGAACCCCTCACAACTAAAGATTAAATTATTCAAACCTCCGGAAACCTTTACACAAGTAAAACTATCCCATCACCACAAACACAAAGCAAACATTTCTATTTTATATTATTATTTAGCAGAAGCTGCTCTTCATCTGTGACAAATTCTAGAAGCTGTTTTAGATTTAAGGGCTCCAATGCTTTGTTAAATAGCTAATGGCTAATCATATTTGAAGTCTGCATCATACCTATGTCTGATTTTGGTCATTTTGGCAAGTTTTCTTAATATTTTGCCTCCATCTTTTCTTTTAAAATGTTTCCATTTCTTTAACTTTTGCTTCCAGCAGGCGAAGTTTCTTCTTCTGTGTGTTAAAGGGGCAATATCATGTAAAATCAACTTTTTTGAGTTTTATATCATGTTATAATGTTATCCTCTCATCAAAAACATGTCCAGAGTCTTGCTTGGACTCATTCATGCATGTTTGAGAAATTCTGTGCTGTCCTGAGGCAGCCAGGCAGGAGAACAAAAAAGACTGGTTGGGTCTAGAACTGCCTTTTGGTAATATATCCTCCCCTGGGCTGGGTCTAAGAACCGAGCTTCCTATCACAGAGCACACCTCCCCATCCCCCAGCCCTCCCCGCCCTGTGACTCCTGCGGGCTCTCGGCAGCAACAACTAACAAACACCCGGTGAAAACCGTGTCTGCTGAGCTCCAATACTAACCACTTCTCCCTCCAGTCCTTTCCAGATGCCAAGTAAACTACGCAATTTTCCAAAACAGATATTGTATAATGTTGCTTCTTTTTGAATTATTATTACAACAAAGTCTGCTCCAGGCTGTAAACAGAGTCCTGTAGAGAAGCGGCTGTGATGACGCTGAAATGGGCAGAAGGAGGTTCTTAAAGAGACAGAGACCAATTTCAAGGTGTTTAGAAATGGATTTGATGAGAAGTCAAGTTTATTTTCTATATAAACAGCATTTTAATAACAACTAAAGGCGACATAGTTACTTTATAATGGTATAGAATTTAAATATATGCCTGAGAAACACATAACATTGCCCCTTTAAAAATAGTTGTTAAACGTGTGAATGGCGCACTGCTGCTACTTGTGGTGAGAAAGTGTATTGCAACTCAGTCAACTGAAAACCAATAACATTCCGCGACCCTCTCAGCCCATAGTTGAAAAACAGGTTTTTCTTTCAAGGCCTTTTAAGGTGGTGATCAAGGCCCAAGGGTTAATAATATTGAATATTTAATGGTTTGAATATCTGTATTGACTTCTTCATGATCTTCCATCATTTTCAGTGTATCGCTTTGCTTCTTAGCCACGCTGCATTTCTAACGATTGTTGTTCTTTACACTTGGGTGTGATTGACGTCAGTTGGGCTTCTTGCTGCTCTCCTCTCATAAACCTGCATGTGACATTTTTGTACCGTAGCATCTGACTGGCAAGCTTCATTCTCCAGGAAAGCATTTGGCACTGAAACTGTTGTAGCCTCTGCTACCAAAGTGTACATGGCATTTTTTAGAGTCAAGCTACAGTCAGCATAGTGGTGTTTTTTTTGGGGGGGTTTAGACATTTCACAGGAGTAATCCATCTTAAAGGTTTCTTCGACTGCTCCTCCACACTCTGAGACTGAGGGTGCTGAAAGTGAGATGTCACTGTGAAAAACTTTGTGAAGTAACATCAGTACACAGGAGTGTTGAAATGATGTCTGCTTTAGAGCGAGTCAGAGTATAAAACTGACATCACTACTAAAAACATTCACTGTGATGACTTCAGAACAGTGATACATTTTCTAATGTATCTTAAGCCAAAGACAGTTATATTTTTCTGTAATTATAATTCAATTTTTAATGTTCTCTTGGTTTTTCTTTCTCTCCTTCTGTGCAACAGATTCGCTACATCTCACAGACGCAAGGTTTGCCAGGAGAACATTTATTGAATGCAGGGACAAAAACGGAACGTTTTTTTTGCAGAGAGTCTGACTCACCTTATGCAGCATGGAGACTAAAGGTGAGTATTTGCATACTTCACAGTTATGGAAAATTATGATTCCCTGGACAAAACAACATGTCACTGTCTCATGTTTACTAATACTTTAAAGTTGAATGTCAAAGGTCAACTTTGAACTTGAACTACTGTACATAGTTTTTTTCTTCAATTCTCATTTGCAAAAAATGTTTGGAGTTTTAAAAAATGACATTAAGATATGTTTTTGGGTAAAATTGCTTCAAAGTTTGCTTGACACGTATTTGGGTTTAATATTTACATGTTCCTTATGATGAAGCTTAACGATTGAGGATTTTATCAGGATAGGTTTCTCAGCTACACACCTTGGTTTCAATAAATTCACATCTTGTGTTCTCAACTGTCTTTGTAATTTGTTCTGCAGTCAACAGATGAGCATGAGACAGAGACGGGGATGAAATCAAAGGAAGCAAGGAAGTACATCTTCAGCTGTTTGGATGACATAGCGCACGTATGTTTAACAGTGTAGACCGCAATGTTTATAACATGACTTGAGAGGAAGTTGAATATCAGATGTTTAGAGTTTTAGTTCTTAACTAAAAGTAAACCTTAGAGTGCAAGAAGAGACTAGATGAATATGCTATTTCTTTGAACAAAAAGCTTATTGTGAGATTACCTTGCAGTAACTTCCACGTAGTTAAAAGCCAAGCTTCAAGTTTGTCAGGATAGATTTTTAGTCACTTAGAATAAACCATGGGAGATCCCCCAGTAACTGTCAATCCTAATTTTGTTTAAGTTAAATAAACAACACTTTTTTGTGAAAAATGGGTATAAATTTATAAAATCATTGCATTTCAAATATTATTTAGTGCTGCATTTCTCATTCTGCTGTAGTTTTTTCTGTTCTGTAGATTAACACCTAATTTTATAATAATTTTTTTCCCTTCAGGTGAACTTGATGATGAATATGGAAGGTAGTGATTTGCTAGCAGAGAAAGCAGACCGCCGGGAGTTTGTGGGCCTGCTGAAGAAGATGTTGCTGATTGATGCAGACGAGAGAATCGCCCCTGCTGAAGCTCTCATCCACCCGTTTGTGACAATGCAACACCTGCTTGACTTTCCACACAGCAACCAGTGGGTCCTCTTTTCCTGCGGTTTTCAGCCTTGTTGATGTAATTATAAATGCCCCGTGTGACTTGCTGTAATGTAATGTTTTGTCTGTTTTGTCTGTAGCGTAAAGTCATGTTTCCATATCATGGATGTTTGCTGGACTCGTCCCAGTGCGTATGAGGCTGCCAGTCGAAACAAAGGTCCTTTTGTTAGACCTACAACTGCTGCCTCAGCCAACCACCCCTTCAGCAAGATCCCAGCTGTCCATACTCAAGTAAGCTGCTCAGGGTCTTTTCACTTACATCCATATGAATTTATTAATTTTTTTGTACTTGCATAGTAATCCATAAGGCTGCAACGATTAGTCAACATAGACGACAACGTCGATTATAAAAATAAGACATACACAGTTATTACAATAACATGTGAAAACTCCCAGGGAAGATAGTGCGGCCTCATACTAACAGCTAACAGTTCAATGTCCTTACAGCAGAGCGTTTCTTTGATGGTTAAATGTCCAGCATTACACCATCTATCATTCACAAACACAGCCGGCCCCCCTCCCCTCCTCTTACCATTCTCCCTGGTTCTGTCGGCATGGATTAAATGAAAGCGTCCTCGTTTATATGTGAGTCCGGAGTTAGTGATGTTAACCACGTCTCCGTCAGGCAGATGAGGCTGGCCTCCCGGTAGCTCCTTTGATGATGCGTTGGCGCGCCAACCCGTCCACTTTGTTTGGAAGTGATCTCACTTTTCCCATGATGATGGACGGAATGGCGGGTCTGTGTCTTCCTCCTGAGTTACGATGTCCGATGCCCACGCGTCTGCTGCGCTTCTTCCTTCTTAGCTCGTGGGGGACATCGGGTCGTTCCCCTGGAGGCGGCACAGGGGAGCTACCTAAGGAGAACAGGTGGTCCCGGGTGTAAACAAAAGGAGCGTGGTCTCTCACTCTGTCTCCCAACACGAAAAACCGTCACAAGTAAGATTAAAAACACTATTTTTAAGAAAAAAAGTCAGCTCAATTATGTGAGTAAAAGATTAAAAAGATACAGCAAAACAAAAAAAGGAAAAAAAAACACTAAGCTGCTGATACAGGCTACCTACTCATGCAGCGATGGGGGAAAAGAAAAAAAATTAGTGAGCTGGAGCAGGAGATGCACGGACAGGAAGCTTAGATAGACAAAAATAACCGTTGACTAATCGACTAATTGGAAAAATAAACGCAGATTTGTCGACTATGAAAATAGTCATTAGTTGCAGCTCTAGTAATCATTAAATCAAATAAATAACATTTAAACAAACCAAACAACAAGTGTTTGTTTTCACATTTTCACTGTGTTTGATGTTTTTTTTAAAGTTGGATAACATGATAAATATCTGAGTGATGAAAAAACAAATGTTGCAGGTTCTTGACTTCCAATGTTCTGTTCTGTTTATTTGTTCCTGTAAAAACCGTTTCCTTGCTTTTATTGCCTGTCTGTATGCCGACTTGCCCATCTTATTGCGTCCTAGCACTGCTGTCATGGCAACTAAATCACGTCATGTTTCTGAGGTCATGGCAACAGTACAAATCAGTGTTGTTGCTGAGGAGAAAAGAGGAGCTGACCCCCCTTTTCTAGTTTTTGATCCTTACAATGCAAAAAGTCTCAGAGTCTAGGTTAAAATTCATTATGCTGAACATAAAAAACCTCCACAAATATTTCTACTAGTTGCAAAAAGCAATGTTGAATTAATCAAAAGAGGGAAAAAAGATTTTAGGAGTTTTTAACTTTCCTATTTTGAACTGAAAACTGTGAAAGAAAACCTGAACAAATGCATAGCTTGATAAACCTGATCATTTCTTTAACATGTCTAAAGCCCTTTATAAATGCTTTCAACTCCAACAAAGTTGAGAAGACTTTTTCTGGAAAATGTTGTGGCTGTTTTAGTATTACCCATTTGAAAGACTGCTTTGTGTTCACTGTCATGTGTATGGGGGCTGGCCAACATGCAGTCACAGAACAATATAGCTCTAGTTCTTGTTATCCATTAAATGTGATTATACCCAGGCACGAGAGCAGTGTTAGTGGTGAAGGAAAACAACATGCTCCTCATTGCTTAGCTTGCTGGCCTGTTTCAAACTCTGAAGTTTAATGTTGTTTGACATTCTGTTAATTATCCAGGTGGACAAACAAAGTAACTTAAACAGTGAGACTGCAAAGCTTGTCAACCTTTCATTTGAAAGCCAGTTTACCAGAATCTGTTAACTGTGTGGAGTAACAAAAGGTCTATAGAAAAACTGGAGCTTTTAAGCACTCCTTCCTAAAAATGTGGACCTTGATTATTATTTGACTTGTTTCGCTTTCCTATGTTGATTTTAGTTGTTTTTCTACTGTCTTTTTGACAGATAAGCAAACTGCTGATTGAGATGTCGCCATCTACTGGCTGTATTATGCTATAGTTTGTTTTTTGAGCACATCAGAGTAGTACAGTCATGTCTTTTTTACCCTTCTTTTTAGGGTTTAGTTCCATCAGCACCCTCAGTAATGCACCCAGGTATACCACTTCAGGCTGGGAGTGGTCAATTTGGATGCAATGAGTCATTTCAGCAGGCTCTCATTCTGTGTCCCCCAACAATACAAGGTAGGACATATACTGTAAATGTTAGTTGAACTTATTTATTGTTTATTTTGATGATTAGAGTTGGTATCTGAAGATAAAATCTTATATTTTCTGTTGCCTTTGCAGGTATCCCCACTAACACAGCAAAACCAGCTGGCTACTCTGTGCGTATGGAGGCCTCTGTACCTCTGGTCACTCAAGCTTCCTCAATTCAGCCAATACAAATCAGACCTGGAGTCATCACACAGGTAAGGGGTCAACAAGCATAGAAATGGTGATGAAAGAATCAGCCTACAGTATGTAGGCTGAAATAAAAGGAGAGAAAAGCTTGATAATTATTTTGATATGTGCATTAGGTTATATGATATAGAACAAATGTAGGATTTGTGTTTGTCGTTAGCTAAGTCCAAAGTGCATGTTTTGGTGTTCTAACTAAAGAAAGCATCAGTAAAGTGAGTCATTCACTTGCTTTTCTTCACACCAACAGGCCTGGTCGAGCCGTGCACAGCAAATATTGGTGCCCACTTGGCAGCAGGTGACATCTGTGCCCCCACCGCCAACCACTCTGGCATCTGACACTGTGACAGGCTCTCAGAGAATTTGCGACTGGGGGTAAGAAACTTTTCTAGTTGAGGAGGTGGTATTTATGTATTTATAGTTTCATTATAAAACATAGGTTTATCATTTCTGTTCTTTTATTAGCTTTAGTTGCTGTGCTTTTGGAGTAGACGCATAGGTCTGATGCAGCATGCCTGCCCCCCTAAATGTTAATGATTCATGAGTCATACATGTACTTAGAGTCAAATCATTTTGTCAAAAATTTCTGGCTTGATTTTCACTGATCGGTTTTCACATTGCAGGAAAGTACGTCCCCATGGTAACCATTACAGCTCCATGATTGCACACCCTCAGCCATTCTTAACCAACCAAATGACCATGTCCACCCACCAGCCAGTCAACATAGGCATTGCACATGTGGTGTGGCCACAGCCAGCTGCAAACAAGAGAGCAAAACCTTGTATGAACAGGTACTTCACATGGGCTTTATACTTAAAGACCATATATATACTGTATTATCATGCTCCTTTCTAAATGTAATGATTATATTTTCAAATTTTCTGTAGGGGCAGCAACAACTCCCAAAACACAACCATTCAAAATTTAGCATGTCACTCTCCAAAAATGGCCGACACAGCAAAGAATGTGGAAGAGATAGAGGAAGAGGAGGCCAAATGTCCAAAGGAAGGACACTCTGTGGGGGAAGAGCAAGCAGCAGAGCAAGTGGAGGAGGATGAGGAGAATTGCTGTAAAGTGGAGCCAGACTGTGAAGTACGCTCGGTTTCGCAGGAGCAGCGGCAGGCCATGGTGATCTCTGATTTAGCCAGCCCGACTGTTAGCGTCATCAGTATCAGCAGTGATGAAGAGGACGATGCACAAAGACACTCAATGGGAGAGTGAGTACTGCCTTTAAAGTCACACATTAAAAAAATAGCTCAGAAGGGATTATAAGAGTTGTGTATCTTACTTTTCTTCTGCTCCGGCACTTAGATGTAAGGGTAGTGCTGATTGTGAAGCGTGTCAGAGCACCGTCAGCATGGAGAGAGTGTGTTCTCTCAGCAGCCCAGACAGTACGCTCAGCACCAGCTCTTCCACCTCAGCACAGTCCAGCAACTCCCCCTGCAAACACCCCAACAGGTAATTTATTTACAAAAATGCTCATATCACATGCATTACTAATATAGTGAGCATGGTTTTTAAATACAATCTTGGTTAAACAGCAAAAGTGAAGTATTTCTTAATTTCTCACTTCTTTTAAGCATGTCGGATGATGAACAGGAGAGCAGTTGTGACACAGTGGACAGCTCGCCCGCATCGCACGGCTCTGGCCACAGCAACAGTCCCTTTACAGAGCAGCGCTACATTGCTGACAGCAATCAGAATTGTGAGCCACGTGTTGCGTGCGTTGCCCCAGAAACTGAGCCCAGCAAGCCAACGGTTCGGACTGTTGTGGTGCCGCCAATGAGGGTGCAGAACAATAACTGTGCTGTCAGCGAAACATCTGGAAACACAGGTACACCTTGTCATATAATGTTCTTTTTCCCCAGAGTATGAGAAAAACGTTTTAACTTCTACACCTAAAATATAGCTACCGGTAAATGAGAGTTTAGGACATTTTTTATTTCCCCAAACTGTTGTTGTCGTCCACTCAGAGTTCTTACTAGCCCTGATTACATCATTTCAACATAAGTCTAGTCACCACTGCTGCTGTCTGCCCTACAGGTCACATGGCCTGGGATTATGCAGTGTTAGTAGGCTACAGAGGTTCTCACAGGTGATTATGGGTTCCCTATACTGATGAATTTGTTCTGATCTCTTGAGTGGATACTTGCATGGTGACCTTTTATTCTAGTTCTAGACTCACTCTGAGACTTGCTGTGTCTGTGTGGATGTGCACTTCTTAAAGCTACATGAGACACTCATAATTATCCTTAAATGTTAAAGTTTCTGAGCAAAAAATGCAACGCATACACGTTCACCAGAAAATGTTGACTTTTTTCTGGTTGGCTCCCCCAAAAAATTATGAAATTTATTTTAGGTATTTAAGTTGGGTTACACATGTGGTATGTTTTTAAACAGCTGTGGATAGTGGACACTGGAAACTGTGTTCGTTTTAAAAATTATAAAGTGGATTTTTTTTCTCTTAGATAAATTCAAGCAATCTTTTTGTTTTTCATGTCTACGACATCTCCCTTCACAACCTTCAAACTAATACAACTACAGTCCAACATAAAAGGGCATGACTTTCTATTTTAGTAGTACCAGGTTTATTATTAGGTGATGATGTGTTCCCACTCAAAACTCTATGATCAAGCTTAGTTACAAACCTCTCAGATCTCTAAAACATATTTATTTTTAACCATCTAAATAAGAGGACGAGTACAACCATGTCTTAGAATTTGGAACTCTTCCAAGACAGCTGAAATAGCTGATAAGCTTTCAAAGCTTCCTGCCATGGATGTTTCCAAGTGAGCACTGAGATTTGTTGTGTATTTTCAGTTGCGGTGGAATAAAAGCTCCTGCTTAATCCTGTTTGTGTGTTATTTTCAGTCTGCTGTTGATAGCTGGGCATCAGGTTTTCTGCATTTACTTATACTATCCTCTGTCTTTGGCCATTTTGCCTTCCCTTGTCACATGATCTCCTCCTCCTCCTTCAGTCTTAGAGTCTTCATGCCAGTCCAGAAGGCGAGGCATTCCTGGGCGACAGCATCACCACTCTACCCCCCTCCTCAACAGGCCACAGAAAATCACCCCTGTGTTTCAGCCCCAGCAGCAGCAGCCCATTGGTTTTGGGCAGGTAAGCACTTTCATGTACAAGAAGTCATGGAGACGTCACAATTTTGTACAATTTAAAGGTGTTTGATTGCAGAAAAAAAAGCTTATCCTCGTCACTAAGTTAAAATTAATAGCATTTGATTGATTGGACAGAAAGATTTAATAGAGGTAATTACCGGTAGGTTTTATTGAGTGGAGTAATTTTGCGCCTTTTTGATAAGCTAATAAGCTTGGTGGTACGAAGCTTTCTTTCCTCACTAACACTACAATTTGTGTCTAAAGAAAAATGTATCTTCTTCTCTTGTAGGATGTTTCTGTTTTTTTATATTGCTACATTAAGTTATTAAATTCGGGGGGCAAATCATGCAAAATCCACTGTTTTAGCTGTTAAATACATTTTGTTGTGTACTTTGAGTTTCTAGGAGTGCAGAAAATTAGAATTTAGTTTCTCCTGGTGCTGCATAGGTATCTTTATATTCTGTTTGGGTCATATTTTTCAACCTGTTTAGTTTTCTCGATTTTCTATGTCGTTTTATGTCAAATAATTCGGGATGGAACTGCCACTGACTCTGGCTCCAACATGTAAGGCTGGATGGACAAGTCTTTTGCTGTTGACATCTTTTAAATAATTTGTAAGAAAAAAAACCCCAAAACATTTCTGCACCGCTAGATAGATGTAATCCCCTCTATCAAACTGGAATAGAGCGGTCTGGAAGCTGGAGGAGGCGGGGTGTGAAGCGTCTCGTTTGAATTCAAAGAGGCAGCCTCAAAACAAGTTGCTTTGAGACACACCTCAGAAAAGGGGTGAATTCAGACCACAGCTTTGCAGTCCCACTTTATATAGACCCCAACTGAATGATTTAAATGTGAAAAAGAAGGATTTAAAAGCATATGTCTAAATAGAAGTTGATCCACCACACTAGTGGTTTCACCAACTATTCTCTGAATTATAGACTTGGTGTAAATTTTTGAGAGCAAAAACACTAATATGATATTCCTTCCTTATTGATTTGAAAACTTGAAATAAAGTAGCATACAGAAGCTATCAAAACACAATTTGTCAATGAAAACTGAATCTGATTTAATTTTGTTCTTGTCTCCTTCAGGTGCAGCATTTCAATTCTTGCCACCAGGAGTGGAATGGGAACTTTGCCAACCGGCGACCGCAGGCCTACATCCCTCCTACCATGCACGGGCACACGTTCACACTCTCCCACAGCAGTCCCAACCCCACAACGGGCCCCCACCCCCACCTTGGAGGGCACCCGCACTCCCAGCCTACCTTGCTGTCATACCCTCCGTCTGGTCCTCTGGTCCCAGCTGCCCCTGTGGCCCACCTCCTGGCTTCCCCTGGAACTTCCCGCCCCGTCCTCCAGCCTACCTACAGCATCTCCCACCCAGCAGGCATTGTTCATCAGGTGGCCGTGGGTATCAACCCCCGGCTGCTGCCTTCCCCTACTATACACCCCCAGGGCCAGTTCAAGCCCCTGTTCCCCCCGCACTCTTACATTGCTTCACCCGCTTATGGCAGTTTCCCTCTCAGCCCTACCAAAATAAACCAATACCCTTACATCTGAGTGTGGCTGCTCTGGTACCTTTTCTACCACCGGGGGCCTAAGCAGGGTGAAATCTATCTCAAACCACAAACATGGCTTTCTGTTCAGAAAACCATGGCACAACCACAGAGAAAGCAAACTATATTTTTGAATCATGTAGACTTGGGTGTAATTGAACTTCAAGCTTTAA
>JARVJO010000164.1:10491595-10514952 GCA_031762555.1 Cynodonichthys magdalenae | reverse complement strand
GGGGGGAGACTGGTGGTGACGATTTGGCAAAAATTAGGACGGAAATAATGTATGAATGACAAAATGAAAGAATGAATGAGTAGTTCAACCCACACCTAATGTGTTTTGCACATTTGATATATCTTTGCATCAGATCTTTTACAAATACTCCTCAAGACAGGTAAATAATTGGGGTGTTGTGGAATAGTTAGAACCCCCGGTCCCAGCTATTTTTCTACATTGCCTTCTTATGTGTGCGAGACACATTCACATTTGTAAAGCCATCCTAGTCTCTAGCTCTAGATTGACAGATGCACATGTGTCCACAGTGTACGTTGTACTGCGTTCAAAGTATTTGTACCCTTTTTCTGTGTCCTTTGGTGTTTGCAATGTCAAGTCAATAATCAGATTTAAATAAGGTTGTTCCTCACGCTGCATGTGGTCTTGCATGAGCAAAAAATGTAAACGGGAAGATGCATAGACGTTGCTCTTATTGTTCGTGTCACAAGATTCGCTGCATTGTATAACTGTCCTCAGCCATAGTGCCTTACATATTTGAGGTTGTTATTGTTAACTACTTATATACGACTATATACATGAATATTAATGTACTGGACTGCAGCACTTGAAATTCCAATCAGTCGATGCATCCTATGTGTGAGTATGTATATGCACATGTGTATATGTCCATGCATAGCTTGCATGGATGTGATATATATATATCGCGGACAGCGGTGCTTCTTTTCTTTGGAGTCTGTGTATATTTCAGTGTGTAGTGAGTAACTTCTCTGTTCTCTTGAGAAGAACAGCATGCTTTGCTGTTGCGAATGCCTGCTGTTTCCTTAATTTTTTTTTTCTTTTTTCTGTCAGTTACCGAATGAACTAGTGTAAAAAGTGCAAGTACTGAGTATTGCTTAATATTTGATAATCACTTTCTATTTAGTGAAACTTACTACTAACAGTATTTGTACTGTTTAAAAACTGCAATACAATCTAAATAGTTGTTGATTATTTGTTTAGGGTTTTTTTGTCTTTATTTTATTTTGAGTGTTTTCACTTAGAGGTTTTTTTTTTTTAGATGTTTAGAGGTGTGATGGGCATGGCTTTGATTAGGTAAGATGAAAAAAAAAATCTAATTAATTTACGGTATGGAATCTTCTCAGCCTGAGCAAACCATGCAGTATTTGATATACACACACGTATATGAACATATATTATAGAGCTAGACTATTTAGTACAGATGCTTGATAAGGTGTGAGTTAATTGTGTGCAATTCCCTTATTTATGCATGTGTGACAAAGTTAACTTTTCCCTTTTTACATTATACCATTTGTTAAAGGCTTAAGGCTTGTTAATGTCAACTGCTTATTTTATACATTCCGTCAGGGAGAATATATACATATATATGTGTGATGGTAGTACATACATATATATATATGCTGTGTGCGTGTGTGTGTGTGTGCGTGCTTTACACTTTGTTCTTTTACTAGTTATGTGTGTGTATTATTTTATTTTTGTCATTTATTTTCAAATGAAGTTGCTTGTGCAGCACCAAAGACTGTAATTCATTTTATGAGCAAGGTAGCTATTCTGATTGCATAGACCTCAGTCATACCGTAGTTGTAGAATGGGGTTTAATTAAAAACAACAAAAAATTTATATCTTTAAAAAACAAAATAAAATCAAAGATAAAAAAAAACTAATAAAAAAGCCAATGTTTTGTCTAGCTTTTTGGGCAATTAATGAGTCGTATCATTTCTTTCTTGAATGTATCATAGATAAGCTGCTATGTGATGATTGCCACTTCAATAGCTGTGAAATTAGGTGATTTCTCTCTTGAGTTGAAAGCTAGCGTTTTGTCCCTAATTATCTGAAATAGAAGTGGTTTGGTTTGTGTTTGCGTTCATATTTGGAGTGTCACTGTAACTACTGTATTGCTGATGATGAACATTTAGTTGCATTTGTTGTTTCTCGGGGTGTGTGTGTGTATGTTTTTGTTGTGCGTGTTTTTTGCATCAGTATTTTAATCCTTATTAACCTTTTGGGCTCGTCACTGCATATAAACAATGTATCGATGTAACTTACTTTTTGTACGTTTTCATATCGATGTTTTGTACACATCAGAAGCTGTAGCTTGCAGGATTGATTTAACTTTCTCATTGTGTACCTTGTACTACCAGTACTTGTTTTTGTTTGTTTGTGAGTTACAGGAGCACTGTGAGATGCCAGGAAAAGAAAAAAAAAGTTCATTGTGGCCCAATGAAAAGCTTCTGTAACGTTTCTACCAGTCGCACACAAACGCACTTGCCACTAAGCACTTACACAGGTAGGGAGGCTTGGAAATATATGAATGATAAAACAAATTTACCCACGTCTTTGTTCTAAAACATTTTTACTGCTTGTTTAACTGTCAAATTGATAAGAAGCAACTTTTTTCTTTTTATAATTTGTTCAGTGTTTAATCTGGTTCAAAGATCAGTTTTCAGTTTGGTGTTCGAAACTGCCTTGTGTTCAGATCGCTTTCCCCTTTATGAGTGTCTCATATGGAAATGTTTCGTCAGAGCAAATCAATGGCCATCGTTACGTGTTCTTTATTGAAACTGAGACAGTGTGAACAGCACTGTGCATGTGTGCCTTGAGATTCAGAAAGGGAGAGAATTCAGTGAGGAAAACGACAGAGAATCCAACCAACAGCCCACGTAGACCGTCTATTCTCAACCAAGAAGGACAAACAACAGTAAACAAACATAGGACTTTTATCAGAGTCATTCCAGAGAATTCGACTCCTGATCAGTTGCCGTGAAAAGTCTTTACTTTCAGATGTGATAACACACTTAGAAAACAGTTCGACTCTGCATGATATGACACTTTACAATCATTGAATCGTTAACTCTGGCTGAACAGCAGATGCAATACTTTACATTGTGCGGTCATTGCACCACAAAGTGTTCTTAGATGATCTCCACGCTTTACATTACCTTGCATGAAACGCATATGTTGCTTCACTGTGTCTTCTATCATGCAACCGAAGGAGAAGCGGGAGTAACCAGAGCACAGCTGACAAACACAGGTCTTTTAAAATCAGAGGAGCCATGTTTTTCTGTCCAGTCTGGGTGTTTTTACTTTGTGCTCTGGATGGAAACCGCTCCGTCGAGGAGAGATTGTAATTTCTCTGTCAGTCGCGAGTGCAAATACCCCACATTTGACACAGACGCTGAGACAGTTGTATGCTTTTAATTGACTAATTTTTATATTATTTCATCTTACTATGTTTTTGGCTGTATGATCTTTTTCAAACGTCAATTTGGGGGAAAAAAAACGAGGCATGAACTTGACAGATTAGTGCTTGAGATAATTCGCATGTGAAATGTAATGTTTTAATTCCCTCATAAAGGTTTTTCACCAGCGATGCGCCTGCGTCAACTCTTCGGTACTTGTTATGTAAAAGAATGGATGCAAGAGGAGAGAAATCTTTAAAATGTTGTTTTTTTTAATTTGTATTAGTTGACACCTTAGATCAAGGAAAATACGTTTTACTGTAACATTTAACATAAGAAGCTGTTATTTGTTTAAAAATAAATAAATGCAGGTAAAATCTAGACTTTGGTATCAGAAATAATCCTCCTAATTCAAGGTCTGTAAGAATCTAAATGTGCTACGGCGTTTACTTTGATTTGAGGGTTGTTTTTTTTCTACTCAAGCTTTTATTTTCAGTCTTTCTGGTCATCTCTGTCAATTTCAGAGTTAATTCACACTGCAAGTTATGGAATCATCTGTTTAGATTGCTCATCAATTCAAATTTGATCATGGATTCTGAACTGTTACTGTTTTATTACCTGTAGACTTTTTGTGGCTTTGTTTTTATGTTTTTCATTTGCTATTTTTATTTTTACTTTGTGCTACACTAGTTTGCCATGTAGCAATTGCACTGTGCAATATTTACAGTATGAGGACTGGGAAAACTAACTCTATGGATGTGATGTCTCTTACACTTTGCGATAGTGTTTCCTCTCTAGTTCTCAGTAATTTTAGGTGTGACCAAGCCTTCTCTACTTTGTCACATTAAGCGGGTTTTCCAGGTGACTCTTTTGGTGAGTGTCAAAATAAGACTTTAATGGTGTATTATTGTTAAGATTCACTTTGAATTAAAAAAAATCTATTGATGCAGCTCCTTTTGACTCTGACTGGTTTTTCATGCATGTACATTTTAAACAGGTGTAGTTTTTCTTGGCAACTAATTTCATTGACAAACATGAAATATGCGTTAGGTTTTTGGGCTACTTTGTGCAGCCTTTCAGTTTGTTTTACAGCAGATAACCCCAGTTTGTGAATGTACCTTGACCACACTTGAGTATTGGACTTGTTTACTCAACTTTATTCTTCAGTGAAACCTTTAACTTTCGTAGATATTTCCAGTTTATGAGACAGTTTTAGACACCAGAAATGTGTGGTTTCACTTTCTAAAACATTGTAATTGCCTATATGTTTAAAATGATGACACTAGTTGCAGTTGGCTAAGTGTAGATTTTTAAATTTTCCTAGCATGTGACAACTGATGACCTGCAGATCAGCCCAGAGTTATTTGAATTCACTTATACTGCTTATTAAAATTGGTACAAAGAACTTTCCATCTGTACTCTTATTAGATCACTAAAATAATTTAAATGGTCTTAGGTTAAATAAGATGCTAGTTTAACTTTTATCATAGTTTTTAAGCTTCTCTCCCCTTCTAAAAGTACCTAACAGTTCATCATGTGTGAAACTAGAGACTTTTCTCGTTTGTGTCTTTTGCGAGTCTATGCTGCCATCTTGTGGACACGTACTGGTATTACAGTCTGTTTAAACTCTCGTGTGACAACAGGAATTCTTTAGGTTTTGGCAGTAATTTCTCTACTGTAAACCGTTTCTACGCTCATGTTTTCCATTTGATTATTTCCCCACAGTGTAAGAAAACGAGACTTATGACGAGATGTAACCTGCTGCACTTGGAGCTCCGTCTACTCTCATTGCGACCAGCAGAGGGCGCTCTGCGCGGCGCTCAGCTCTGAGTGTCTCTCCAGATAATTAACACACAGGCGCTATTTTGCTCCGTTTGACCAGGAAACAGGCTGACCTAAACGATCCAGCAGCCCCCTCCTCTCTTGCTGCAGCAGCCTGGCTGGATGTCCTTCTCCGCGGCTCGGATCGGAAGGCTAAATGTCAGACCTTTGGGGCAAAGTCAGGGCACCGCTCTGCGCCACACCGTGATGATGATGATGATGATGCTGATGATGACGATGGGTGGACCAAACGCAGCGGAGCGATAGGGCGCATTTGTTCAATTTCCCTTCAACACCGCCTCCCGTCTTTCCCCCCTTTTTCCGGACACACGACGACAAGCCCGCGTGACGGCCGTGTCCCCCCCACCCCAACCTCCAACTCACACACGTGCATTGATCCAATGTATTATTCACGAGCGAAACTTCAGCAACTTATCCAGCGGACATGGCTACCGGTTTGAGGAGTGACGGGCGGCCAGGTCAGCGGGAGGAGGTGGGGGCCAGCAGCGGCAGCTGTGGAGCGGAGTCGGGCGGATGCTCGGCGCGCAGGACCGCTGTCGGAGGAGACAAGGGGGGCTGTTTGAGGAGCAGCCTGAGAGCCGGTGCAGCGGGGATGCTGGCAAACTGTCTGCTGTCTGTGGCACCGCTGTTACTCCTTGTCCGGTGCGCCGTGGCCGCAGAGGGTAAGCAGATCTAATAATGTGCTCCAGCATGCTGGGTTTGTTGCACCAGCCTCTTCAAAGCTGCACTGCGTGTGGCACCTCACTGTGGAAGAAACAGGGGAATAGAGAGCACACCGGGTGGAAAAAGGGATCTTTTGTTTTCTGCAGGCAGCGTTTTGTAATCCACTGCAGGGTGCATGATTCACTGTGAGGACGGATGCATATATTAAAGCAAAGAAAAAAGAAATAACTTCTATCTTTAAATTATATGTGATGCTCATGATGATCTCTTTGCGCATGCTGTTGTTGAAGTGAAAATAAAAGCTGTCACTGATTGTGTCCTGAAGGCATGATGCTCAAACTGCCCGCTCTGACATGACTGTGGTGACTCTGCTCTGCTCAGGGTTGGCTGCTGTGCACTGCAGCGCCTCTGCTATGAAAATGTTTGGACTCTTTTGTTCCAATGATCTGCACTCAGCAAATAACCTTCCACGCTCAGTCCACTCTTGCCTTTTCATCTGAGTTGCATTTCCACAACAAAGGCTGTAAAATAGTGTACTTGTGAGCTGCAGGCAGTTATTTTGGGGAATGCAGTGCATCTACAGGGCAGTCTGTGCTTTTTTAGACCATCTGGGACAGAACTAATGACACACATACTGAGGTCCACTGTGGGGGTTGTTTGGAAGGCAGCTGAGGGAAGCTTGGCCCATTTAGCTGCTCTTCAACCAACATTTTTGAGAGAGTGCATTTGGCTGCACCCCCCCCCCCAAACACACACAAACAAACACACACACACTTTTCTCTATTTGTGCCACTTGATGGCTCCTAGAACTGTCTGTGGAGCCACGGCTGAAAAAAAAAAAAAAGAACAAAACCAAGCTGCTCTTTGCAGGTGCTGAAGGAACAGCAGCTCGTTCCCTCCTCCTTCAGTCTGCAAACTGTGATGTCGCGGCTGCAGGCTCACCTCTGTTGATGCACTGCTACAGTATCAGAGTCTCCTCCCTCTCGGTGCCTCCTCTCTTCCTCCTCATCCTCCTCCTCCCGGCCGTTAGAACATCCATTCTTAAACACAAGTGCAGCAGCAGCACCTGAGCTGTATCGTAAATATCTGGGAACAGAAGCATGTCAGATTTGAAGGTTTTAGAAATAATGCACCAAATAATCTCATGTTCTTGAGCAGAAGCTCCACCTCAGTAATTACCTGCTGGATTTTAATCTCTAAATTTTTCCAATTTAAAATGCTCTTTTGTGGTTCCTTGTAAATTAAGGAAATAAGACAGATCCTCTTTGAGCTTCTCCTAGTGATCTAATAAAAAACATAACCGATCAAACACCTGAGGGTATCATCAACTACTTTATTTCTGCACAGCCAAGATTTGATTTTAAAGACTTATTTGCTGGGAGGCATCAGTGCCAACTAATACATTAACAGATGAACATACACATAACCAAGCCAAAAAGTCCTGGAAAGTTTGATTGTGGCGATGCATAGGTTATGATAATATTTTGGAAATGCTTCTAAAGCTTTGAGTGCTGCAGGCGGCGCAGCATGCTAATGGAAGTTCTGAACCACCTCTTCAAGTTCGAGCTGAAAAAATGACTTCACATGAATGGTCACGGTCACAGAGGTGACACTCACCTGCACAAAGAACAACAATCATCTCAGCTGCAACTCATCCATTAAGTCTTTATGCTATAGTGGTTAGATCAAAGCTACTCTTGAAAAATACATGAAATGGCCCTTTTTGAGGATGCCAAATGGTTTCGGAGAGAAAAATGACAGGAAAAATGCCTAGACTAAAACCTTTTTGAGCATTTTTAGCAATTTTTGAAGGATCTGCCTGGAAGAATGGGAGGAAAGGCTTGAGTCCTGTTTCACAAAGCTTAAAGTAGACACATTGTGCTTTTAAATCCTTCTTTTTCACATTTAAATCATTCAGTTGGAGTTTATACAAAGTGGAACTGCAATGCTTTGGCCTGAATTCCTCCTTATTGTAACTCCACAAGCCCCTCTTCCATCTCTTTTCTTTGGTGTGTCTCAGATCAACTCGTTTTGAGTCTGTCTCTTTAAATCCAAACAAGGTGCTTCATGCCCCCCGGCTTCCAGACCGGTCAATTCTAGCTTGATATAGAGGGGTTTATGACTATATAGCTGCACAGAAATGTTTTATTTATAAATAAATTAAAAGAAGTCAACAACAGAAGACTTGTCTATCCAGACTTACATCTTTGTCCTTGAGATTCCAAGTACACAACAAAATGTTTTTAATGGTTAAAAAAGTGGATTTTGCCTGATATGTCTCCTTTAAAGAAGCTTGTAGATCTGAAACTGAGTTTATTTTGATCATATTTAATCTACACCAGAATGTGTTCAATAATTGCAATTTTTTTAATATGGTTAATATAAAAATAAGAGAAACACAAAAAAGGTGTGATTTTTTTTTTGTTGCAAAAGAAAATAAAACACAAAAATAACTGTAGTGAATGAAAAACCTTAGTGAGAGACATTAATATCTAAACCCACTCCCATCTTTCCTAATGTCTGGATCAGAACAATCTGGTTTCTATGGCAATGGCAGTTTTGGTCCTGTGGCATTTCCCCTTTGGACCATTCAGAGAGTGTAGGATTCATTTTCACAACAAAGATGAATTGCTGTGTTTTGGTCTGATCTCTAATTTCCTAGCCTGGTAAAAACCAGCCCCTTGTTTTACACTCTGCTTCTTACAGAGGGTCTCTGGACCCTCAGCTATTGAGAAACGATTGCTTGCTGGAGATGTGGACTCTGTTGAAGTTTTAAAAGATTGGGTCTGATTTTACCCAATTGCAAACGTTTGGCTGTGATGTATGTAGTGCACCAACGTGTAGGAAGCTACGCTAAGAAGCTAACCAAACCCCGTAGGGAGTAGGGCACGACATCTTTGCCAGAAATGAAATGTCTTAAAACATTCCTCTTTCTGTGACTTTAAATGCTCAATATTGGGAAGCCTTGTGAACACGGACTGAATGGCTTCATTCACTTCCTCTGCTACCATTGCTAAACAGGCAGACTAAAACAGCGCAGAAAATCGGTGTCATCGTTCACAAACCGTTTTTCTGTTTGCTGATTGGCTTGGTTGAAATTCTACCAGAGAAATCCATGTCAATGGGAGAAAGCCCAGACGGAGCAGAGAACGGAGATTAAAATTGAACAGAATTGTGTAGGAAGGCCAGGCTACTAACTTCCTTGTTCCTTCATTGGGCTCACAGCTGTTAAAATGACTGAATGTCTGACATCAGGTTTCTCCTCCAACCACAAACCTGCTTGTTTCTTACGAGCACTGACAGCTTGCCTTGGACAGACGCTGACCTCATAGACCTCTGAATAAAATGCTATCCCTGGGCAGGCAAAGTCATAAAAAACGGCTTAAGAATCCGACCGAAAGCCATTTTCTCTTTCCGATTTAACTCTGGGTTTTATTTTGAAATTAATGCATCCAATGGCTTGTATCAGTCCCTGCGGTTTTTCTTTCTTTTTAAGCTTTTATACCTGAGCTTTTTCTTGTTTTGTGTGGTGCAATGTTTTTTTTTCTTCCATCCTAAAGGCATCTAAAGGCTTTTTTTTTAGAGTTGCCCAGATGGTTAAGGGTCAAAATCTCCAAGGAATGGGTTTGTAAACTAGCACTCACTCTTGTTCTGATGTACTGTCTGCAGAGAAAAGAGATTTAGGATAATTCGAAGGGCATTTTTATTACCTTGTTGCAGTGATTTACAGGTAATTATGTTGTGGGTAAACCTTTTAGGAAGATGCAAGATGAGTGCAGCTCCTCCTGTAGTGTGTGCGTTTGATTTCAGTCGAAATAGTTGTTAGTTTTTTTTTTTTTTTACCTCCTTTTGATTTACTGTTTGCTTGAGACTTGAACATTTGTCTTTGTGAAAAGTTTTCAAACTGTAAAATTAACTTGCAAAATCTCACACTTCCTCAGGGTGGGAAGGGGAAAAAAAAGATGCACGTTACACAGCTTTTAATTTGCTTCTTTTTGCGTCTTCCTTGTTTTGACAGGAAGACAATATGAGTTCTGTTCAGCATTATGGAGGAAATTGAGAGCAAGAAAAAAAAACATACTAAAGCAACAGAGATGCAGAGCTGGCAATCCATCAGAGTGGAACATTTGCCGTTATCCACCGCTGCTATAATTCACTCCCAGGACAATTTCAGTTTCTGTCGAAGATTTTAAAAAGTCAGACGAGAGCAGCAGCTTTTTTTTTCTCTTTTACCCTCAGCACTGTAAAGGAAGCAGGCTGCAGTTCTAAAACACATAGATGTGATGATTGGAAAGGAAAACAGACTTCTCATTAGCATCACGTATCATCTGCCTTGCATCATCCCACCCATAGTGCAATCAGGGGATATTGTTGGTGTGTAACGGTTTAGCTCTTTAGTCCCCTTCTGTATCTTGCTGTACCTTTAAGCCTGTGTTCTTTTGTTTCTTGTTTTTTTTCTCTGCCTGTTTGGCTGAGGCTGATGGCAGATGAAGGCTTGGCTCTGCTGCTGCCTGAGAAAGGGCAGCAGGCTGCCTGATTTATTGGGACACTGTATAACACACCACACAGCCCTCTGCACAAGGCCAGTGTTAATCACACTGCATCTCACTGGACTCTGGCAAACAGCAACAACACAAGAACATCTGGTTCCATCTGGGGTTTTTCTTTTTTTTTTTTGAAGGCATGACAATAGTGCCACTTGTGTATTTAATTCATTTCACACTACATTTGTTTTCTAAAAGTCATTAATTTGGAGTAGAAGCACAGATAGCCTTAATTTAAAACAATGTGCATCAAAATCATCCAAATGCACACAAAGCACAAGGAGAGATGAGTTTGGGCTTTTTGGACCCTCACAATCCTAAACATGCATAGGTCTAATTAAGTAAAAAAAAACTACTTACTTGGGCTGGGTAATAAATCAATATACGTGATCAATATCAATAGAAAATACGTTTGATAGAATGTTGATAAATTCACTGAACTCCGATCCAGAACCACAATGCATTCTGGGGGATGTAAGCAGAGGAAAGGCTTTAGTGCCTCTCATAACCCAGCTAAGCAAGGTTAGTGGGATCAACAACTCACTCACTCTTTGGTAAGTTAGGAACAACCGGCTGAGTAACATTCAGTAGCAGTTTCATGTTTCTCCACCGTGCCTCCTAACTGCTTCAAAAATAAAAAAGAACAACATGGAGTGAAAGGAGAAAATGAGGCAACAGCTCGAGAGGAAATTGTGGATAAGAGGAAAGGTCACGTCACCAGTTTGGCAGGATTAATCAGCATTTTTTCTCCTGATCCTTTATTTCAAACGGGTAAAACAAAAATCTAATCAATAATTGTCAATATTGACTGATATGAAACACTTATATTGGGATACATTTTTCAGCCATGTTTCCCAGCTCCTACCACTTATAGTAGGTTTTGCACAACTGGAAAATATTTGTAAAAATGTATTACATATAAAGCATAAATCATAGTCTGTAGCTTTTATATATTTTTAAAATGGTCTTTGTTTTGTAACATGAAGGATTTATTCTGAAATCATACGCTGTAGATGTTAATTATTTTTGTTTTATTTGAGCATATTTAGTGCACAATAAAGAAAAAAGTCAAATAATCAAAGCATTGTGGTCATTTGACACACTTATTAGCAAACCGATGTTGAATTTCACCATGATAGTTTTGCTGTTAATGGAAACACAAAGTGTAGCTAAAGGCTTTTCTTTGCATTTGGACTCAGACGCCTCTGTGGACGATGGCATTTTGGCAAATCCCTTTGAGCCACTGGAGGAGGGAAAGGGAGATTACTAAAACGTACAGGCTCGCTCATAAACATTGGTGCAGAATGTTAGCAGCTATAGCAGAGTGGGCCTGCATTGGGGTTGTCTTATAGAGAACTGGATACCAGCAGATGCACGAACCAGAAACCCTTCAGTGGTTTGTTGCTACATTGTTGAGACCAGAAACACATTCAGTCTGCCTACGAGTTTCCTCTCAGAACATCGTCTCATTGCAGTTTTTCAAAGCATCGTCTGGATTAAGAGTAGAAGAAGGAAAACTGACACTCAACACCTGCTAGTTCACACATGTAAACTTTTGCTTATAGAAAATGAAGCTGATTTATTGCCCACCTTAGAAAGCAATAATGCCTCTCTGTGTGTGTTTGTCTGTTTACCTAAGAGGATCTGAAACATTTGCATTCGAGGCAGCGGGCGATACACATTCCTTCTAGGAATGCCAGACCTTGATTTTTACTTTCTAACAGAATCAGTCTGCAGCACTTTTATGGTCAGAAAAGCTCCACAACACTCTGCCACACATTGTTAGTGTTGTTATGACCTACAAATGTCCTGTTAGTTCCAACTCTTAAAGAGGAAGCAGCTTTTGCCCCACTGTGGTCAAGCTGCTGTCTGCCGCAGTAACTAAAGACAAAGGTTGCTTTTTATTCTGTTGATGGTGACTTGTATCAGATTTGTTTAAGCCATAGCCTGTTAGGTGTTGAACTAGCTAACTACTTCACATTGTTTGGGTTACTGAAAATTCACCTGCTATTGTGTAAATGTCAAACCAATATGATGCAGATTTTGACACGTTTCCCTACTTATTGTGAATTACTGGAGTCTGGTACTGCTAAAATGTGGCTGTCATTGACTATATTAGAAAGAAATAACCCTGAGGCTGATAATAAGAAATTTTAAATAGGTTTACTATAAATGCAAGAAAAATAAGATGTCTTTGTTTAGCTGCCCTGGTTATTCCTTCTTGTTTTGTTTTTTTAAAAAGTGAATCCAGCTTCTTGGTGACTTCAGTGTTCACTTTATTGAAAATGATCATACAATTTATTCAATTTTCAGCATATTACTTTAAAAAACAGTACTTTAGGCATTTTCTATTTTCCAGAACTGAAAACAATTTTTAATGTTAAAGTTTCCATAAAAGAAAGTCTGTTTCAAACATTTGAACATTTAGGGAAACACAAAAGGTTTTGTTTTATCAGTTGTAATCAGTAAGCTGTCAGTGAATCCATCCTGATTGGTAGGAGAAATTTTCACAAGCAGACCTTTTTGGAAACCATTGTCACACAAATTAAAGTATGCTGTTTTTATGCACTATGAATTATAAAGAATAATGGCAAATCATCCAATTATTACAACAATGACATCTTTGCTGAATGAACAAAGTATGTTTTTGTTTCAGGACTTTAATAAGTGAATTATTTCAACTAAATTAAAACTGTGACATTGCTTGAGTTTATACATGAAAACCATTTTATTTAATCTGCAGGTTCACACTCAGCTTCCACTTATGTCTTGGCATCAAATGCACATGTTTTTTTCCCACAGACACTACAACAACTTAATGCATTCATCACATGAAGTGAGTCGTGTGTGGTCCTAAACTAAAGCAGGAAACAGATTTTCTTTCTTTTTTCTTGCCCCGAAACATCAGAGTTCCATTCACGGCTCATAGAAAAGCCTTTGATATAAAATCTCAGTCACATCACTGATTCAGATGCTCACTCTCTGGTTTCTAGCTCAGTAAAGCAGGTGGAGTGAGGAGGCAGTCTACTTGTTACTGAGATGTCAGCGTCAGTGAGTGGAAGTCAAACTCCGAGAGCATTAAAGGAATAATTAAACAGCTTTAGACATATTTCATATCACACAGTAATCAAGCTGTCTTAAAGAGTTCAAAACTGTTTTTTTTTTGCAGAATATTGCAAGTTATTTTGAGTCACATCCACAAACTACGGAAAAATAAGATCCGTAGTCAAAACTTTAAAATGTGTCAAACTTTTAAAATAATTACAGCATTTATTGATCGAAACCAGTGGTGTTCTATCCTGCTCCACCACACCTGATTTGAATGAACAGGTGATTAACAGGAAATGGCAGAACTTGAAGAGGTAATTCAATCACTAAATCAGGTGTGTTGAAGCAGGGATATGAGTAAAAAATGCAGGATAGCAGCCGTTCGAGGACCGGGATTGGTCACCCCTGATTCAAAGCCATTTTTAAGAGTGCTTTTCAATCTGTAGCTCTGTGGATTGTGGTGTGGGGGTCTTTGTGTTTTGAACTTCCCATCAGATTGTTGAGTTTTTCTCAGAGCCCTTGTTGCCATTTAAAATCAGTTTTTGAAGGGGTTCAATTCTGTCCTGCAGTGAACGGGCTGCTGTAGCCATGTGGAGTGTTAGATTGGTCTATGGTAATGATTCGCTGTGCAGCACATATCAAAGTAACGTGAGTGCTAGGGTGAGGGTTTTATGCCGCAACAAAATAAACAGTGTTACTTTTACCATCAGTGGTCATAATGTTACAGCTGATTTAGGCACGCTTTAGAATTTGCATTCCTCCATTCTTCATGAATGTCATCCTCTGATGTTTGCTTTTTATTTGTGTCACAGCAGCAGAACTTTTCAGAGGTCATCAATGCTTCTATTTTAAAATTTCTCTTTTAAACCTTCAGAGCCACTGTTTTGAATTATGTTTTGGCTTCTTGATGTCCTACTAAGAGTGTTACATTAATACAGGGCTATTCAACTAAATTGCACAGGGGGCCGTAGTTACTCAAAGGCAACATCTCAGGGGCCAGGCATTCGAGGGGGTGGGGTGATGCCTGAGAATGGTAGGGGAAACACTGCATTATGTAAAACAAAAAGTACTATAATCTTTAACCTTTTAAATGTGTTTATTGTGTTGCATTAAATAAGAAATTACAAAAAGATTTAAATAAAAAAAATAAAACATTAGTGGGCCAAACGGAAGTCACCCGCTGGCCAGATTTGGCCCATGGGCCACCAGTTGAATAGCCGTGCATTAATGCATTAATTTAGTTAAAAGACAAAAAAAATTAAATCAGCATAGCACTGAATGTATATAGTGCAAGAGACCTTTTGGCCAATGACAATTTAACAAAAGCAAATGTTTCAATTTCTCATCTAAACAAGCCAGAAGATTGTTGCTGTTTAAATGGGTTGCAGTTCTGATGGTGAATATGTACTTTTTACTTGAGGTGCCTGTGCTGCCTGCAGCACTGCAACATTTTAGACGGTTATAAACGGTAAAGCATGTATCCTCAGGGTAAAATCGAAGATCCTCATTCATACTTCACTGTAGTTCTACTGCTTCTCTCAGACAGCAGATGTCATTCTCAGACACAGAGCGCACCCAGAGAGTAAGCTGCTGATAGTAAACAGTTAGAGTGGAAACAAGGACGATTACAAAATCAGAAACTCAAAGCAAAATGTGATCCTGCGATGAAGGAAGAAAAAAGCGCAGCATGAGCTAAGACTGAAACTTTTTGGAAAACAATTTGTGTTCACATGCTGAGAAAAATGTATTGCTTTAATCATTTGTCAAAAATGTGAAAAAAAAAGTCTTTCTGTTATATTTATTTTTTTCCTCTAAAGAATGTTCCAATCAGATCACCTCAACAAAGATGTAAAAGAATTAAAATCTGATTGTTTTGCATACAGTGATAATTTCCTCTGAAACATCGTGAAATTTCACCTTCATGTTTTTTCCATTTGAATTCAAATGACACTATAGATTCCCATCAGGAAAAAAAAATGTCTCTATTCTAATGCAGATCTGTCCTATTTCTGTTTCTAAAGGAGCCCTGATGGAAAGCGGCGTCTAAGCAGAGCCAGATAAACGGTTCCTGAAAGGATGGCTCCTGCAGAGGCGTCCATCCTCTTAACTGTATCTGTCGACAGGGAGTGTGTTTAGAAAGCTGGTCAAAAATCAGAGGGAGAAACTGGCAATATTTTGTGATAAATGGGGAATTGCCTGCCAAGATAATCTGAAAGAGTGAACATTGTCCAAGTATATAGTCCCATCAGAAATTCGACCCGTTAAAAATGTCTGCTTTCATTTTCCTGTCAGCATCTTGGACTGTGTCCACTAGGAGTGAGAAACCTGTGAGGGGGGAAAAATCTAGGCTTTCAACGGCTTTCGATAGCAGACTCAACCATACATGTTTTTAATAAATTAAATAAAATACACTTACCATTAAATTAAGGCATTAAGGTAACATATTTGTATTATTTGTGTTCATTATGCAATAATCAAATAGTTTCAATGTGTGATTTTTACTTTAGTGTGGCCCAAAGGAGATTTACTTTTTTCCAGTTTGTAAGAATAGATTTTATTTTTATCATAAAAATTAATTAATGTTTAACTCCATACTTAAAAACTATGCTCTTTTGAGCTGGTTTGAATCTTGTGTTAAACTTAAGGCCCGTGGACTTATATGGTCCTTCACAGCATTTTATGTAGCCCGAAAGACATATGAATGCCACCCCCTATTCAGAGTTTTCTCTTTTACCATCAGGATGCAGATTTGCTTTAAAAAGATGCAGAACCAATGAATTTAAGAATTCTTTCCTACTGCTGTTATTGTCCTTTTAAATACTTCTGTTGAAAGTTGTGTTTGTTAGTAGATATGCCTATACCGTGATAGTTTTATGCTATTTACTGTATTTATTGTTGATGAATGTTTTTTTCTGCTGGCTGTAACAAAAATTGCCCCATGGGGATATTAAAGGGAACTTGAACTTAAACTAATGTCTGAAAATAAGCATTAACCATAAACTACATCTCCCATAATGCGTGTTGATTATTTTCCCCACAAAATAACGGCATCCCACCACTAGATGGAGGTGCACAGGGTTCAAACGTAGCCAGCAACCAGTGAAATATACTGTGTAAAATCTCCATTTCATCGGCTTCTTCAGTGTTTATAAGAGGACATGTTAAAACGCTGTTTCTGTGCACGAAATAGCTCGTAGAGCTTAGCAATAGTTTGTTGGCAAAGTTTAGCTGTAGCCATGAGACATGTTTAGTTGAAGTTAAACAAGAAACACCAAAGCTAATTACAACTGGCTCTTTGAAGGAAACAATAATGCTCACGTGACTCTCGGGGAAAATAAGTTGGACACCCCAGGTTTTAGAGAAAAACATTCAGTTTTATTTGATGAAACTCTTGAACTTCACTTAAACTGCAGATGACAGCTCTCCCCGTTAGTTTTTTCCCCTCGCTGTTAGAAACCAGTCTGACATCCATCAGCTGTGAGGTGTCATTAAAACAAAACAAAAAAAAGCACTTCAATTTGCTTCACGAAGGAATGGAAACCTCACTAATGTGTTTTCCGCTGACAGGCAGTGTAGCCAGAACATTGCGATCTCTGCAGACAATGTGATAAAAGTCCTAGTTTTTCTGTCAAATTGAGCTTGCTGATTCTGGAATTTCTGATAGTGGCGAGCCCCCAGGCCCTCCAAAGACTTCAAAGCATCACGATGGAGCCGGTGTGTCGGCCAACATGCGGAGCATCGGGTGCTGGTGAGTGTTGTCATGTTCCACTCTGACAACATGATGAGAGCAGGGTGACAGTAAATTGCTTTGCAGCTGCACTGCCTTCCAGCCCTTCATGTTGTCCAACCAGACATATCATGGTTTCTAAAAGGTCACTATGTCATGTCAGAAATCTCACTCGACATTGCCAGAATGAAAAATCTTTCAAGCGATTTAAAGATGTTATTTTTTGTTGGGAGAAAACAGTTTAAACTCTGTTACATAAAGAGCTGACATTATAACACAGCCAGAGTTAATAATAGATGCATCTTTCTGCAACATTATTTGTTGTTCTTGTTAACGATGAACCGGTACCGATCTTACTTTTTTTGTGTGTATTTGAGTTATACTTGTTATCTTTTATTGAGCTGGAACCTGAGTACGTGTTTCCTTCTATTGCGTATATTCTACAAGCTTGAATTGCATTTTATCAATAAACAAACCTAGCCTCTGTGTTGAGCATAGTTTCCGTTTCTGTCACGTTTTAATATTAGCATTTGTGCTAAACCGTATTTATCCTCTTTTCTGTCTTCCTCCACAGCTCGAGAATCTCAGACGTTCTCTGAAAAACTCTGCCTTTATTGTCCCAGAAGTTTCACAACAGAATGGAAGTTTTTTTTTATTATTTTTTTTTTACACAAAGCTGCTTCTGTTGGCAGAGGCATCTCATCAAAATAAAAGCCACGAGCTTTAGGTGAAATGACTTATGGTTTACACGTTGATTCAATTTGCCTCCTGAATTGCAGGACTGGTGATGTGTCTGTTGCGCACATGTACATCACGATGACGATACTTAAGCGATATATCGTGCAGCTCTATTATTTATGTCGAATTCAGTGGGTATTTGTAAGCACACAAACCAGCAGAAGCAGCTGGCTGTATCACGTTCAGTGCAGCCTGTTGCACTTTCATTAGAAATACCATAATATTTCTGCTGGAAGAACTTTAATCCAGAACTGATGGTGTAAAGGGTTATAAAACTGCATTAGCATAAACTGCTATGAAATCTTTGGTACTGGAGTTGTTTAAAGATGGTAGTAGTCCACTTTGGTCCTGGCCCTTCTCAGATTTACTCTTATCTTGTCAATTTGGTCAGCTTAAACTCTAATGCTTCAAACTAAAGTCGTTCAAAGAGCTACTGTTTCTACAACAGGTGAGATATAAATAATTCATGACCTTTCTAAAAAACTTTACTTCAAAATAAATCAAACCATTTTTTTCACTATTCTGTCTTAATCCATGTTTGTCTCTTACACAACACGCAGATTTTGTTTGTGGTTTTTAAAAAAATCCCACACTATGCCTTTAAACAGCTACTTGATTCCTCAGCTGTTCTCATAATTAACTAACCTTAATTAGATGTTTGTTTATTTTTACACTAAGCAGAACCAGTTCCATAATTACTGCTGAATCATTTAATTGCGCATCAGTTTTAAAGATACAATTACAGTTGCTTTAAAATGCAACAAGAACATGAACTTCCTAATAGAAGCCCCAAAGGCAGATCTTTTCCCCAACCACAGTGACATGAATAAATTCTTTTCAAGATAGAAAAACATCAGTGTGTCATAGCAAAAAGAGCTTTTCTATGAATGATGGTGATTTATAACAAGGGACACCCGGCAATGAGGAAAATCTATTCAAAGAGGATTCAAGATCAGCTTTTTTTATTTCTTCTGAATAATTTCAGAAAACAAGAGTAAAGCCTGTCAGGATTTGTCAGGGATCTGTTTTTTTGTCAGTGTCACGGTTGCAGCTGCAGCAGAACCCTGCTGGCCCTGCGGTGTTGTTGTGAATTGAGGATGCAGTCAAGGCTTTTTTCTTGAGAACTCATTTATCACTCTGCCTGCCGGAGTCGGTGGTGATCTCTTTGTTGGCTTTGACTATGTGAGGTGTCAAGGCTGAATGTTTGATCACTGTGATGTGAAGCATGAATGCTGTCTGTATTGTATCATGAACATTTTGTTTGACCTGGAATTCTTCCATGATGGAGTGGATAGTGCAACCTTGACATGCTTTTTATTCATACCTGCGTTGAGAGGTTGTAGGAGGTTGCTCTGCTTCAACTACTTTTTTGCTTGTGCAGGCTGTTGGACCTAAACTTCTTTAAAAATAATATACAAATTAAATTAAGTACTTCTCTTGAACTCTTTGGAGTAAACTCATAAGCCTAGAAACCTTAGAAATCCAAAAACGGCATTTACTGTGCATATATTTAACTGCACAAAATGACGACAAAATGTAAAACAGACTCATCCAAGTTTTTCATTAAAACATGGTACTGATGTCTTGCATGAAATACTTAGACTGAAACATGGAATAAAACATAACATGTTATACAGGATATTTTAGAGATTAAAGCTGCAGTAGGTACATTTTATAAAACTTTATTTTTTACATATTTGTTAAAACTATCTCTATGTCCTGACAGTTGAATATGAGACAGATAATCTGTGGAAAAAAAAAAGCTCCTCTGGTTCTTCCCAGTGGTCCTATAGCCGTTTGCAGAAACAGCCAATCAGAGCCAGGGGGAATGTCTTACCAGTGTCAATCACGCTTGTGTAGGTACTGCTCACACCCTGCTCCCAACACAGTGTGTACAGTCAGTCAGGCTCAAGAGTACCAGTGTTCTGCAGCTGTGCTGATGGTGGTGAAACAGCTTAATGTTACAGGAAAACAGACACTTTAAGGGTTCTGAATGTTCTGTAGCTGTTTTCTGTGGTGGCCCAGCTGTCTACTAGCTTGCGCATCCACGGCAGGCTCCACTGTGGGGGAGGGGCTATGGAGGGAGGGTTGTGGCCCAGCAGAGAGCAAGGGGGAGGGACCTGTAAGATGGGCTTGTTCCAATTTTCAGGCTAAAGCACCCAGTGTGCTTCATCTGACCTGCTAAAATCCACTCTGATTGTCGCAGTTGCGTGACAAAAATTGTGTCATTTTGTTTGCAGCTTTGTAACTCACCCTACTTGTTGTCACAAGGCCCTGCGCCGAACTTTTCATCCACCTCCGTATAGGAAATGACAGTTTGATTGGTCCGAAGTTTGTGGGCATGTTTAGTTATGCTCAAAGCCCTTGTTTTTCAGGAGCTCGATGCAGTGCTATAAAAAGTGTGTTTGAAAACGAACGTCGAATAACCACGTGACCACTCGTCGTCTGGTCAGCTGCCGATGGACCATCTTGGGCGGTTAACTCTACAGTTTTCTCAGAACTCCTTACTGCAGCTTTAAGTATTAAGTCTTTTATGCAGTGTTTCACCCAAGAGGTTGATGTATCATCATGTCATTGTCATGTATATATTTCAAGTATCATTTATTCTGCACACATATTTTGCTGTTGATGGAAGTGGTCACATCTGTTAACAAAATGAAACAAGTTTTTCTTTTCAAATCCAGGAGTTTTTAAAAATATTTTGCAGTTGACAAGCTTACATCATAAAAAAAGCTGTCCCAAAAAGTGAATACTCAAATGTTGCATTTCACCCTTATGTAGTGTGATATGTGAAATCCATCAATAGGATTTGAAAACTTTGATCCCTAAATCCCTCACAATCCCCTGAAAAGTGAGTTCCCTTGAGGCCTGTTTGTGCTCTGACCCCAGATTACAAAGCTATGTGACTGTATTACAAAGACTGGGACATTCTTGTGCTTGACTTAAGTCCAGTGTGGATTTTCAGGGGCAGGGGGAATCCTGAAGGCTTAACAGGCTTATCCCATCCTGTTATCCCTCATAGTCATCCTGTCATTTTCACATGCCTCATGCCCGGCTCTAAGACAACAAATATGATCTGAGTCTAAATATGTGTTCAGTCTTAGAGGGTACTGCTTTTCATTATTTTATTATAGGGGTCATGACCTCTGAGGCACAGGTGTCAGTCGTAGGTCTCGTTTCTTTCATCAGTTTTTTAATAATAAATTTCTTTGTGCTTTCATTTTATGTCCAAGATGCTGATGGATCAATGAGTCGTAGAGTTTTGAGATCCTACATTTTTTTTTAGGGAAATAGATTTTTTGTGTTTTTACCACTCAATTCCTTGAAAATGACCTGCTTTGTTATATTTGTTAACATTCTGCAGAGACAAAAATAGTATTTAGCTCTGACAGTGTTTATGTTACAAAAACTGAGCCCAAATGACCTAAAGTGTTGATTCTTATTCATAAAAATTTGGAGGTTCCTTCTTCGTTTTATCATTTTTGGGAAAGATTGATTGTTTAATAAAAGCAACCAAACAAAAAGCGAAAACATTTTCCATCTCTAGCGTTCTCCTTCAGAGCACCTTAATGTTTATCATCACAGCAGAGAAATACTGAAGATTAAAAACACTGAGGCTGGAAGTTGTCAGGCATCATGATTATCGGTGGTTTTGGCACAATAACCCAGAGAAAACTACTGGGAGTCAGAACATCTATCACTGGTGTGATGACATGTTCATCTGTGAAGATAATCTGTTTGTTATGTAATTTTATGTGCTTTGTGTTCTTTAGAGAAAACAAAAGAAATATAAGAAATAAGCTGCTAGTCTGGAAGAGAAAGATCCAGATTGTGTATTTTGTGATTGTTAAATACATTCTGTCAGTCCTTGAATAATTTATTTAATTATAATTTAAAAATAACAACAAAAAGTTGCTTAATTGACCAACTTTTGAGGTAAATAAATAGAGTTCACTTTAAATTTGTGCTTGAGATTTTGAACTGAAAGTAATTACAAGATTAAAACTGATTTGAGAGTGACAGAGTTAAGAGATTAGTGCCAGGGATGTAAGACACATCAGGTAGAGTCAGCATTCTGTCACAACAAAAGTTTGATTTGATTTTCTTTGAGGTCTTTCTGAGTATCAGATGAACAAATGTGATATTCTCATCCTCCTCATGGTAATTAATAACCTTTTTAGTGCCACTTATTTTAACTAAAGTGTGACTGCGGTTCAGTGGCTAGCACTGATGCCTCAAAGCAAGACGTTCCTGGGTTCAATCCCTGGTTTGGACCCGGGGGTCTTTCTGTACAGAGATGGAATGTTGTCCATGTGCTTGCGTGGGTTTTCTCCATGTAGACAAAAAAATCAGCAATGGTTAGACTGATTTTAGGCCCAGGCCTCATTTGCAAAAGAGATGGGATTTGCATGGTTAAATTTAAATAAAGCCAAATAATAAAAGCTAAATGTTCAATATTCACATTTCATAGCAACCTCAGGGTTATACCAGTTGATCTGTGATTGGGAAGAGCTAGGCTCCGCTAATACTTGTAACTACGAAAGGGTCTATTACATTAGTACTGTGGAGGGATTTTGATTTAGTATCTAAAATAGGATACTGAGACATTTTTTTTATGTATGTTACCAGTTACCAGTGTTTCACATGGTGGGACAGTTTCACAACATAAATCTCGTCTTTTGAAGTTACTAGTTAGGAAGTTGTGTTTTCTTTATGTGTCCTACTAATATCAGTCACACTGTTTGAATATTTAATGAAGAACAACATTTAGTGTTAACAAAACAAAATAAAAAAGCGTGCACAGTTCTTATTTTAATGCCACTTGAATTGTCTACAAAAGTTTGCACTTTACTGTAGGTTGACCCTTTTTCATCCACCATCCACCCATAATAAGTAGATTGGCTATAGTTTGTTGTAGGTCTGGTAGCCAGATGGCTTTGCTCAGGTCATCCCAGTCACAACTGTTTCTGTTATTTAGGACAAGTTGATGCAAGAAGACAGTACAAAGGAGCACAATCATCACATGTCAGTTTATGTGTTCTATGTGTATACAGTTGTACCAAAGGCTGACTGATACTGTAATTCAAAAGCATGTTTTAGGAAAGTTCACCTTGTTTGGGGTTTCTCTCATCTGCTGTGTGTCGATCTGATGCCTTCTTCCCCGGGTCATTGTGCCATGTCAAATAGCTGCTGTAATTTTCACAGCCTATCAGCCCCCAGCGTGGAGCGACTCCTTGACACTTGTCCCCCTGTCTGCTCTGATATGGATGTCTGCACGAGACAGGCGTTAACCTCAGTCTGATACGTCTTCTTCCTCTGTCTGAAACACACAAACCGCTTCTAGGAAAATCTAACTGGACCAGAAAGGAGGTTTTCTTTTTAGGATTTGTCTGGTTTTATTTGTTGACTGGTTGATCAAATGCATCTGAAGTCTGGTTTGGAGCTCGTTTAATTAGAGCGTGTTTTACTAGGCAATAACAAAAAAAAAGAAAACCATAAAGAAAAAAAATATTTTGAAGATAAAAATTCGCTTTAAACAATAATAGTTATCGTTCGCTTGCATGATGCTTCCATGACTGGTTGATTCATGTGTTTACC
>JARVJO010000164.1:10455906-10487516 GCA_031762555.1 Cynodonichthys magdalenae | reverse complement strand
GGGCTCCGTGCTGAAGGGAGGGGGGGGGGGGGGGGGACTTATCTTTTTTGCAGAAACATGTTGAGATCTCAGACATCCAGTCCTACTGTCAGGCTCAGCAGGGTCCATCAGATCTCTTCATTCATCTGAGGAATAGTCTTGGATTTTTACTAATCTGTAAAGATTAGTGCGAGTGTTCTTTTTGTGGACGAGAAGCAGCTGGGTTTGTTCTTATCCTAGCCAGTCAGCATCTCACGCTGCTAAAAAGTTCTTTTATTTACAATTTATTATACATACAATCTCCTGGTGTGATGGATGAGTTTTATTTTAGGCTCCAAACAAGCTCCCCTGCTTGGGCACATAAAAAGTAAACTCTTCAAATTTGTGGATTTGAAAGTAATCTGTTTGTTTAAAAGTAGATTCTACATTTTAGTGAAAATAAGTGTATCTAAGAAATGCTTCATGTGTTGGATATTTTGTAACATATATCATGAAGGAATAATCTCTGCTGCCATCTTTTAATATATTATGGTTTGATTCTTTTGCACAAATAAACCCACACTGCAGTGTAGTACAAGAGGATGTTTATTGAACAAATCAGATCTCCACACAAACAGTAATCCTGCAGTAATGAGTCTAAAATAGCACCAAGTTTTATTTCATTAAACCATAATGCTAATATAAAGTTTTATATATTTATATAAAAAGGGGAGTCAGTTCAACAAAAAACTTTTGTTCAGTTGCAGGATTTCTCAGAATATTATTTCTGGTTTACTATAATCTTCTGGCTCTTAAGATATTTTAAAACCTCATATAATCATTTAAAAATAGTTGAGTAGGTCTACTGGATGAGTTCTTCTTTGTTAAATTTTTTTTCCGTTTCTTATCCAAGAGACTTCTTCAATCAAAACTGTTTGTTCACATGAGCAAACAGCTTACCTGTAACTCCTCAGACTCAGTGATGGGCACAGTTCCACTAAAGCACTAATATGGGAACTAATTTCCTTGTTAGCGCTTTAGGATTTATGCTAATGTTTTTAATCCATTAGTGGATTAGCACTTGCTAAATTTATGGGCTAAATTTAGAAGCCCTAACTGAGGTCTTTAAATGTCTTTGATCAGCATTATTATTAACAGGTGAGGGTGAAAGCTGTCACACATATCATTCATTGTGTGTCACTTGTCCACTATACTGACAATATTCTGTGCACAGTAAATATTATCTCATGACAGCAAATCTTTATAGGTTTGAAATACATACAAACTTTATAGTCTGACTGACTTTACTCTGACTCACAGTTTTAGTTTGTAGTCAACAACAATTCTTTGTCCTTACGTGGCAGCAAGGCATTGGAGCTACGTCACTGGGTGACATCCCCAGTCCCATCAAAATAATTAAACTTTTCTTCATTGAGCATTTTAATTTAAAATAATCCATGCTTAATTTTTTTTTCAACCTGGACATTCAAATCATCTTTCTTGTAAAAAACAATTCAGTTTATTCTAACATGTGTTTTGAACTCATCTGTAAAGGCCCCTCTCACTTTGATCCAACATTGCTCGAGGCACATAGATCAAAGTTGACCTGTTTCTTCCTTTGCCCGTACATTAATAAAGAAAAATATATATTTACTCTAAAGATTTTGCATAATCTTGCGATGACACAAACTAACACAAATGATAGTGTCAATTTAGCCTCAACAGATAAACTGAGCACAAAAAGTAAGGAAATAAGTTTTGTTTGTTTGGTAGATTATTTCTTTGTTATAGCAGTTAATTTCTCTTTTAAATGGTACCACATTTGTAAGGAACATGCATTTGTGGTATGAGCAGTAGAGTGGCATATGTGGGTAGCGCCAAACCTTCTCTTCAAATAAATCTATCAAACAAATGTCGTTACTTTTATGTGTTTGTCATTTCAATTTATGCAGATTATGACAAATTTGTTGCAAAATAATTCATTCTGTTTGGGACTAATGTTGCTCTTTTTTTGCCAAATGGATCTGATCCTGCAGAAATCTTAGAGGGAGGAGGAGTCCCTGTCACCTTCCAAAAAAAAAACAAAAAAAAAGGGAGCTTTGAATTATGGCTCTCTGGTAATTTATACTCAGCAGTCAGTGGGATGGTTATCTTAATGTACCATAAAGAAGTGAAAATCCAGGAGGAAATGATTGTGGTATTTAGTTTAGAAAGCCCAATGTACCAGTTTCATCTTTTTACATGAATGTCACTGCTTTTTTAGGTTGCTTTTCTTTTACACAACTTAAAACAAAGTATTTTTATTTAACATTTTTGCACATTGTCTTTGTTCTACGGTATCAAAGAAAAGATCTTGCTAATCTAAATGCAGTCGTTTTTTCACAGCTCAAATCCTAAAGATGCTTTACTTCAAACATTGGAACAGTAGCAGAGGAGAACAGCCCTCGTAAGCAGTAATAGGAGTGGACAAACTGCAGCAACACAAGAGCCACAGTGTCCTCAGCTGCCTCAGGACAAGAGTCGATGTGTCGGGAGAAAAAGATGAGAGAGGGAGGAGAGAAAAAGAAAGGTGGAGAGAGCAGTTTCCTCTGAGTCAAGCTTTAGTCATGGAGTCAGACTTTCTGTCAATTTTTAAAAATTCTCTTGATCAGGATTAATCCCGGCTTTGTAATAGTTGTTCAACGTTTTTTTTTTAACTTTGGACATTTTTTTTTACTCATTTCCAGTCCGGTACCTGACCATTTTCTAAAATTTGTTAAGTGACTCGATTCTGTTCTATATGGATCATTCAGGCATAAAAAGGCTCATAAACTCAAGAGATGAATCAATGTTGCCATACATCACAAACAAATTGCCAATTTTAAATGGGCTCTTTGTAGCCTTTAAAACAAGATACAACTTGTTTCAAATTCTTTAGTTGAAATGATAAGTAAAACACCAACAAATTTTAGGAGTTAGATAAAGAGCGAGAGTCTCATGGACCAAGTCTTTTCATCAACTGCAGGGTTAAGTGTCGGCTGCATGATTCTGATCCCGGCAGCTGTTTTCTGTCCCGCTGTGCTGTTTGTAAGAATTTAAGCAGATAAATTAAAAAGTGTATCATGTGTGACATCCTCCTTCACATCCATATTGTCACCCCTAGCAACACTTGGCTTCTTTGCTGGGGCCTCGCTTTTCCCCCCCTTTCAGTTAAATACACTGACAGAAAGTAATAATAATAATCTGTCTGAATACATTTTTATAGTTTGAACAAAACAAAAGCTTAAGGTAGTTGTGTATGCTATTGCTTTCTATAAACAGCCAAAGAGTCAGAAATCCTTTTTTTTAAAGACATTCCTTCAAACAACTCGACCAGCCTTTTATAAATGTTTTTTGCTCCCAAGGTGCTGTTTGGCTCCCTATTGAGTTATCCTGTTTGTTTACTGACTTCTGCACATGAGGAAACAAAAACAGCTCAAAGCAAAAAAAAAAAGAAGGGAATAATGTGAGTGGAGCAGTGGAGAGTCTGCCAGTGTCACGTTTGTGTCCTGGTAGCACAAAGATACCACTGACTGCACAGAGAGAGAGAAATCAGTGTGGAAATGAGCTCTGTGGTTTGGGCCTGCTGGTACAAGGTTTTAAAAACGAGTCAAGATCAAAAAGACACCATTTTACCCTAAAAAAGTCAATGCAAATGAACTTGTTTGCATAATTTAAATCATTTATTGATGTGATATTAAGGAAGCTTATTGTAAACATTGTCTCAAAAATGTTTGCACTGACTGTAGGTGTTTAAATATTTGCTGAATAGTACTCTTCCATAGTGTATAACCTTCACTGATTAAACATGGGCAACAGGCCTTTTAAAGCTTTGATTTATTTGCATTCACTATTTATCTCGAGGCATTTAACTTCCAACAGCCTCCTGTATTTTGATGAGCATCTATTTCTTTTAAAGTCTTGGATTTTGTTTCAAAGCCAAAACACCAAGCATCGGTGGACAAATCTGATCTAAAGCCAAATGAAAAAGGAACTCATTCTCTCAGAGGAGGTGATTTCTTTGGTTAAATATTTGTTTTCTCAGCAAACACATATTTTAGGTAACTTTAGTGCATTGATTAAAACGTTGCGTTTTGTCAAATTATAATGAATGAATGAGTCGTTAAAATTAAAAATCTGAAATACAATCTTAAATCATTTTGAAGCTCTTTTTGAGCAGTAACTCCAAATAACAATTTTGAGCAGTAAGACCTTACATTTTTGTCATTTTCCTTGTGAGCGTTTTTTCTTAATATCCAATTTTTTTTAGGTTTCCTCTTTAAAATTACATTAAAAACTCCTCATTAGAATAACTTAAAATTAGGATTCAGACCAAATATCAGTGGGTTATTTTTTAATTATCTCTGCAACCTCTCATGATAACACAACAATCCAGGTATCAAAATGTCTCTTAGCAGGAGTCTGAAAATGTGCTTATACATCATTTTGACTAAATTAGACTTCAGCCTCAGTTTGATGTGAATATAATATACAATCTAAAGAAGAGCAAAAGATCAAATGCTTACAATCAGATTATATAAGTTGCCTGAAACCAATGTTTTCCTAATTTATATTTTCGTTAAAGAAACCTTTGCCTCAGTTGTGCATTCACTGTGGCATTTTCATTTTAAACCCTTTTCAAGACTGAAGCCTGTTGGTGAAAGGAATTAGTTTTGTAGGCAGTTGTCCTCCAGTTTTGTAGGAAATTGCCTTTTTTTCCCCTCTCCCAGTATGACCTATAGTTCAATCATCAATCACTTTTCCTTTTCTCCTGTTTTTCCCCCCTCACAACTCTCAGCCATTTATTTCACCGCTCCTCTTTCGTTTCATCTGCACACTTCATCCTCCTCTCCTGCCCATTGTTAAAATCCTCCCATATGCTCTGCTCCACCAGAGCAGGTGGCAAACCACAGGTGCACCCGCCCCCCACGCCTCCTCTTGCACTGGCGCCCATCCCGTGCACCCAAACCCATGTTTCTGCTGGGCTCACTAATTAGCTGTGGACGTTCTCATCAACCTCTTAGTGGCCTTGAAGCAGCACTCGTATTCCTTATTTTTTTCTTTTTTTTTGCTAATAGTCCCTTTGTGAATGTAAGAGTGTAATTTTCTTATTGCTGCTCCTTCGTCTGTATCACCAATTTTTAAGGATGGATTAAATAGTGGCAGAGCTGTAATTTCCTAATCACATTTTAGCACATTAGTGATTTACTGAAGAAAAGAAATTAAAAGGGATCACAAATACGGCATGAAGAAAGGGCAGTCAGTGAAATTCAGCAAATGATTCCCCTGAAAACTAATGTTTTAGAAGAGTTATGAAAATTATTTTGCAAATTAATGCCATTTAAGAGCACCTGTTATTTTACACTATGTTAATAGATGTTTTATTTGGGATTTTTTTAATCTTACATGTACAGATTTAAGAAAAAAACAATCAAGACAAAAACAAAAAACAAAAACCAAGAATCTTCTTTCATCCTCTTGTGAACAAAATGAAGTTAAAACTGCTCCACAGAAGCGCTCTGCTCATGCTCCTCCAACACTGATGGAGTTGTCGATGAGTGAGAGCTGCTGCACTTTAGGAGAGGAAACATGCTGAGAGGGTGGGAGATGTGACACGACTACTAAGCTTTATAAATGGATAAATGAACCCCTATATGGATGAGGATGTCCTGAGAATAAAAGCAGCAAAGAGGATAGAAGAGGATGAGAGAACATGTCAGCCACATTGGTCTGATAATCACCTGCAGCATCTTGATGGTAGTAACTGCTCTCCATTTCTGTCTGTCCTACCTTTCAATGAGCTCCAACATTTTTCAAAGACACAAAACATTGAATTCTTTGTATTCTTTAGAGGTAGCTTTACTTCAGCCTATGGCTGCTGCCTCTTGAATAATTCCATTTGTTCCGCTTGGAGGATTGTTTCCTACTTTCCTATGGTTGCACACAAATGTCTACTTTTGGTTCACTTTCTTAGACTGTTAGAACGTTTGGCTTACATCCCAAACCTGCCTGTGAACTAGGGATGTAAATCACCAGTTTTATCACAATACGATATTATAATGATTTGTTTGGATGACATTACAATGTTTCTCGATATCACAAAGTCTGTCATAATGTTCTTTTGATTCAGTTCATTTCACAAGTCTGCAATTATTATGATGCAATATCATATGTCCATCAAATACAATCAAGATTGTGTTAGATGGACATTTGATATTGAATCACTGGTTATATGAGGACGATATGGATCAATATTTTAATTTTGCCTTGATGTAATTAAATCATTAATAATTTAATCAATACATCAATGTGGATCGATGTATTGTTACACCCCTACTGTGAGCAATATGAGTAATATACATACAGTATATAGTTCAGGTCTAACAAAGTGGAGTCCTCTGGACAAGTTTCTCAGTCTGAAGAGGAAATGTTTCAATAAAAAACCTGTCTAGAGGACCTGACTTAAACTTGTGATATTGAGATCCATCGGGATATATAGTATGCAGATTATTATACATATGGAGGATTGAGACTGTGTGAGTATACATTAAGGAGTTAAAAATATATTAAATAAAGTAAAAAAAAAAAAAGCCTGACTGATGCTTCGCTTACTTTAGCTTACTTTATGTAGAATGGTTGGTGGTAGATAAGAAGACTAATAAGTGGACTTTAAGTATTAAACTGTCTTTCTATTTTTTCTGTTTGTTTTTTTCAACAGAAACATCCACCTACGATGCCTCTGGCTTCTCACCTTTACTGAGCAGCTCTGCAGTCACAGGTGCTCCTACTCATCCACTGACTGAGCTGTCGGTGGCAGAGGAGGTGCCTTTCCAAGTGGTCCGTTCAGATGTTGACCCCGAGTCCGAGGGAGGAGGTTTGTCAGGGCAGCCGGCCTTTTCCTCCGTCTTAACCGTGATGGCAGAAACTGTCAAACATCCTGCGAGCCTTGATCAAAGAGCCTTGCCGACTGTCAGCAGGGACGAGACTCACACCACCCAATGGCCTTCACGTAGCTCCAGCCGAGGCTCAGACGAGTCCTCTTCCTCATCGTCGTTTGTGGGAGACAGCTTCGGAGCGAGCTCAGGTCTGATTTTCAGCATGTCTCAAAAACCCACAACACTCCCTCAGGCCGTTTGGTCCCATGTCTCCAGTCCATCACATACATCATTTTTTAAGGATGGAAAGAAAAATCTCTCATCATTTCCATTTTGGTCGTTGACATCAATGTCCTCATCAGCTCCAGTCACGTCCTCTGTGCCTTCATCCCTGTTGTCTTTATTTTATCTGTCATCTTCCACTGAGTGGATAAACAAAGCTGTTTCATCTCGGGGTCAGGGAACTGTGTCCAGCCCTGCTTCTCAGACTGAGACAGCAGCACTATCATCTGCAGGGCCTCAGGGTTGGACGGATAGTCTGACAACTGCAAAACCTACCTCTCTTACAGTCCCTGACCTACATGTGGTTACACAGGAAATGCAGAACGCCACAAGCAAACCAGCAAACTTTCTAAATGAAGCAAACACAAAAAGGCGCAGTGAAACTACAACACACTCTTTGTACTCACTGGCAGAAAAAATCCCTGAAAAGTTCATCAATGCTACGAGCAGGTACATGTCCTCGGGAGCAAAAATCAGCACAAATATTTTATATTCTACTCCAAACAATGGTGTGAATTTCTCAGATAATTTACCCACTCAAATTCAGAACAAGAGCTTGAACTCTGTATCTGCCAATAATCTTGAAAGCAGCTATTCATTTTTGTTCAATCAAGAGAGTCAAGCTGTTCAGAGGCAGCAGGGAACTTCACAGATTCCTACATCAGCGCTGCTGTCTGCTCGTGCTAAAGGCTATTCACTTTCCAGTCATGTCACACAGCAGATGTTACAACGAACAGCATATATTCAAACGGAAGACAAGACCGCAGCAGATAGTAACAATTTAGCTCACAAAAGCAATGCAGCAAATCCATCCGTAACACCAACAATGGCCTTCACACCCAGCAGATTGTTTTTTAGAGTTTCTTCATCAGATCAAACGCTTCTCTCTCAAACTGTGCCCGACAAACGAACACGTATTCAGTCTAGCACCGAGTCCTCAGAGCATGCATCTAATCCCGGTGATTTACTGATGGCAGTGGGTCGCAGCAGTCCCAGACTTCCCGCCATCAATATAAATCACAACCAGAGAGAAATACCAGGAGCAGAGTTCAGATCTGCTTCTACACAGGCTCACTTGGATAACTCACTTCCACTCACGCAGCTGAGACCTGAGTCTGGTTCCATCTTTCGTTTGAGTACTGAAGCGGAAGTGCCTTTGTCCACATCGGATTCAGATTTGCTTAAAAATGTTCAGGAATATATAACAGAAGCCGATCGTGTAAATGATGCAACTCACAGAGGTCAGACGGCTTTAAATATTATATTTACTCCAAACGGTAGGACAAAGTCTGCTTCAGATCCAACAGAGTTTTCAAAATTTATAACATATAAAAACGAGCATCAAAGCAGCTCACACCATCCTCAGTCTCCATATTTACCTCTCAGCTACTCAAATCATGATCCTAAAGAAGATCCAGTCCAAATATTTGTCAGTAAGGAGGTTACACAATTGTCCTCCTTGGAACGACCTCTTCAAACACAATCCTTTTTTAGTTTCCTCAACAGTTTTCCTACACCTGCTTTACCTTTTGAAAATTCTGTGGAGCTAGCAGGATCCACAGCTGAAACCTTTGCTCCCATAAAATCACAAGGAATTGCTGAGTTCCAAACAAAACCAAGAAACTCTGTTACATCAAACGTGTTGCACAGAGATGAGCCTTCAGCACGTTTTCATCCAAACACTGCAAGGAGTTACGTTTCTCCTTTTTTCCGTGGCAATGGAAAGTCTTCCGCAATTTACAAGACAAGCCATCTTTCGGAGCAGCTCACAACACGCCTCCCAGCTTTTATGACTTCAGAAAATCTCTTTGTGTTTAATAATGTCTCTGAAAGTTCTGACAAAAAATCATTTGGTAAATCCCCTTCTCCTGAAGCGTTTGATGGTGCATTAGAACATGTTGGAAGAACTTCTCACAAAGGCAACGGCACTTTTTCTCCTCTGGTGGAATCAGAAAACATTCTGACACTGAAAACAAATTTTTCTTCTTTGGGATTGATCACCAGCGTGAGGAGTGATAACTCAAATTCCTTTTTGGGCAGACAAACAGCCATTTCCTCTGAGGTAACTAGCTCCGTCAGTGACGGACAGAACAGTGTGCAGACATCGAGTGCTATTTTCAGCAGCTTTGGCACAAAACTAATGACTCTGTATACAAAGCGGAAAGCCACCAAGCCTATGCCTCTTCAAAGCAGTGCTTTTAAACCAGAAAATGCATCTAGTGCTTTTGACAGGGCAAAATCTAATTTACCAGCAGATGGCTCATCATATGAACATCAGAAGCTGGAAGACAGACAAGAGCATAATGTGGATATATTGAATTCAGATGATTCAACATCTGTCACCAGTGATCCATATCCAACTTATCCAACTGTTGGAGAGGTTCCATATATTACCTATGTCAAAGGAAGCTCAGAGTATTTGGAGGGAAGTACTGATTTGCCTCCTGCTTATCTCAGATCTGCTGTTGCTGTCAGTTCACTGCCAGAAGTCAATTCTAACACTGCTGCTACATCAGCCTGGAGTTCAGATGTTTCCCTGCCTCTCTCTTTTATAATTACTGATTCTGAAACATCATCATCTCAAACTAATTCTTTTGCATTGGCATATAAGAGTGAACACAGGGCGCCTGTGGTTGATCTTCAGTCTCCTGAATCTGTGTCTGACTTTGCTGTTACACCTCCAGACTTTACCACAACTAAGAAGGGATTAGTCTCACAAACTGATGTGTCATCATCTTTGCTTCAATCTTCATCGTCATCATTGTCTTTTTCATCATTTTCATCTTCTTTCCCTCAGTTTTCCTCCTTATTCTCGAAACCCATCACTCCATTGTCCCATTCAGATGATATATTGCAAGAAAGAGCAACTGTTCACCCAGCATCATCATCTGTTTCCGTAGAATCCACTTTTTCTTTGCCATCACCAAATTTGACGTCTTCTTTAGGTTTTGATCACTCACAGAAAGTGACTGGAACGTTTCTTCTTACAGAACCAGAGATCGATGAGTTAACCACAGAAACATCCAAATCAGCTGTGTTCACTTTCCCCAAAGACAAAGAGACAAGTTTGAACCCCTCTCAGTCAGACAGGATTATCCTTTCTGCTGATCCCATCGAGGGGACATCTCAGGTATCACCAGTGACCCCCCAGCAGGTCACCACAACAGCCTCCGTGATGCTAACTACCACAACTTTAGCTTCAACTACAACTCCCCCCACCACTAGCACACCTTCTGTAAAAGTAACAACACATTCAATCTCCACAACCACACCGCAACCCACACCTATTACAAGAACCACAACCACCACCACCATCAGGACTTACACCAGCAGGAGAACCTTCACGTCACCCATCCAAAGAACAAGCCCCCCGAAGGGGGTCACCACCGTCTTCATCTCACCTTTCACCACAACCACAGAGCCTCCACCGCCACAGTGCAACATCACAGAGAGACTGTGGGTCAAAACAGGTCAGCAAACATTTTTATTCAAAATTTAAAAAGTTTTCTTTTTCCTTCCAGTGTTTTTTTTTTTTTTTGATACACTGTGTCTTTTTTAGTTGTTTCAATCTATGTGAGGAGGAACCGGCTGGACAGCATTCAGAGACAGAACCTGCGAAGGGGACTAAGTCAAGGGCTCAGAAAAGCTCTGAATGATACGACTGCACAAGCACAGGTAATGTGGAACAAATGTGCATGCTTTCATACTGTATGTGTGTTATCAGATTAAAGATACATGTATATTGTTTACGTTGCATGGATAATCCAAATTTTAATTTTTTTATTAACACGAGGAAGGAATTTCTCTGCTTTTTTTTCTTTCATATTTTATCAAGTTTAACAAACTTTTCAAACAAATGAAACAAAAACTTTGCCACTGCAGCCAAACACACAAAATTCTTTGTGTGCCTCATAACATAGAAGCCACTGCCTCAACATCCAGTACAGCGTAAATTAACTTTGTGTTATTAGTTTAATAACCTTTAGTGATTGAACACATTAAGCATGCTGGAGCTGAAAGATCCTGGGACCAAACCTCTGGTGAATGTACCATAAATAAAATAACTGAACATCTTTATCTTGTACATTGATTAAATATATGTCTTGTCTAACATACATTTACCCATATAGTCTTAAGGAAAATACTTGTATCTCTGTATGTTAGCATACAAATGAAGTACCATATGTATGCATGTATGATATGATTTTGCGACCCCCCATTTTTGGAGCGGTCATAATTGTTGACCTGCATTCTGAACTATGATGTGACAGTGTTCATGAAGGAATTACCAAATAAGGTCTGGACTTACCAACTAACATTTGGTCGTCTTCATTCTCTCTAAGTCAGACTCTGGCTCCACCATGTAAGGCTGCATGAACATGTCTTCTGTTGTTGACATCTTCTGTTTCACTATATAGTTGTAAACCACTATCAAACTAGAATGGACTGCTTTGGAAGCTGGAGGGGGGCGGGGTGTGAAGTGCATCATTTGGATTTAAAGAGACAGCATCAAAACGAGTTAATCAGAAACATACATCAGAAAAGGGGTGAAAGAGGGGCTTGTGGCGTTAAAATAAGGACGAATTCAGAACAAAGCATTGCAGTTCCACTTTATATAGACCCCAACTGAATGATTTAAATGTGCAAAAGGATTGAAAAGCATGATGTGTCTCCTTTTAAAAAATAAAATCTTCAATAGAAGTAGTTTATATTTGACTGTGCTCAGGGACTTCTCTGTTATTCCCCATGCAAATGTAGAATAACTGATGGGGGGATATCAGCATCACACACTGAATACAAAACCGAAAATAATCAATGACAAACATGACACTGATCATGCTGGATTTGAAAATGAGAAGCTGGGATAAAAATGGATTGCAAAGCAGTCTGCAAAAAGGAGCAGGATAGGTAGCAGCTTACAAAGCACTGGATGAGATTTACCAGTTGAATATGTAGAAAGAAAACAGTTTATCGACCAACTATCATGGACTGGCACTGAGACGGGCTGATGTATCAATATATGAATGAACTCAGCATCAGTCTGCAACACTATGTCAAAATTTAATCTGTTTGTTTTAGAACCTGTCAATAAATGGCACACGGATTTGGGGTTTATTGTACTTAGGGAATAGCTGTACATTGGCTTCATTACACATCTTTTTATCACAGGTGAAAGCTAATACTAACATACTGAGCACCCTAATGTAGGCTGTGTGTGAAGAAATGAGGACCAAGATAGAAATTAGGTTGACTTTGTCCCAGAAGGCAGACCGTGGTGTCACATATTTGAGTAACTGTACCGATGTTAAAACAAGATGAAGATAAGGATTGCAGCTTATCTTTAGATGGATTACAAGAGATGTTTTTCTTACAGTCTCTTTGAAACTATACTGCAACAGTTGAATAGACACACCAGATCTGGTTGAACAAAAAACAAATCTAAAGAAGAACTGATGTTTTTTTCCAACAAACACGTCCAGTGCATGCACATCGTCTTTGTGTTTTTAGATTAGTCATTTGTGGAACCAATCATGTTTCCCACTGTGCCAGAGAGCATCCTATCTATTTTATCTCTGAAGTGGCCCTCTAATACCTGCACTTCGTGTGAATCTGGATTAACAGCACCACTTAGCAGGGCCAGGTTATTTTCAAGCACAACCACAGAAAACGGAAATTTGAACTCGCCAATGTTTTGTGTGGCCACAGCACATAGAAATGAATATTTACAGTTCAATTACGGTTGAACTCAGAACAAAACATTTAGTTTTAAATTTTCAGAGGATGAAGTGCCTTGTCAAGGTAATATGAAACTGAAATCTTTGTAAAGAGAAGTGTGGTCATACAGAGCTTTGTAGCTTATGTGAGGAGAAGGATTTCAAGTTTTTTTTGTTTCTTATTGATTTTGTTTCTAATTAATTAATGATTTCATCCTAAAACCTTTTATGCATGTTTAAGGATGTATAACTGAGTAGAAATGGAGACCAATGTACTGCCCTCTAGTGTTGTTTACTAAGCGCTCATAGCCAGAGTTAACAATCACTATCTAGACTGAATTTAGCTGCAGAAAATGAAGTTGTCTAAGGATTTATGTTTCTATAAAAATGCTTGTAACCCATCTTGGTTTTATATGGCTACATGGATAAATACATTTTACCCAATAGCAGAAGGAATTACACCTGTTACTTAAAATTTAAGTTAAATTTGTCTATAATAAAGAACAGTTCTCATATTTTGAAATCTTAATTTTATGAAATAGTTTTAAATGATCTTATCTTTTGTAATTAGTGCTTAAAATGTCCTCACTTTGAAAAAATAGTTTTTATTGAACTAGAACAATGAGCTAACAGCTCAAAGCACAAGTTTAAAGCGTATGAGAAACATATTTAATCTGAAAAAATATCATAGCAAATTTATAAACTTTCACATCATTGTTAGTTTGGAACTGCATGTTTATTCAGGCAGAAATGTCTTGATATTCCTGCAGAAAGTGCCTCAGGCTGCACCAAAGATACTGTTGCTGTTGCTTATTTGCCCTTAGAAAATAACCTTAGAATTTAATGTAAAAAAACATCTAATAAAAGAATGATGGCAGTGTAAAGGTTCAAAAAACAATAAAATTTGTCTGTGATAAATAATAATAATAATAAAAAAAAACTATGAAAGATTAGACAGCAATAATCCATGTTGGACCTAGCTTCACCTGCAGTAAGTGTCCGTGCATCAAACCAGTCAGAACTAAGCCCCATATTCATTTCAAAGAGCTACCTACAACAGGTAAGATATTCATTACTCACAACCTTTCCACAGATTCTAACATAAAAAAAAAACTATTGGAACTATCAGTTTAACATACTGGAATTTTCTGAACTCTTTACTGGGTTAGTTAAATAAATGTCTTGTATTTAATGTGCACTAGTATCAAATAGTGAAGCGTGTGCATGAGTTCTGCTCATGTGTAGCACATGGTCACCTTAATCTTCCTCTGTGATCTCAAAAGGCATCTAGCTTCAGCGCACTTCTCTTACCCATTCCAACATTGCATGGGTTAATTTTAGTCTTGCAGCTTTTATATTCAAAAGGAATGGAGCTGTTGGTTGAGGAAATTGCCTTTGTGTTTAATTATAGGTTAAAATGGTTGGGAGGAGAGACATGTGCCGAGCTGAGGCTGGAAAGATAACGAGAAACGAACTGAGTGAAAGGAACCGCATGGCCAAAACAGTCTCTTTTGAATGATTTTCCGGTCTTGTTCTGTAGCAAGGGGGTCAACTGTGAGCTGAAACTTTTCAAATGTCAGGTGTAAGATCTTTTTGATTACTATGCCCCAGTCCGTCACAGGCTATGAAACGGAATTAATAAGTGCGTTTGAAATGCAATCTCTTAATAACACCTTCACATGGGTCGAGGCTGAGGATGAAGCGATAATAAAGAGCTCTATTCACGGAGCTCGCAACAAGGCTGAATTGTGTGGAGGTAGAAGAGTAACTTTCAGCTCTAGAGACAAGAGACTCTCAGTGTTTTTCCCTCCTTCTCAGCTCAGGCATTCAGATAACTGATCTGAATGATTTCACCTGTCCTAAAAAAAAACCCAAAAAACATCTGAATCTGTCAGCGTTCCCTTTCCAGTTTCAAAATGAGAGAGGTTCAGAGAAAAGTCAAAGTCGTCCTAACAAACACACGAACAAGCTCCTGTGTCATGATACGAATTTGGCATTTGTGAGAATGTGAAGAAAATGATACCCCTGACTTAAACTTACCTGACAGTCTCGCCTACATGTTTGTACTTTTTGACCTTCTTCATGCTCATCCTCCTGGTTCATACCCACAACCACACCACATCTTTGCACTCTCTTTTGTGACTAGTAGATATCAAGTTTTCAGTGCATCATTCGTTCAGTGTTGTTTTCCCATGTGTTTGAGTATGAACCCAAACCTGCTTCAGTTGGGATTTCCAGTTCCTACAGTAATAAAAGTCCAAATGCATCTAATACTATTGACTGTAAAGATGTTCCAGAGGGCTGGGACAGTTCAACCCGATATAAAAGAACATCCTGCTAACACCAATAATCATTTGGCCTACAAGTGTAATGGGAATGTGTTTAATTAGCATTTAGTCCCATATCAAATAGCTCTGTAGTTGGTGTGCATTGATGGGAACATAGCACCCAGTTGTACAATTTAATTTTCAACAATAACGTTGTACTTGGAGCCGGCTGCAGGAGTTGGAACATTGCACATTTTATTTATTTATTTTTACCAGAAACACATATTTAATGACCATAAAACTGCACAGTGAAGATGACAGCGACATCTTGTACACTAAAAGAGACAAGCTTGGTAAGAGTTTACCTGCTGCAGAACAGCTTGCAGCTTTTAGAACTGCTGTGGAGGCTGATTTTGGCACTCTAGTCATAAAATGACAACAACTAAAAAAAGAAATAAAATTTAAAGTTCAATGCAGCCTGCTGGATAGAGCACAATGCCAACACTTTCTGCTAAATAATATATTGTGTGATGAAACACACTGCTACTTGTAAAGGGAAAACATTGAATTAGTTTAAGTGGGAGCTCCCATGTTTAAAGAAAATCCGGTACAACAAGCTACTTCTGGTGTAAAGAGTTGTAAGATAACAACAAACAATCAGAAAAAAGAACTTGGTGAAAACCAAAACCTATGTTATCCAGGAAACTGTCCCTAAAAACATTGGTGGTTTGTATTTTGTTCTGTATGGTTGAAAACAACCTTAAAGATAGAAATTAATTAATAATTTCATTTACACTTTGAACATTTTATATATGTTTGCTGGTAAAAATGCAAATCACTGAACTGCAAATCTGGTGTAACATCATCAGTTATTGATTCAATCATGCTTAATGTATCTGAAAAAATCTTTATCAATCAATTTTTATCTTTATCAATCCAAGACATGACCTAGGCTTCACTTTTAAGGTAATGATTATGATTTGTATATTTCTATATTAATATGATTTATTTTCACAACCTTTCCTATTGAACTATTTTGCAAACTTACATAGGATAATATTTAAAAACATTTTAATTACACAATATGTACAAAGTGGGGCTGCACAGTGGGACTGGGGCTTTGCAGCTGGAAGGTCCTGGGTTCAAATCTTGGATTGAGGTCTTTTTTTGGCTGGTGATTGAATATTCTTCTGGTGCTGGTGTGGGTTTTCTCTGGGGACTGTCCTCTCACAGTTACCAATGATGCACACAAACTTACAGGGCTACAGTGAATTTATATAACTCATGATTATCAGGTACATGCACACTCCATAGACTTATATTGCCCACATAGAAAGCATAGTGACTACTCTTTGCAGCACCCAGTGAAACAAAAATATCATTTATACATAGATAAAAATGTGTTTTTGAAAAATCATTTGTTCATATAGTTTCTGTGTAATTATATGGCAATTTGATTACTTCAATTTAACAACTGGACTTTACTTACTGGTATTTTTGATGCATTTGTTTTTGACTGTTGGATTTGCATTACACCACTGCTCATATGACTCTGACTGTATCTGTAAGTAAAATACAGACTGAGGTTAAACAAAATTAATATCTTTCATTTGAATGACCTGCAGAGATTAAACTTTTTTTTTAAATTTTCCCTTCCTCGTCAGGTGGAGACTGTTTTTGGCTCTCCCAACATGACAGTGGCGTATCACGTGACAGGAGGAGACACAGTTTATCCTCCATCTGTGGTGATGGAGGGCTTGACATCATATGGCCGTGATAAGCTGATAGCAGACCTGCGACAGTATCTCCCCTTGGTAACTGCCTTGCCTTTCCCTGTTGCATTGTGGAGACCCCACCCTGCCACTGGCTTCCAGCTGAAAACAGGTCAGCTGCTGCTCATTCATCATGAAAATAAATAAGTGACAGATCAGCTTGAGATTGGCTGCTATTTTCCCCTGCTGTGAGTGAACACCAGAGCAGAGGTGATGGAAAGTGGAATATATGTTTTAGCAACACCACATTAGAGAAGGAAATTACATTTTCAGATTTCGAAAACATAAAGTTCACGTCTGCATTAGGCACATAAGATCTAAAGTCATGTTTTCTAGAGTTTCTGCTTACTGTATATACAGCTTATTAAAACCTCACCATGAAAGTTGATAAAGAAGCCTATTAAATATGCAGTTTCTTTACTTTTTCTGTTGCAGTGCTGCAGTTTGTAGGAATGGGGGATGATCCTCGATCCTGTCGCTTCTCTCAAATGATGGAACAGAGACTGCAGAGGGTGTTTTCTGAGGCCCAGACCAAAGTTCTTAAAGTTAAAAGCCAACTCACAGTTCAGGTATTGTGGTGATCTGCCGCCCTGCACGACTGCCCCTTTATTTTTGTGACAGGGAAGAAGTTTCTGTACTTAAAAATGTAAAGATTTAGCTGGATGTTACCTTTTTTTATTCTTGTCTGTTTGCAGAAAATTTCAGCACTTAAGTTCACTAAATTGTGTTTGCAGCATATTAGAACACAACTAACATATTTTTGTTTCCAGACATCAGTGTCACTATGTAACTTATGAGATTTGGCAGCCACAAACAGATGCAAATTGTGTGTAATTTGTGTAAAAATAATGTCTCTTAGTGTATCAGAGTGTGTCCTTTATAAACAGCTGCTTTTGAAAAATGTTAATTATGCTTGAGAGGCAATGTTTAAATTATTTTGATGAGCTGCCATATTAAATTGCATCAAAGGCAAAAAAAAAGATAAAAAATGGCACAGCTTTTTGCAAACTTTCATTCTTGTTTTTTTGTTGTTATGCTGCTGGAATATTTCATATAATTAGAGTGTATTCTGTCACTCTGCTTTTTCTTCTATACTTATTATTTGCGCATGACAGTATACCGCACTGACTTGGGCTATTTTACACTTTGTACTTCATCCTCTACTGTTTGTGGCCTAAACTTTTTCTGTTTTTGTTTGTTTTTCATAGATGCTAAGCGTCTCTCAGGCAGCAGGCTATCCTGCTGTGTCGCTGGTCTACACTGTAAAGAATGGAACTGCCTATCTTAACGGAACAGTTGCCTCAAACCTCCTCGGTCAGCTTTCTGCTGAGCTGGTGGGCTACTTCCTCTTCTATCCCCCACTTATTATTGCTGAACGTAAGTTATAGTTATGATAAAAACTACATCTTTTCATCAGGAAAAGTTGCTTGGATTTTTCTTTTTCAAAGGGGGTGGTAGTATTTTGCACTTTATAAAGTTGGTGCAAATATAAAGATGAAATCAAAATGGGATTCAAATGTTGATTTAATGTCGTAAAGGTTATTCTGAATGACGTTAATGAAGTGGATACGTCTGAATGACACCCAGGTTTGATGTAACTGGAGGTTTTTAAATGTTTAGCTGCCCCTCTCAGTTACAACCGTGTTTCAAAACTAAACCGATACAAGTAAGTTCATAAACAGTATCCACTGAAGACACATTCAGCTTCAGTCTACTTTAAGGATGTGCACAGACTGAGACAAATGAAGGGTGACAGAGAATCAGCAGTGGTCTAAACACCAGTCCCAGTGGAGTTCCAATCTGTTTTACCAGAGAGAATTATGACTGACACATGGCTCAGATGCTCATAAACTGAGATAATATTTTTGAGGGGATTTTATTAATCCTACCGATGAGAAATGATTTGTTTTGTATGATAACATTCTTGATAATTTCTCAGTAAAAGTTGTGAAACAGATCTTTTGAAGTTAACATGGGGATTACAGTTATTTTACACACACTCATGCACTCACAAACACACCCCATTTTACAAAGAAACTGTCATTTACTGTGTAAGAGAGAAAAAAAAATGTTTACTTTTCTGATTTAAGATATATAGTCCTATGTGTAAACAAAAGACACGGATCCTCAATGTAGTGCTCTAAAGTGATACGCATCAACAGAACACCCTCTATCAGCTACTGTAAGCCAAGCTGTCTTGTTTGTCACGTTTTACTTAAAGTCTCTGCAGACAGTAGCTAATAAACAATATGTTGCAAAATATTTTTTTTTCAGCTGTTGCCTCTTTTTGTCTAAACGTGTTCTTTAAAACTGGAAACCAACAAGGTCTTTTATCTGCTTTATGAACCTAAATAAAGTGCATATTTGTTGGGCTCTGAGTGCTGCAAATATGTAGATTTAATCTAGGCTGTGCAATAATGCATTCGGTACATGTGCTCATGGTGTGCAGCTTTTATAGACTGTTACAGATTATGTGAACACAAGAATCAACAGTGTCTTTTAGAATGTAGTTCTGTTGACTGAAAGCTCTGACTCAATAAACTCAAACAGGTGTGGAGAAAGTATAGAGTTTTTAAAAGCCCTCTGCTCACGATGCTCTGCTGTGTTTGAAGGCCAGCTTGTGGAAACGGCACCTTTTAACTTACTGTTCAAGTAGAAATACAACTTGAAGTGTTACAATGGTGTCTTACCAGCAAAGTGCTTCAATGTTTCTGGTTGTAAAAAAAAAACAGATTGATACAGTTTGAGCCTTAGGCTATCACTGAACACAGTCTTGAGAGGATTTTCTTCTGGCTTCTGATGGCAGCTGTTGTTAAAAGCATTTTATACTTCCTGTCTCAAAAATGCCATGAAGTATTTTCTCTCAAGCTCTAAGGTTCACTTGTTCTTAGAAATTAGTTGATTTCTAAACAGGTCACAGAGGACAGACACAGAAGACTGAACTTGATAGGCCAAAATTCCGTCTTTTAATTTCTCTCCTACTTTATGAGCTGTTCTGTGCAACTTGCAATGAATTTCGGGAAACAGAAACAACTCAAGACACAAAATTGAACATGGTTCTCTTTTGTTGTCACTGTTTTCCAAATCAGAATTTTTGTGTTTATAAGGCTGCATCCCTCAAATCCAGCCTGCAAATGATTTAGCTCATCATCCAGGTAATAAAAACAGTTTTGATTTATATACAGTTTAAAGAAGATAAACACAATTTGTGTTTGTAGGGCTTAGATTAAAAAGAAAAAAACAGTGCAATGATTGAATTAACCCAGAAAATGTAGTTAGAGGCAATTTATTTATTCGCCAAACAAAGAAAGAAAAAGACGAATACCTACAAAAAAGCGGGGGAGCAGAAACCGACAAAGAGGCAAACCCAGTGAGACAGGAGTGTAAAAAAATAAAATAAAAAAAACGATAGTGGGAAAAAGTGATTTTTTTCTCTCTGTTCCTGCTGTAGACTTACTGTTAGTAATATCACACCTTTCACAGGAGGTGTGAGCATATGCTGGCAGAGACTTCTTCCTCACTTCAAAGTCAGTTTTTGCAGTAAATAATTAACAGTGGGGGATTCTTCCAGCACCAGTGTGGGCTCTGGTCTAAAGACCAAATCTCACACCACTCCATTGTGGCTGTTTGCAGTCCTGCATTTCCCTGTGTAGGCTGGACTAACTGCAGTGTTCAGCTCTTCTACTCCTCCACCTCTCTTCAACTATTTCTCTCAGGTGGACTATAAGTGAAGCTGAGGGCGGAACATTTTTACACTCCCCTCAGAATGTGAAGGATTGTTTTAATAATTGCTTTCTACCCGAGATTTGGAATGACTTATAAATGCACTTCAGTTTTTATCCCCCACTGGTTCTTATTGTCAACCAGCAGCTCTTCATGTGAAAACCTTGTCTCGGGTTTTACCTTCATGTGTTCCGGGCTACCAGACTGCGTAAAAGTGATTTTGCTGACAGCCCTGCAGCTCTATCTATCACCAGTGCAAAAAAACTGCCTCGTTGCACCTCTCACCCCTCTCTCCCTCCCACCACCCGTCTCCCTCGTCATGCCTGAGTGTACAGTTCTGCGAGTCGGCTTTCACAGGCCACTGATACAGCGCCCACCCCCCCACTGCACCAGCCTTCAGCACAACAGCTTAATCAGGCAGGAAATAGATGTAAAAAGAACGCAGAGACAACCAGAGCTCAGACAGCTTAAAGCTCCTCGTCTCTTCTGTGTTCGTCTGACATCCAGTGATAATGAGGCTATGAACTGGGAGCTCAACCACTAAATAAATAAATAAAAAATGCCAAAGTGAAAACTTTTGCCCAATTTTTTGTATATTTTGGCCCAGATCTAAAAAAGAAAATGTTTCTCAAATCTGGCAATCAAGGACACATAGGGAAAAAAATGGTCAATCCTAATTAGAAAAGAAGTGTAAAAGCAAATTTTAAATGCTAATGTTTTTTGTTTGTTTGTTTGTTTTGCAGCAATTGAATATCACAATCTGAACACATCTATTGCAACAAGAGACTTCTGGGTTGTCACAGGTAAGGATGCCATTGCTTTTATTAGGCAAAATAATAAAAACAAATTGGTTAAAGGATCCATTCATCATCCTGCAGAAATGAGTTGCAGTTTCATTTTCCCTTTCTGTTGCTAAATTGCTGATAGGTGCACATCTGACAAGTTGTCAAATGCAAACTTCTTTGTTTTCATGCAGCAAAGCAGACATCAGCAAGAATACATTAGACAGAAAATCTCCTTTATACTGTAATTCTTGCACTGTCTGTAAGTTTAAAGGAGTTTGCTCATGTGTGGGCCTAAATGTCTCTTTTCATATAAGCAGTTGGGGGAATAGGAGTTCTTTAAAGCTTTATGACTGACCACATATGCTGAACTTCAACAATAAATCTCGGCGCTCGAGGGCACCCTTGCAGGTATTCAGTCATATGGATGGGTTTCTCAGATCAGACTCTGTGGCTCCTAACCTGCACGTTTGCAGCAATAAGTGGCCGAGTCAATACAAGGTCAGCACCTTCGTAATGAGATTTACTCAGACTGAGTAAGATGTACAACCAGCAGCACTGCCTTTTCAGCTGTTGATGAAGTGGAGCACCTGTATAGAGGAATTTCTCTGTTTTTTTTTCCATTTGTGTGGCTGTAGAGAAATGATGAACTAAATTGCTCTCTCTTTCTCTGTGTGTGTGTGTGTGTGGTCAAATGTATGTGGGGTCTCACAAAACATTTTTTTGTCCATAACTTACAAATTACACATATGTTTAGCTTGTTCGGGTATCTTTTACTGATGCACCAATTACTATTCGGTATAGTTATCATAATTCCTTAGTTAGGTGTAGTTATAGTGCCAGTCCAGTGACATTGGATACAGAAAATTTATTTGTGACCACAAGATAATATGTGACCTTGAGATAAAAAGCACATGACCATGAGATAATTTTGAGCAACCATATCTCTTTTGTGCTGTTTCTGAATGCAACATAACTCCTTCCGCAGTGAAGTCTCTGTAGCCATGTTTCCATAAATGTTTTTTTGATGCACATTTTGAAGTATCACATTAGAAAAGGTGGATGGAAATGGCATAATTTGCAAATACTTCCTCAACTTTGCAAAATAGTTTTTACGCTCACTATAGGAGCTTTTTTGGATTTTCCGAAAAAGAGTGAATGTGCAAAAGGGGAGATGGAAACACATTTGCAGAATAAATTTTGACATAGCAAACATTGCTGGACCCTCCTCCTGCTATTGGCGTCTTCCCAGATATTTCTGTCATGTGAAGAGAACTACTTTCTTTTTCTACGTCTCCGGACAGCATGTAGCATCGCCAATACTAATTGATATGACAGAATAATTACAATTTATAATTTTCCAACACATTTCAGAGCAACACATTCCTGATAACTTCTCTCCACGTCTGTGTAGTCCCCGCAAGTTTGCAACTTTACTTCTTGTTTACTACAGCCATGTGTACTATCAGTGTCTGACAAAATTACACTTTGCATAGATTCGCCCCAAGCCAGTTGATAGAAACACATCTGATGCGCATTTCTTTTTTTTTGCAACATTTTTGTTTAGTTTGCTCAAAATGCGCATTATAATTGGATGGAAACACTGCTAGTGTGAGAGGAGCTGTTTTGAGTGTTGAGCTTCAAAAAAAGAAAATAAAGTTTTTTGGACAAATTCAACTTGTATTTTTTGTATTATTCATTCCTATTTCCAAATAAAATTATATTAATTCTAGATTGTACATCTCTGCATGGCTATCACTGCAATAATTCTCTTGTGGCCACACATTATTTATCTTGTGGCCATGAGATAATACGAGCCACAAGATCTTTTTTTTAATCCAATTTCACAGGACGAGTTCCATATGTAACAGTCAGGGTTTCTTTTTTTAACACTGGCAAACTGTGACCACTACTGTGACAAAAAAGCAGCATAATTTGACAAAATCTTCTTGAAACCAGGGTGGGCAGTGGATAATTTTGTTTCTGCGATTGCAGTTGGACTTCTCTGGGGAGTTTGGAGGTCAGGTTGACGCCTCTAGCTTTTTGCTGCGTTCCCCAAGCTGTTCCTCAGGGGTTATTGCTCATTGGCACAGAACATTGTCCTGGTGCTGCAGTACTTCTGCAATTAGGAGAGAAAATTAATAGGTGGTGGGTGCAATATTTCCCTGAAAAAAAAAAAAGGGGGCAGTGGTTTAATTATTTGGGCTCAATAGATTTTCTGTGATGTTTGAGAAACAGTCACATCTTAAAGTTTGATGGTTCTTTGCAGCTACATTCACGTTTGAGATACTTCTCTTATTGCATGTTTTAGAATCTGTTTAATTCTTCATCTATAAACACTCAACTGACATTATGTTCATTTCTGAACATAACAATATTCTGTCATCAAGAACAATTTATTATGTCCTCTTTTACAACCATCTGTGCACTTTGCTGTTGGACTACATTTGCAGTGATCCAGGATGTTGACAACGCCAGCCTGGAGGGACAGTACCAAAGCTTTGCCAGTCTAATGGAGCAGCGCCTGGCAGAGCTGTTTGTGTTGGCGGGCCAGCAGGGCACTCGTTTTCGACGAGCCACAACTGTTGCCAGCTTCACTGTTCAGGTACCAAAACAGTGCATAAAAAATGAATCAGTTTTTTTTTTTTTTATGATTTTTGCCACACTGCCCTGGAATGATAATCAGAAGTCGTTTAGGTTAAACTTTTTTTGTGTGTGGAATCTTTCTATCATCATAAATATTTCATTCGATGTATGCTTTGATAAGCACTTCTGCAGCTCTTGGATAATTAGTTGTGGTCAGCCCTGCTGTAATTAGGGAGCTTCTCAGCCTCATCATTTTCTAATTGCCCATCAAAACAAGCCAGAGGTTGAATCCTTTACTAAACAAGTGCTCTCAGATTTGTATGTACCATTCCCTCTGTGCACCACTATTTATTTTTATTCCCTTTTTATTCAGTGTTCAATAACATTATTTTTTTTGTGTTGCTTCTAAAAGTGTGGGCTTTGCTGTTTTTAATCAGATGGTAAGCGTCCGCAGAGTGTCTGGGTTGAAGAATCCAGCAGAGATGACCTACTACATCCAACACAATGGTGTTCCCTTATCGGGCACTTCGGCCGCCAAGGTCTTGAACACGGTGGATTCTCAGACCATGGCGCTCACCTTGGGCTACTTTGTCCAGTTGCAAGCAGAACGTAAGCACAGCTGGCTTCTGACATTCAACAACATGAAAAATGAGAAAACATGTAAAACATGCCAATCAAACTACATGATATGGTTTGAGTTAAAATAAAGAACTGCTGTTGGAGTGAGGGGCACAGAATTTCTTTTTTCCCACTATATAATCTCCCTGAAATGCTCATGGGGCTGTGATTGTTTGGGCTGCAGTGCTGCTCACTGCTAAAAGCGGAGAAAGGGTGAAAACACATGCAGCATTTTCTTATTGATTGTTGCATACAGTAGCTGAATCAGGGACCCTGTAATTCAGACAGTGTCACTTCGAGTGCCACATGTTTCTGTATGGTTAACAAGCTAAAACAAGATATTTAATGTTGTACTTCTAACACATTTATTTTTTCAATAAAGCAGCCAGTGGACAAACAGTTTGCATTTTGTGTTTAGGGTCTAGTCATGAGAAAACGATGAATAGATTTTTTCCCCTTTTTCAGCTGTGGTCAAGAATCCTCCTAATAACCTGTGGATAATAGCTGCAGTGTTGGCTCCAATCTCAGTGGTAACGCTCATTATCATCATCATCACAGCTGTGCTGTGCAGGAAGAATAAGAGCGATTTTAAAGTTGATGCCATCGGTAACCTCAATCCTCGAGCCAAGGTATTACTTGTTTATGTGTCTGAAAAATCAACAATTACCTTAGTTTGATCCATTTCCATATTATGTAAATACGATTTCTGCTTTTATGTGTTTTGAATCATTTAAAAGGGATAGTTCAGATATTTTGATATGGAGTATGAGGAAATAATTATGAACAATTAATGTTTATCTGTTGTAGCTTTATGAATGACCTCAGTTGGGAGACTGGATTTTGACTGGATTGACAACAGCTCGACAGAGGGGAGGAAAAAAAAAACTGAATTGCTGGGATATTAAAACAGCTTTGATCTAAAAGAAGAGTTTTTTTTAAATACTGTTTTTTTTTTATCTTTACAGGCTTAACTGAAATTGTTACAGCTACTGTATATGCTGCTGCTGTTTGAGCTTAAACCCCCCACATGATGCTGTTCAATTATCTGCAATGTGAAATTGGCAGTGATGTAAAGATTTGTCAAATGGTGTTCTCATCAACCATTTTGAACCGTTTAAGAATAGATTTGTTTTAAGACACCTGCACTTCAACTTGGCCTTGGTCCTGTTTGGACTACTTGTTGGTTCATCGATCCAGTCAGAAAGAAAGTATACACTCAAAAAACAAAATGAAAACATTTTCATCTACTCAACTGAATTGAGTAAATCTAACACAATTACTTCATGTTAACTTATTAAGTAAGTGAAAATTTTGCTTTAGATTTACTTAATTCAGTTGAGTAGAACCTGTTGACACAATATATTTAAGTAAATCCAATGCATACATTTTGATTTTTTTGTGTATATTTACCCAAACTGCAGAAGCTGCGCTGATCTATCTATCAATCTCACACGACATTCTTCCCTTACTCGTGAACAAGACCCCAAAATACTTGAAATCCTCCACTTGAGGCAGAACTTCACTCCTAACGCAGAGAGAGCATTCCACCCTTTTCCGACTGAGGACCATGGACTCAGATTTGAAAGTGCTGATCCTCATCCCAGCCGCTTCACACTCGGCTACGAACCGCTCCAGTGAGAGCCGAAGATCACGGTGCGATGATGCCAGCAGAACCACATCATCTGCAAACAGCAGAGATGGAATCCTGAGGCCACTGAACCGAACTCCCTCACCTACCATGCTGCTCCGAGAAATTCTGTCCATGTAAGTTATGAACAGAATTGGTGACAACTGGCAGCTCTGGCGGAGTCCAACTCCCATTCTGAAGGGGTCCGACTTACTACAGGCAATGCAAACCATACTCTCGCAATGCTTGTATAGGGACTAAATGGCCCTAACAATGGACCCACAATCCCATATTGCGTAACATCCCCCACAGGAACACAGTTGAATGCCTTCTCCACGTCCACAAAACACATGTAGACTGGATTAGCAAACTCCCATGACCCCTTGAGGACCCCAGTGAGGGTAAAGAGCTGGTCCAGTGTTCCACGGCCAGGATGGAACCTGCATTGTTTCTCCAGAATCTCAGGTTAGACTATCGATTGGACTCTCTTCTCCAGTACCTCTGAAAAGACCTTACTGGGGAGGCTAAGGAGAGTGATGCCCCTGGAATTGGTGCACATCCTCTGGTCCCCCATTTTTGAAGAGGGGAACTACTACCCCAGTTTGCCAGTCCAGTGGCACTGCCCCCAATGTCCATGTGATGTTGCAAAGGTGTGTCAACCAGGACAGCCCCACAACATTTAGAACCTTGAGAAAATCAGGGCGGATCTCATCCACCCCTGGAGCTCTGCCACTGTAGAGCTTTCTTATTACCTCAGAGATCTCAGCCCAGTTATGGACAGACCAACCCTGAAGTGCTCAGACTCTGCATCCTCCCTCCTCAGTGGGATTGAGTAGGTCCGAGAAATATTCCTTCCACCTCCCGACGACATCACTGGTTGAGGTCAACAGCACCCCACCTTCACTGAGCACAGTGTTAATGAAGTGCTGCTTCCCTCGCCTTAGCTGCCAGGTGGTTTGCCAGAATCTCACCAGAGCTGAAAAAATATACTTGAGAAAATTTGCACAATAACAGATATAAAAGCACATATTCCATTGTTTTGCGGTCTGTGATTTTAGTTTGACTTTGTGTTGTGTTTCTGCCTGAATATTCTTGTTGTAATCTACACTTTATTACACATTATTACAACTGTTACAGCTCAGTGTTCTATCTGAAGTCTTTTGCAGAACCCCAGACATTCATGAACAGAAAGTTGCCCCACATAGATGCTGTTTTAAAGGATTTTTTTTCTGTTTTCAGATGGCGTACCGGAGGGATGTAAGCTATTATCACCAGGTATCTGCGTCTCCGTATTTCTTTCCATTACCAGTTTGTGTTTTCATTTCCAAGGCTCAGCCGAGCCATCTGTGGGATTTAAACAGGGTTCTGTGCAGACAACACTGCTGATATATTTCAATTATTTTAGCTGTGCTGATAAATACTAAGGATTTAACAACACTATAGAATAGCAAACCTCTTAAAATGTAATTTTCTTGGATGAAAGGTTAAAATTGCCTGTTTTTCTTATAACAGTCTCCAGATGGCATCATTTAAAAAAGATCAGGCCGCAAAGAGAAATGTTACAATAAAGCATTTTTAATGCAGAAAAAAATGATGTTTAAGTTTATATTGACATCTATTTTATGCAACAAATTCTGAAAACTGTTGCCTATGTTGTTGTATCATTTATTTAAAGCTGCATTTGTCATTTTGTTAGGCTCACTGGTTCAGCTCAGGGTGCATCCATCAGTGTAACCATCTACAAAATGCTAAGTGTAAATTGCTGCACATCGCACCACTTTATTTATTATATTTCATTAAACTGAAAGCAATAAAAATCTCTTGTATTAAATTGAAAAGACCATTATGTACTACCTACAGCGCAGTTATCACACACAGTTTAAGACTCTGCAGTGTCATCGTGTAAAATATCCATCTTTACAACTTAATTCTGCTGGATAATAAATATTATTAAATGTCCTGACAGAGCACACATACCGAAATATTTTAGGCAGAGTATACAGCTAGTTCTTGCTAATACGTAATGAAAAAGTCAAGGAAGAATTTTAGGAGTGCCCTTCTAAAATTTTAAATAACACCATCCCATAAACCCCTCTGCATAACTCAGTGTGTGCAAGCCAACCCCTTTCATCATATGTGCTTGTTAGTGCTACCTCTTTAAAGAGCAGCAACTGTAGCACTTTCAGTAAAACTCTTTAATCTCTGCGAAGCTTCCAGTGTGGGGTGTAGAAGATAAACGTCCAGGGGAGGGTAATACATTGATTTTGGCATTTTGGCGGGGCTTGCTTAGGGGTGGCGATGTATTGTCAAAAATTTATGATGGTGTGATGACAGCTCCCTAAATTTTTCAGCATATAAAATTATACATCTGTGTGTGTGAGAGTTTCTGTGCTCTTCTCTTCATAAGCACGTTGACACCTAGTGTGAGAGTTGTCTTTCTCCTCCCTCTTATCGTCAAATGCATTCAGTTTAACTTCATTACAACATTTCAGCAATAGTCTGCATATCTCATCTCGTTGACAACCACTGTGAGGCATTTATGTGAGAAGAATTTGGAAGAATGTTAAAACAAATTATAGCTAAATCTGTGCTCATCTATTTAAAAGCACAGCAGTGCAGTAATCCCTGTTCTGCTTTTTAAATCCTCCGGACATCAAAAGATACCATTTTCCAGCTGTATTTTAATGCCTGTTTCGTGAGAATGCTGCTTGACGTACAGCTTTGTTTCTCCTCATACTTAGTTGCTTTTTCCATCTACAAAAAAAGAAATTCATTTTAAACAATCCCTTTTATCTCTTTCCTTTGTCTCTTGCCTCCTCTGTTAGCCCGTGCAGGGGTTTGACTACGCCAAGCAGCACCTGGGACAACAGGGAGGAGAGGAGGACACGCTGCCTGTCAGTCAGGACACTTTAGTGATGTCCCTACAAATTCGGGACACATCACTGTCGCTAGAAAAGGCTCTGCGACAAGATGGAACCGTCAACAAAAAAAGCCTCAGTGCAGAAAAGCATAAAAGGTACTAAACTCCCACAGTTCACCACTTCAGGCTGTGATTTGGATGACACTTTTTATTCTGAAGAAGATTTTAACAATGAATATTGCAAACATATTTTAGAAAGATGAACTAACATCCACTCCTTCAGTCTTGTAGAGACTAATCTATTTTTTTTGCAAATTATTTAATGACACTTGATTATTTGATAATGTGGCATGCCACTTTTCAGCTGTTCTTCATTTTTCATGTTTCATCGGTGTGTTTAAGAACATGTTTCACATCCTGATCAAGGATCCCAAATCCCCTTTTTATTACAAATTACCACATTTATCTTGGACTTATTTTACTTTATTTTTTTAAATTTTGCAACTATAACTGGAAAAATGTGACTGCTACTTATTAAATAAGTAAAGATACCATCTTAAATTGGTTCTTCAATATGTTGTATATCCTGAATAGATACAACACAGGTTTATTACTTAAGTTTTAGAAGCTTTTTTATATTATTAGGAGTCATAACTGTGTTCTGTGGAATTTAAATAAAATATTCAGGTGCAAAGAATGAGGCGAGATAAAGCACAACTTCAAAGAACATTTAAAAAAAAGGGGAATTGTTGCTCAAAAGCATTTTAAAAGATTACAAGAAAGTTTGACTAAAGTGATATATGACCTTTGGGCAACAGTGTACAGGAAAGAAACCTGAACATATAAATGCTCAGGCAGATACACCTTCAAAACATATTAAAACATTATCTGAGAAGACAGCGAATTAACAGAAATTTTAAACTCATAATTCTGTAAATTCATTAAAAACAATTGGATTATTTGTAATTTAAGTTATCCAGCATTTGTTATAGTACTACAAGAAAGCCATTCATAGAACATAACTGGACCACGCAGGTCTGAGATAACCGAGTTAATATTTTCTGAATGGGCAGCGATAATAACGATGGCTTTGAATTAAACCAAAAAAAAATCGTTCACTGTGCAAAACACATAATGCTTGCTGGACACAAGCTTGAGAGAATGAGAGAGGGAGAAAGAGAAAAAGGTGAGGTTGTGAAAAAGAGGGATGACATAACCTGGCTGTGAGCCCAGCATTCTGAGAGCTCACCGCCTTTCCTGTTGCTATGGTTACTTGCAGCAAATTGCCAAGTGAAGATGGTTCCGTCATCAGCAACGAATCAGAGAAGCTTCAATCCGGCAGAGGCCTCTCGGTGTCGAAAGTCACAGCGCAGCAGAAACTGACAAAGGAGGAGACCCGCAAGAGGGACGGTGAGAGTCACATGAAGATACAAATACAAATCACTTATCTTACTGCTCCTGCAAGGTCAAGTGTGTCATAAAATGAAATAGAATGTTTTTTATTCTGATTATAGTATGAAAACACTTCCCTAGTGTTCCTTTTCCCAGCAATCAGGTGCCTTACAAGAAACGCGCTGGCACTGCAGCGTTTTTATAGTCAGAAAGGTATCCCTCTCGGCAGTTAGCAGAGCCGGACCAGATGAATATTCATGAGACAGACTCTCTGCTGAGATAAAATTGGATAGTAGACTCTTAGATGCTGTGAAACAGTGGCACAGTCATAGCCACAGCCACACTCTTATGCTCAAGTGAAAATGTGCAAAAACGGACGATGAGACTTCTCAGAACTTGTGCCTCTTTAAGCTCTATAAGAAATGTTCTGATTATGAGTGATGTCTTGTTCTATTTCTGCTGTCAGAAAATAAACACTCTTCACTTGGTGGGTGTGAGTGAGCGTTAAAATGAATTTAATTTCGAGACTTTGCTTGTCAATTGGACCAAGCTAGCCAGAATATGATTTCAGTGGAGCTAAATAATTCATCAGCTGAGTTAGGGGAAACCAAAACGGAATTCAGTTTGTTTGTTGTTGGACAAACAATAAAAGTGCAGCGTCAGTTTCTTCCATTTATCACACAGATGCTTTTCCTGAACCTTGGAAGCTAAAAGCTGTCATTGTGATCTATTGACTCTTTTCACCACTTCATTTACAGAGACAGACGGCAGTATTTGATTCAATTCACAAGGGGGGGTTTGTGGTGTGGGGAGTCAGAGAGAGAGCGAGTGAGTTATTGTTTACTTCTTTGATAAATAATGCAACAATTATAGATAATTGCTGTCTTTTTTGTGAACTGCCCTGCTCCTCAGATCCATATGACTCCTCGTCTGGCTCCCTGCAGCTTATTTCCATAAAGCCCATGACTGTTCAGAATAACTGTTCACAACCTGCTTCTTCTGAGCGCAGCCAGGACTCTGTCATCGTCAATGGAGAGGTGAAGCATACACACACACACGCACACACACACACACACAGTCTGGTACAGCTATCTTTATGGGGACCTTGCATTGACTTCCATTATTTTTTACAGCCT
>JARVJO010000164.1:10443975-10455698 GCA_031762555.1 Cynodonichthys magdalenae | reverse complement strand
TAACATTAGGTCCCCACAAGTAGGTGTGTATGCCAAAAACACTGTCCCACAACGTAGGGAATACCAGCCCACACCCTAGTGTATATACTGAGACAAAAAATAATTCAACAGATAAAGACTTGTTTGAAAGTGCATTAAAGATTGTGATAGTATTTCTAATTTTGTACCTGACTTGTCAGAAAATAGTGCATTCTGCTGGAGTCAGCAGTTTCTGTTTTTGTGTTTTTTGTCATTTATTGCTTTTCTCTCTGGTTTCAAGTGAAGTTAATTCAGGAACGTTGAGGAAAAAAAAGAGATTTGTTATTTTAACCTTTTTAAAAGCATATTCATGCGCAAGTTTTATAAACACCAGCTTCCATTAGAGGGTTTCAGATGCTAATGGAAAAAAACAAAAAACAAAACTGAAGCATAGAAAATACTTTCGCTGACTTCCTGATGTCCCTTTTTCTGTTGGTCTTGCAGAAATACAACAGAAACATATACTTAATGGAACCTAAGAAAAATGATCTGCAATAAGTCACAATTCAAAAACTAACCCAAAAGCCCAACATCATGACATTGAGGACATCCAGATGTATTGGTTTCACTGTAACACGAATTGTATAAGCATTTAAATGTGTATATACTGCATACATTTAACACAAATTTTAATGGAATATTTTATCCTGGATGTAATAATTGGAATATTTTGTCTAAGTATTTTTTTCAAAATATCCAATCTTTCACCAGTATACAGTATATTCTAATTCTAAATCAGAATCATGTCACAGGAAGCAAAAAGAATAGTTTACTTTTGTTGTTTTGTTTTTTCCTATTTTCTGTTTCATTTGTTCTTCTATTATCTCTGCAGGTTAACTTGGCCTTAAAGCAGAAATCAGACATTGAGCACTATAGAAATAAGCTGAGGCTGAAGGCGAAGAAGAAGGGCTATTATGATTTCCAGTTCACCAACGGCAGCAGCAATGGAGGTCAGGTCCTGTCGCAGAAACAGCGGAACGGCTATGAGAGGGAAGCCGGTGAGCATGGCAGACCTCTGGAGCCTGATGATGAGCGAGGTTTCACTTATGTCAAGTCTCAAAGGAGGTGAGGGGAGAGTGGAAAAAGCAAGTGGAACCTTGACTAAATGTAAACAGAAAAGCAAAGCTTCGCTACCCACAGTTAATCAGCCAGAGAGGGCTGCAGGTGACACAGACTTTGAATTGGTTGATGGGTTTTTAACTACGGCCGGTTACTCATCCCTGCCTAAAACCCTGCCCTCCCAAATCAGCTTATATTGTAGATACACGACACCCCTTTTTTCTGGGGTTGGTGTTATGCTATCTTAGAGGGCAGTTTGAGAATGTTTGATTTTATGTTGCTCTGGTCCAGAGGTTCTATTATAGAGATAAGAGGATTGGCAGGGTGCTGGACCGTTAACACTCGTTCTGTCCTTTCCAGGTGCAGAAAGTTTAAAGTTTCTAGATTTTGTTCAAGTCTGTTAAAATGTCTTATTGATTAATCTAATTATTTTCCAGTGCAGTTGAAAAGTGTTCAGATGCCTTCACGGCCCATCTGGAAATGATTCACTTAAACTTTTCAGTCCAAACACAACTCTTTACAGGAAAAAAGAAAAAGGTTTCTAGAATTATTTGGTAAATTGTTAAAAAGAAATTTTGAATTATAACATTTACAAAATTACTTAGATCTTCCTTTTTGTGAAAACTTTAAATCATCCAAACACACTAAAACTTTTCAATAATTATTCTTTATCAACCACACTTCAATATAAACTGTGTTCAACTTTTACATTTTTAAAAAAGATTGGATTGCCATAATAAAATAATGCAATATAATAAGAATTTGCTTATCAAAACATTTATTGTGTATGTTGTCTGTGATTCTGTGTACTATTTGTTCTGTAATATGATGTTAATCCTAAAATACGATTAAAAAAACCCCCAAAACATCTGGACTTCTATTTTGAAACTAAAGACGTTTTGCTTCCTGTCCAAGAAGATGGAACTTCCTGAATGGGAAACAAACCATCTTCAATTTCAAAATAGAAGTCCAGATGTTTTGTTTTTTAACTTTTATTTATTGATCAAGACCTGGATGACTAAGAATTTTCACCAGCAGATGCTGCTAAAAAAAGTTTTATTTGAACTCGTTGAGATGATTAGTTTGTTTGTGTGCAGCTTTTTTCATGTTCGTGTTTTCGTACAATACAAGACCTATTTCATCTGTGCCACAACTTCCTGTAGCTTTTCCTAAGGGACTGCAATTCTTTTCCTTACCTTGTACATCAGGCCTGGTGCACTGAGACCAATACAATTTATTGTAGGAGACATTTCCTCACTATCTTTCCCTGCAGGTGCATGAAAGTTGAAAGAGTAATTTAAACACTTTGATTCAATAACTGCTGTACTGCAGGTTTGACTTCCATTGAATCCACTCCTTTTACTCTAATTGGCAGGCAGTCCCAGGCAGGGCAGATGGCCTATTGCAGCAGACAAAGTCTGAGCAGTCCAAGCCCTGGAGGAACAGAGATGGACCTGCTTGTAATGAGAGAGCGACCCAGAAGAGGCATTCGAAACAGTGGTTATGATGTAAGTCACATGTTAGAAACCCACAAACACAAACCCTTTCTGCTCAACTAGATCAGCCAATTAGCAGTAAAAAAAAGTTAATTTTAAACTCTGTTGGTCATATAAAAAACTCATTGATTGAGTACATTTGGTCAGTATAATTATTCCTGTTGTTCTTGCTGCAGAAGAGCCCTCTCATTGGGGCAAAAGACAAATTCTTCATTATGTGAATCAATGTTTGCAGCTTATTCAAACCTACTGCATAAAAAACATCCTTCATTTGAGTTAACACAGTATATGCATTTCAAAATGACCTTTATTTTAGTTCAAAATTTCCCTGAGGGATTGTTTGTCCATATGTCCCTGTGATGGTCTTGCAACCTGTCCAGGGTGTACCCCACCCCTCACACAGTGACTGCTGGATAAGAGCACCAGTGACCCTGAAAGGAAGAAGTGGGTTTAGATAATGAATAGATGGATGACTCATAACAGGCTCTTCCAAACAGGGTCACCATCTTATTAGGTGTTTTGCTGTATATTTTGTAGTCACATATAATCTTTTAACTGTTGTTAATATTGTGATGAAATGGGCCACTCGATTTTAAGTGGCACTACCATTTGTATTTATTATTATGATTAAACACAATTACAAGCTTTAAAACTCATAAGTGATTAGAGTTTTTTTTCTCACTTTGTTACTGAAGACACTGAACAGATTTACAGATCAGACAGGTGTTGTTTCAGTATGAACTGAAGGCAGCTTAGTGAGTTAATTGTAATTAAAAGTAAAGATGACCAAAATTTTATAGTATTGATTTATATTGACTTGCCTCCATTTTTGTTTTGTGTGTGAACATTTTTCAATCATGAACTAAGAATACTAAGAAAACCCAAGCTGGTGCAGCCTGTTTGAAAACAGACAGTTAAATGAAGCATCTGTGTGGATTGATATTGTCCTTGTCCTACAAAGGCAAAAATAATCCTCTAGACAAGTCCTTTTTTTCACTACCATGATGTAGTTTTGGTTTGTATTGTAGTTAAACTCTGTGTATCAAGCTGTTCAACTCTATTGTAAATATGGCACAATAGCAATATTTAAAAAGGTAAGTGGTATTTTTATTTTTTTTATTTTGGACTTTAAATACAAAGGGGCTGTTCTGGCTGCAGATGTGATTCTTCATGTTCAAGGAGGGCTGATTTATGAGGTGCACTGTGCTGTGTCTCCTGTGGCTGCCCTCCTTTCAAACAGGAAGTAGGGCAGCCTCAGATTGTATAAATTTGTCACAGAGTTCAAAAGCGTAATAGATGGACACAAAAAAAAAGGTGTGAGATTAAGAATAATGAGAGGAAATGATTAGTGTGTAAAGAGCAGAGATGATAAGGAACACTACAATTTAATGTTTAACATGTGTTTGCCACTGCCACAAATCCAATACCATAGAACACAACTAAACTATTTTTTGTGTCCAAGTTTTGTTTATTTCCATCACGTGATTTGTCGTGCTGTTTGGTTTACTTGTAAAAGTTTAGAAGAAAGTGTGTCAGTCTCACCTAAGAGTGGTTTTCAACTTCTCCATGTGTTATAGACCGAGCCAGAACTAATCAAGGAGACAAATGTTGATCATCTCATGGGGCAGCGACGGTACACATACGGGAGAGGATTAAAAGGCCACTCAGAGACGTCCACTTTGAGCTCCCAGCCGTCCATTGATGAAGTACGACAGCAGATGCACCTGCTGCTGGAGGAGGCATTCAGCCTCGCTTCTGGGGGGCAGTCCACTACTGGGAGGCACACCCACCACCAGCACTCTTCTGACCACTACAACTCAGCACCGCCTCCACTTGCATACGCCGATGTGGTAACCAGTGTTCCAGGCACGATGAGCTCTGGGCTTGGTGGTCTGCAGTGGGTACCGTCTTACTCAACAGATGTATATCAGTGCAGCCTGCCTAAACCAGTAAGTTGGTTAAGCTTACACAGCTTTTCTAGTAACTTGTGAAGAAGAGAAGTCCTTCCCTTAAATAACATTCTGTGTTTTTAAAAGGCTTTTCGCTTCACTCAACTTCCTGAGATGGCCTTGGGCTCCCCTCCTCCTTTACCACCTCGCACCGGGCCTCCTCCCAAAACATCTTTAAGACGGTAAATATTAAAACATACTCAGTCACACACAGAGCAACGCAATGAAAGGTCATTGATATAATACAATTCATGATTCTTGCAATTCAAAGTGCTTTACACAATAGCAGAAATGAAATCGGGATATGTTTAAAAGATGAGTGAGTGGGGAGAAAAAACTGGGAGTCAAAACTTCAAGAGTAGAGAGAAAGTCAGGAAGTATTGACACTAAGGTAAAATCCTATCCAAACACCTGCACTGCTTCTAACCCAGGGGTGTCACACTTTCACGGAGGGCCACATGAGCATTTTGGTGGCCCTCAAAGGGTCAGTTGTAATTAACTTTGATGTATCGTGTTTAACTTCAACTAAACATGAAACGTCACGTTACTCGTCTTGTTGCTAAGACTGAGAACCGTTAAACAATAAATGAGCTCTATGTGGTATTTCGTGCAAAGAAACTGCTTCTTACCTATAAACACTGAAAAGTACTATATGTACAACGGACTATCTGTGAAATAAATAATACAGAAACACTACTAAAAGTAAAAGTAAGAGAGTTTTACTCACTGAGTTATGGTGAGTGGCTGCAGTCTTGAATTCTGAACTCTCCCACTTTCTGACAGGGACTTCACATGCATAAGCGACATGTATTAAGGGGGAATTTGGTTTATGGTCAATGCTGGCTTAAAAGCAGCTTAATTTGAGACATTAATACAGGACTCTTCAACTAAACAGCTCAGGAGCCAGACAAGTATTATTATATTTCATCTTTTAAATTTGTTTATTTTGTTGCATTAAATCATAAATTTTAAGTTTACATGTTATATGAAATCGATTTTTAAATTAGGTAAAAAATGTAACTGCACCTCCCATGATGGCAGGCCACACTGAAGTCACCCGTGGGCCACATTGGCCTTGACTTTGCTCTACCATGTGAAGACATAAAGAGTTGCAACTAAAATGTTCCACAGCAACATGGAATACCCCTTCAAAAAGTCAATCACTAATTCTTTTATGTAAATAAATTGTCAGTATGGTCATATTTGGTGATATAAAACTGGTTATCTAGCCTGCAGAATATTTTGCATATGCTGTTTTCTTAATCTTTTTGCAAAAAATAAAGTACATCATTACACATCACAATGAACATTTCAATGTTTGTGACAACTGGGGTTTGGCAAAACAAACTAGACTCATGCAGAATTAGAGACACACTTTGCCTGCTGCAAACCTTTAAGATAGTCTTGATTTAATCACATTAAAATTCATATTCAGGGACTATGAGGAGACACGTTGTGGCCAGGGTGATTTAAGGCCTGGTATATTATTTTATATTAATTTAGGGCATTGAGCAGTGGCAAGAATATTAATGAGCCATTCACTTTTCCACATGGGATGTGTCTGCCACCTAGTGGTGTAGTATCGCAGCAGTTTTTCATGTCATCCCTTTTCTCATTCCTGTACATCATAGTTCTACGTCAGACTTGGGGCCTAAGGGAAGGAGCACAGAAACATCTGTCACTGAACTGCGGAGTCAACATGAGCTCAACCCATATGGGCCGACCGCTAGAGCAGCACTTCCACCCATCACTGCAGAGCAGTCTGTGTCAAACTATTCAGGTAAGCAAATATGAGAAGGACTTAGCATTTCAGAATATGGCAAGAACCACTTTAAAGGTAAAGTTGTGCTTTGACAAAATTAAACATTTTAAGCTAATCACTGAATTTCACAATGTTTCTTTGCCACAGGAAACCCAATAACAGCTGTCTACTCCATCCCAGCCACCAGGACTGGCTACTCAGAGTATTTTGTCCCCACGTCGCCCACGTCCTACCACAGTCCCTCTTGGATGTCCTATCCACCAGAACCTGAAGATGTTCCGCCACAATGGGCAGACTCTGTAAGATCCCCCGATATTTCCGGCCTGTGAGTTGAGCCCACTGACAAATCTAGTGGAAAAACAACATGACCAAGATGTTGAGATTAAACTTAACAGACATCTAGCAGTGGTTCAAGTTCCCCATACAAAATTTAGCCCTGTTATTGAAAACTTGAATGACTATTGGAAAACTTGTTGATTTTGGATTCATCCATATATTGGATAAATTATAGAATTACTATAAGCAGAAATAAAGCTTTTTGTGTTGTTTGGATAGGTGTGAAGTTTGATGTGACTTATAAAAATGCTGTCATCTGTTCATTCTGTTCACTGACACAGAGCCAGAAAACCTGTGACTTTACAACAATGCAAAGGCAAAACATCTTGCAGTATATTACAACAGAAACACATCATGTGTCGGTGCTTTTGTCTTAATAGTTTTGTATATTTAGCAGAATGTCACAGTAATTGTACTTATGATTTATTCTTGTTTGTCAAGCGTTCTTCTAATATTTCAAATAAGAGATTTCTCACCAGTTCTGTGAGATGTGTTGTAACCCATGAGTCTCCTCCATTGAGCTTTCTTCATTTGTTTATGAAATCATTTTTTTTCCTGTCTCTGTAAATGTTTTGACAAGAAAAATTTATCCAGCATGCAGACATGAACTGACTTGAATTTGAGGTCAAGAATGTTGATCGGTTTTAACATTTTCTTTTGAAATGTAGCTGTTTTCCTTTCAAAACACAGATTTTTAAAGTCTTTTCATTATGTTTCTTATATATTATTTTATCCATCAATAGATCATTTTAATCAGATATTATCACCCTTTGATTTTTCTTTTTTAAACAGTGAAGCAGGAGAAACTGTTCACTCAACATACATTAATGGAGTGGATATATTGAGGTTGAAGTTTTTTCATGCCCTGTCTCCTTGGGTTTTTTCAGGTACCTTTGCCCGGGTATGTAGAGGCTTTTCCTAATCCTCGTTATCCAAAAGGGAGCCCCAACAGGCTGCCACTACAGTATAACCAGACTCTGGAGCAGCCACCCGCTGCCCCCAGCACAGCATCTGAGCAAAGTCTGCCCCAGGTGCTGAAGGACATGGACAGCATGCCCCTGAGCAGCCTCTCCACCTCAGCACTCGTGCAGGCTATAAGGCAGGAGGTGGCGAAGCTGGCCATGAAGCAGAATGACATGTTTGAGTTTTAAATTCTGCTCCCAGCTGTGCGTTATTCTTCAACAGAGGTGCACAAAAGCGACGCTTCGTCAGACCCCATTTTTAATATTTGTACTGTTCAACAGACTCATCTTCTATACCTGCTGATTATTCGTTTCTTCTCACGCACAGCTGATGTTATGTCAGCTCTTGAAAGGATGGAGCAAAAGACAATGTTTTAATTTTAGAACAAAAGAAAAATGCATTCTCTTTGAAGAAAAGTAATCATCCACCTGTCTTTGTAGATGTCAATAGAATACAGTAAAGGTCAAAACGATTTCCAGAACCAGGAATTGTTTTTTTTTTTTGTTTGTTCGTTTTATGTGATTGACATGGTAAACACAAACATTACCAGTTGTGTATGTACTGAGAGGACCAAATTCTTCCTGTCAGGTGGTTAAGCATAAATCAGTGTAAATGAGCATGTACAGTTTAAGGACATCAAATATCTAATCTCCTTTTACTGAGCATCAGCTTAAACAAGACGGGCTCCATCAGTGTCCATTCATTTCAGGATCCATCTCATATTAGGTTAACAAATTAATTTTTTTTAAATACTTTCCTTTTTTTAAAAACAAATGTTTCTTTACATGTCAAATAACAAAAACATTTTTAACACAAACAGCAAATCTCATCAATAAGCTTGTGATGTTTTTTAAAGGTTTAAACTGGATTTTATGGTAATTAACAAACGGACTAAACACAGCTTAAATGTATGTGTGTTTTCTGCTAAACCAAGTTTAAAATGATTTAATATGAATTGATGATGCAACTTACAGATGGAATGTTTGTTGATGTATGAATTATTATTGCGACATTAGGCTGTGCAGAACATATGCAGACTTGGTGAACAGTTATGAGTGGCTAATGTAGTTAAATACTCTGATTGAGTTAAATGTTTCATTTTCTTTCTTGAAGCAATCAGCATTTCTTTTTTCATAAATCCAAAATAATAAAATAATAAATAATTTAACGGAAATCACCAGATACGTATAAGAACATTATCATTTGTCAGTTTTATGTTGAGTTCTGTGATTCTAAGTGGCTCAGTTGATTCTGTCGTCACATAAAAATATATATAGTCATTCACTTTGGTGGATTTAAAATTTCTATAAAATTAAACTATCCTCTGATCAGTCACAGTAACTTGACCATTCATCTAGTATTGATTATGTTTGTCAGAAAAGTCACGTGACAAATCAGGACATAAAAACATTTGAGGTTTCCCTGGTGTCTCTTACTCAGTCATTCATAACAGAACTTGTATGACCAGTCATTTTAAGGTTGATTATTCCCATTAATGCAATCAGACTTCAATTTTTATCTTGATGTTTAAAGCAAGATGGGGATCAAAGGGGTTTAGTCTGACATCAAAAGTTATTATTATTATTATTACCTTTATTTAACCAGGTAGATCTCATTGAGATTGGAAATCTCTTTTTTTTCAAGAGAGACCTGGCCAAGAATGGCAGCAGCACACAACTACAATCAAATACTTCATGATAAAAGAAAAACAAGAAACACCCATAAAAAGTAAGATAGGACTAAAATAGAGTACAAAATCAATTAAAACATTTACAAACAAATGTCTCAAGTACAAACTGTTTAAGAATGGCCCTAAAAACATTAAAAGAGACCAACTCCTTCAACTTCAAAAAATAACAGCCGAGTGAATATCTGACAAACAGACAACAAAATACAACATTTTACCAAGACGAACAGACCCTGTCAGAGTTCATATTGTTTCACTGATTGATGGAAATAATCTATTCTCTACCCAGATGAAGTCATGGTTCAGTGGACACATTAGTACAATAATACAGTTCATGGCTTATTTTTTGTCATGATGGTTTTACATCTAAAATCCCCAATGAACATTCTGTCATATTTTCAGTATAATAAAACCCCATTGTGCCTTTATTCATCTGGTTTGTAATGGGCATACTGAATGTATGGGGGAGATTTACTTTAAACATACTTTTAATTCCGTAAATTATGAATAAAAGTGTTATAAAATCAGCCTGGTTAGTAAATGGCAAAACAACACAAGATTCAATTGATCAATTTATGTACAAAAATGGCAAAAAAAAGAAAAGAAAGAAACTGAAACGAAACACTGGAGAAAAAAAGTCCAATTAATTGCTGAACAAAATACATTGTTATTTAAATACACTAATTACATGTTATATAAAAAGCCTAACTTTTTTTGCTGAAATAAAAAAGAATCATGATGTCTTGATTGTTTAGGGACAGAGAGAAAAAGGTCAGCTGTATGATTGCAACATTCATGAAGCTTGTCAACTCTTTTCTGCTGACTTCCGACCAACAATAAACCATCAGATCAGAGATCTAAGTTAAATATCTGCACCTCTATCTCAACCTTCTACCACTAATCTGTAGTCAGATTGCAGAGTCAACAGCTCCACGAGAGAAACTCAGACATCCCTCTCTTCAGTGACACTATCCGTAGTATAAAAAAAATGATTTGAAGAGGATTTATTGGTTTAAACAATTATATAAGAATATATTTTATCAAATTAAAGTAAGATAAATCTATTTAAAAAGTCAAAGTTTTTTTGTCTTTCCATGTTCCCTCTTTCTGTTTCCATTTGCAGTTTGATCTTGGTGTGTTTGATGTTCTTCTGAGATCAATATGGTGCTGGAGACAGGGGGGAAATATTAGCTGACATAATTATAAATCAATAAAAGATTTTATTATAAAACCCTTTGGCAGTCTGTACTGTTTACTTTCGGCATGTGACATTTTACAAAGGAGCAATACCAAGAGAGGAAGCAGTTGTTTTAAAGTTTCCCTTTTAGACATGTCTGTGGCACTGAACAGGAAACGTATCAATAAAACACCCAGGAGTTGATGATGTGAAGCATCAATATCCATTTAAAAGCTTTCAGAGACACTGAAGATTGCTCACAACTGTAGTTATTTATTATCTAAAATAATAACAAATCAATGCATCATAATATCAAAAACACACACAATAAAAAAATACATAGTTCAAGTCACAACAGTTTGTACAGTCCATTACTATTTATTATCTATTTAATCTTCAGACACAGACTGAATCTTGTATAGGACAGCAAGGCCTTTAATGATCAGTTCTCCCAACAAGGTGTCCTCGAGGGTCTCTGTCCTGCATGTATTTTCCTGCTCTTCAGCAGGTCTTTAAGTGCTACAGAAGCCTATTCTTTCAAAGCAGGTGTGTCAAAGCAGAGAAACATCTAAACATGCAGGATAGCAGCCCTCGAGGACCAGGATTGGACACCTCAGCAGTTCCTGTACCAGAAAATGTTTCTTCCTATATTCTATATAGTTTTGTTTCTATTTTCTCTGCCACCATGTCTGTTATCTTGTGTTTGTAGGGAAAAAAATATTAAAACAAATAAATTTGAGGGAAAATGAAAAACAAGACCTGATTGTAAAAAATAAAATTAGTAGCTGAGTAGAAAAACTGCTGCTAAAAAGGCCAGAACCATATTTCTTGCAAATCTTGACCCATATTTTTTGATTCATTTGAAACATAAAATAGCATAAATACATTTGTCAATATACCCATGCAAACAGTTTATTACTGTATTAAAGTCAGTTTTACAATAACTCAAAGCAGAATTTGAAAAAAGCACATTTTTTTTAAGAAACTAATCCTTCAAAGTCTGGATAAAATGAAACTATTGGATCTTAAATGACTATATAAATTCACAATAAGGCATTTTTATAGTCCTGTAAGGGCGACAAACTTTTGAACAAATTCATCTCCTCTGTGACTGCTCTCTATTCTATTTAATTCAGTTTATTTATACAGCACCAAGTCACAACAACTGTTGTCTCAGTGCACTGTACACAAAAAGACAATGCAAGCTAAAGAAGAAGCCAGCAGACTGAGCCGAATCTTCGCTTCGTCACAGTCTCCCATCCTGAGCAGCAGTGGC
>JARVJO010000164.1:10423092-10437502 GCA_031762555.1 Cynodonichthys magdalenae | reverse complement strand
ATACATTTCTCACCATTCTTAAAGAGAGGAATCACTTTGGCTGTTTTCATATTGTCTGGAAATACACCAGTTGAAAATGATAAATTACATATATATGTAAATGGTACAATAACATAATTCATTATTTCTTTCACAAACATCATGTCCACAATAATGTCCATAATCAACACATCTACAGAAAATAAAGACCTGCAAATATTTGTATTTGTGGTATTAGCTAAAAAAAAAATAGATTATTCCATAAAGTGCAGAAAAATATATGTAATTATAATATTATTTTTTGTATTTTCATTGTACGATATTCAATTTAATTCAATCAAAATAAACAATTTGTCTCCAGGCGTTAAAATCCCACAGTGAAGTTACACAGTCACATGACATCTAAAAATATTTTAGTCTTTTTTTATTCTAATATTACTTGTAATCAAAACATGAGGGGCAGTTTGGAACCTTTAAGAACATTTATTTAAATCAATTGATTTTTTATGACTCAAAAATGAAAACATCTAAAATTCAGCACTAATAACTATGTCTGTCAGTCATTTGAGTTTCCCCAAATTTGTCAGCTCTTCATTATATCAAATAATGTAAGCAAAATTTTCCAAAATAAAACAAAGATCCTCCATCCTACTGTATGTAAATCTTGGTAACAAATATCATAAATGTACATTACATATGTTTTACACATTTAGTGTCACTGATAATTTAACAATGAGCATTAGGTTTTGTGGTTAGGGCACTCTATGTGTATTTAGCTTTAATTCCAGATTTTTACAGATTTGCAGTTTAACTCTCCTTCTTCAGCACAGATGTATTATAACATACTCATAACCGAACAACTTAGAAGAAGAAGCTTCTAATATTTATGACAGGAGTTTTTGGTTCAAAGCAGCCAAATTAAACCTCCATTACCTCATGTTCTCGATGAAGCCTCACCTTCCGATACGACACCTCTCTTGGTAAACTTCACTTTCCTTTATACTCAAACTTTAAATTTTGTGCCTGGAGCAAAAGGGTTAAAAAAAAGAAGAAAAAAAAAGAGAGAGAATAAGAAGGGAATGAAATCCGGAGAAGCTTATTAAATACATAAATCACTCTCTGAATAAAGGATTTGTTGTTACATTACTAATGGATGTCTGCCACTGCTTTGTAAATCACATCACATCCAGCTCCACACCACATCACATCCACATCCACATTCCTACAGCACTGGCTCTGTAGGTACAAGGAGTGAGCAAAAACAGTAACTCAGCTAGAAAATACAGCTTTTGCAAAAAAGGAGAAAATGGCTGTGAATGTTCAGGATTTCATATCCGACAGGGAGCTTTCATCTTTACATTCACCTGTTGGAAATCTTTCATACCTCTTTACTTTCGGAAATTAGTTTTTCTTCAAGAACAGATGATTATACTGTATCCTTGTGTAAACTTGAGGGTGGTTGATAGAATCTGTTATGTAGTTGTTTTTCAGGCCAGCAAAGATAAAGAAAATGTGACAGTTAATGTTCGGCAACAAGACATGATGTCAGCGTGGACGAAACATGATGCACATAATTATGTTTCATTTTTTTTTAGTGAGCTGTTTCAGTTGTGGTATCAAGTTGTTTCAGGCATGACTGCTTTCTAATCACATTACTTTGTGCCAAGTCTTTTTTTTTTGCAACAGCAGGTTTAAAATTTCAGTTGACAAATTATCAATTTGTACCTGCAATTCAAATTGATTTACCCAAACTTTGTCTACACTTTTTTGTTGTGTTAATAACTTATCTGTTTCAGTTATATACAGTTTCATTTGCAAATAATAAAAAAAAAATGCACCATCTGTTGCAGGACTCTGTTCTTTTTGTTGCTGGAGGCAGAACAATATGACAATGAATGTTGATTTAAGATCATTTTAATGTGATGCAAAAAATTAAATGCAATATTTGTTTCCCTTAAAAAACATATATTTAAACTTGGATTCCAGCTTTTAAACCACTTATAGTTGTAGAAGTAGTAGTTTTTTCATACTTGTTTGCACATTTTGTAAGCCTGATATCCACTATCCTCTCTGTAACTTTAGTTAGACAAAAGAAAAAATGTACCTGACAACAACTGACATTTTACAGCTGTCAAAATCTGAGCCCAATTAGTTCAACCTTCACAAGGACACAATGCAGCTGTCAGCTAATATACCAATTTATGGAGTGCGTTGGTAGCTGTGTACTTTTTTATTGTTTGACAAGAACAAGGGTCTAAAAGCATTGTTGGGAAGGTTGTTAAATAACCTTAGTGTTGTAACATATTGCAACAGCTAGACTGTAAAGTAGTAAAAACTCATTTAAACATAGTTCTGACTCAGAACATGCAAGTTCACAAACAATTAGTCTCTTACTCTCTTAGATATATAGCTTTTTGGAGAAATTAATTTTAATTCTGACCAGACTAATCATGATACATTTGTTACATTTGCAACAACATGTGCCAACTACACTGGATCTTATTAAGCAGCAATTTGTGGAATACAGTGGCCTCTTTCAACAAAGAAAAGGAATGATGGTAAGATTGAACTGAGCCCACAGCTTGAAAATTGAACCTCTGTGCCACTAACACACTTATACAGAATGTGCATACCAACTAACAGAATCAGTTTGATAATATTGCAGTGAGCAAAAAGGGAAGGATGTAGATATGTAAGAGTCTGGAAGCACATTGAAGAGGATACTGCTATGTCTTTGTGAGTCTTTTTTAGGAACAGACAGATTGAAAGTCACTTCATTCCTAATAATCCACATCATCCTGGTGCAATTTGTTTTTGTGCCGTCAGTTTCTATCCATAGACAGCATTGTGTTTTAGTCCTTCTCAGTGTGTAAGCGAATGGTCAAAACAATAAAAAAACAAGTTAAAAGCATGTTAAAACCTGTGAAACTCTTAACTGTGATTGAGAGGCCTTTTTATTTTATACGACCATATTCATTTCTTTCTTTTCTTTATTGGGGAATTACTAAACTGATTAATGGATTTTCTGAATATTATTGTGGTGACTGACTAAATAGTACCTGCAGTTCTCCTTTTCTTCCCCATTTGTTCGATCTCTATTAAACCAGAGCGGGAAAAAAAATAACCTTCAAAATTATGGAATGAAGCGGTTGTGCTGGGATTCTCAGTTTAATTGGAGTTCTGCAGCACTGAATAGCTGGTCAATCACCACAGAGAGAACTTTTTAAATTAAAATTTTTACTTGACTCCTGTCAAGGTCAGTGCATACTTGGCATGCTCATCATGTTCTCTCGCTATGATGAAGCTATGATGGTAACGATTAACAGCCATATGTCATGTGTATATGGGGTCTGAGACAGACAGTTTATAGATCCTCTGGTTTGTTTGGGAACAGCTGGGGTGCTTCATTGTATTGTTATCAGCTCTAGTTTTTCCAAGAATGTAATGTAGGATCATAGAAATGAAAGGGGAGATCTGCTTGCCATTGCATCTTTACGGTTCTGAGTTGAGTACTTTTTTCTTAAAAGTGTAAGTCTGAAGTTAAGACTTTGAGCTGTAAGTATATCTGTCTCTATATCTGTTTTTCTGTGATGGTTCAAACAGGCAAAGAACTTATTTCATGACACAAATGATTGATATAAATGCAAAGTGTAAAGTTAATCTCATTCATAAGCATAGTATGATTTGAAAAGGAAAAAAAAAGAACTGACATTTATTTACAAATGTTAATGTGCAATAGGGCAGTTTGCAGCTGAGTGTGAAGCAGCTGGGATGAGAGTCGGTTCCTCTAAATCTGAGGCCATGGTTCTCGATCGGAAAAGGGTTGAATGCCCGCTCAACTTCGGGGGAGTCTCTGCCTGAAATAGAGGAGTTTAAGTCTGGGTGTCTTGTTCACGAGTGATAGTAGGATGTAGCAGGAGATGAATTGGGGCCTCAACCTCAGTAAAGAGAGCATTGCTTCGGTCATGGTGAAAAAAAGAGCTCAGGCAAAAGGCAAAGCTCTAAATTTACTGGTCTGTCTACTTTCCAATCTTCAGCTGTAGTCATGAGGTGTGGATCATGACTGAGAGAATGGGATCCTGGATACAAGTGGCTGAAATGAGCTTCCTTCATAGGGTGGTTGGGCTCAGCCTTAGAGATAGGGTGAGGAGTTCCATCATCCAGGGGAAGCTTGGAGTAGAGTCACTGCTCCTCCACATTGAAAGGAGTCAGTTAAGGTGGTTCGGGCATCTGATTAGGATGCCGCCTGAACACCTCCCTTTAGAGGTGTTACGGGCACGTCTCACTGGTAGGAGGCCCCGTGAAGACCCAGAAGTTATACTGTATCTTCTGTGGCCTGGGAACACCTTGGGGTCCTCTATGAACTGGAAAGTGTAGCTGGGAAGAGGGATGTCTGGGTTTGTCTCCTGGACCTTTTGCCTCTGTGACCCGACTATGTATAAACGGCAGAAGATGGAGATAAATACTAGAATGTAGTGTTGGGGTTATTTTACAATAAAATCTTCCTTACAAAACAAAGAAAATGGTCTGTTGTTACTGTAGTAGATAATAAAATGAATAATTTGTCATAGTTTTAGACTTTTGTCTTGTTCTGCTCATTTTGTTGTGCTCTTGCAAACACCCCTAAATATCCTCAGTGGACCCTCCTTCCAGCTCATTGCTCACCTGGCTTCCATTTCTGCACAGCTGTGGTGAACTGGCAATCACTCCTCCCAGGTTACTCCTCAGTCAGTAACCTGTCTTTGTGCATTTTTTCCATGTTACAAGTTTCATTAGTGTGCCTGACATGTAGTTATCAAAGAGTTCTTGAAACTGCCTCTGTTGTGTCTACAATTGGGTCTTCAAACTTCAGCCCATGACAGTTTATTGTTGGGATACAAAACTTTGACATTATTAGTGCACATCAACAGTCAAACTACACAATAGAACATTGGTCCCACAATAAGAAAATATAAGAAACACAAAACAGGGAACTGTCTGTGCAGCCTAACCACATTGAATACAAAGTTAATTTGTCAGCTATTGGTAAACAGACGGCGTACAGTTGTCAGTAAACAGGTGAATGATTGCTTGTTGAACTCAAGTGGGGCATAAAGCTTGAGAGAATATAATTATAGGATAATTCTCATTATCCTGCTGTGTCATTGTTTTACCATCACTTGCAATATTTCCTCACATCTGAGCTACTCCTACTGAGAACAGAGGACAGATGCCAGAAGGAGACATAAGGACGGTAGAGCCAAAAGTTTTAGTTTAATATATTCTTAAAAACAGACAACTAATGTAAACATCCCTCATAACATCATCTCAACTGAGAAGGGGGTCTCTGCAGTTACTGAGTGGGAGTTTATTTTTATTTTTTGGTGTGTGGGAAAACTTTGTCAAAGACATGATCTGTCTGTTTGAGGACTTTGGTTAAAACGTGACTGACTGTTGTGGGTGGGGTTTATTTATAGCACCTTTCGGCCAGGGGCAAATCAAAGTGTTTATACATAAAAGTTAATAAAATACAGTACATTAAACCAAACAGAGAAAAAAACAGATTTAACAGATTAAAAAAATAAAATTAAGAATAAGCAACAGCAAATTAAAAGGTTTTTAACCATGTTTTAAAAGAGCTCAGGGTGGGAGCAGTCCTGTAGTGAACAAACTTATTCCAAATTATTGGTGCATTAAAAACGGAAGGCTGCTCCATTGTGTTTTGTTCTGACTCTTAGAATGGTTAGTAGGCTTGATTTAGATGATCTTAAATATCTTATTGGTTTATATCAATGATGAAAAGAAGAGATGTAGTTAGGGTTTAGTGGGTGCTTTGAAAACCATTTGTAAGACTTTACCTGGGAAAACAGCATTGCAATAATCGAGTCTGCTAAAAACAAAGGCATGAACTAATTTCACAGGATTCTGTTTTGACATCCGTCATCTAATTCTGGCAATATATTTTAGGTGATAATATGCTGTTTTTATGATTATTGTGATTATCAGGATTCAGGTCAGGATCTATAATCACCCCTTGAGACAAGAAGGTGCTAGCCACGCCAAATTTGAAGTCAAAAACATTTATTTGAGACATTGTTCTGTTTTAAACTCTAAATAGACATTCAATAAAATATATTTACATGATAACATTACCAATACTTCATTCTATAAGTTGCCCCACAGTCAATCTGACCAATCACAGTTTTGCTAATATCCTCCCACACCCAACCTCTGCCAATCATGATTAGGACAAACTCCACCCACACAGCCAAGAAACTCCCCCTTCATGTGTAGGGACACTGCCACCATCAGCTCCTGTAGTGACTCTGTCTCAACAAAGCAGCTTGACAACGAGTCTGAAACCTGAGAGGTGGTCTGCTCCAGGCCACACCTTAAACCCACACCTTCACAGGTGCAGCCAATGAAGCCAATCAAGCAGCATTGAAGTCCTTCAGTAGCCTTCCACTGCTTGACCAGAGAAGATACAAAGGGGTGTCACATGCTTTTTCTCTTAGGATTCTGTGTTTTATTGTTACTCATTTGGAAAGATTATATTTTACAAATTGGTGATATGGTGTTGTGTAAACAAACCAGACCATTACTTTTCCCTTCACTGCACCCCTCCTGATGCAATTTTACCTACTGCAAACCCAGCAGGATCACATCTGACATCAAAATGAGTTTCTGTAATGAGAACTTACTCTAATGAAACACACTCTGTATCCACAAAAATTCACACTGTAGTACAATTGTATGAATATCCTGTTTTTACTTAAATTACTGTTTTCACTCTTTCTTGCCTGCTGTTTTTGACATGATGCTTATCCCCACAGGGTGATTTTTCTGCTAACACTGTTCTGACATTTACAACAAAAACAATTTTATCAGTTTGTTTACATTATTGTGTTACATATACATTTCTTGTTTTGCACAAATGGATAAAAGAAAACATCACATCTTTATGCAACATTTGGAAGGCAAATTTTCGATACTTTCTATTTTGTTTTGTTCACTGATGTTATATATTTGTGATAATATTTTTGTTATATTTCAAGCTGTGATTTTTAGTCTTAGATACAGAAAAGCACAATTCAGAATCTGAGAAATAATAATCTGCAGAGTGATGAGCAATTTTACAGTCTGAAATGAGCTACAAAAATTGTCCAGACTTGTTTCCCCACTAAGTAATGTTCCTTTGTGTTTCACCTCTGCAAAAAAAGACTATTGATTCTCTGCAGAGTCATGGTTCGTTCCATACACCACATTAAACTGAGAAAAAGTACCTTAAATGAAGTTCATTCATTTAATCTCATTACCAACTGTCTGAAGTGTGAGGCGAGTGGTGCTGAGGTGAACCAAAGGACACAAACTTTTTCTGAAAAATGAAAAAGAAATGTGAACATACTGAACTGCCCTCTCTTGCTTTACTCTCAGTTCACGACCAGGTTGGTTCTTTTAAAAGGCAATTTATTTATATGCAGTTACAAAACCTAACTTCACTCATTTTGTGTTTTAGGACTTGAGAATATTTTCACATAGCATTAGCAACAGAAGAGAAGGGCAAACCCAGAATCTTTTTTTTGCATTCATAAGTAAAACACTACAACCTGAATAACATACAGATAAAAAAGGTAGTTTTATTTAGATAATATTATTGCTGATCCTAATATTGAGTACTGGGCCCGATATCAGCATTTTTACAATTAGGCTACTCATTCAAAATGCCCCAATACACGAAACCAATACATTTTTTTGCGTGGACGCACATTTGAAACGCAACCTCCTTTAGACTCCAGTGAACACTTCATAATACCCAAAATGAAGTACTCATATTTGGTTTGAGAAAAACTGGTATCGATGCATCCTTAGATAATATAACAGCAAATTATAGTCATTGGGCCTCATGCAAAAACATTTTTGTGCTCTTATCCTAAATTTCTTCTACTTTTTTTCGTATGAAGGGCTCGTACGAACATGCCACGTCAGATTCATCAAATGCTTTTAACTTCAGGAAAAGTGTGTAAATGAGCAGCGTAAAAGCAATGAATACCACCTGTACGTATTCAGGAGGTGCTCATGCAGGAGGAGAGGAAATTAGCATAATTACCACCCCAATAATACCATATAAGGCTATGCTTCCTGCCCTACAAACAGAATACCCTATTGTCAACACAATTACGAAGTGTGATTTATTTTTAATAACTGTAAATGTAAAGCGCTTTGGGGTCCGGAGGGACTTAATAAAGTGCTATATAAATTCAGGCCATTTACCATTCAACTCAAATCTTCAAACTAATGAAATATAAAGTTATTAGTGAAGAAAACTAGTCTGGTTAACAGCAGACTGACGGCACGTAAAATATACGACAGGTCTGGACCACTAGTGAATTTTGTTGGTATCTGAAAAAATGTTTAAAATTGGAGAAAATTGGTGAATGCGACAAGTTCTCCTAAATCAAGTTATCCTAAATCACGGTTCTCGCATGAGGCCCATTGTTATTTTTAGTTGTAAATCAATGGCTACGTTTTATGATCAGTAGCCATTTTTATCCAAAAATATCACATTTTAACATGCTCATATGCACAAGTATTATTCCTACCACTTTAATTTCCCAGTAATATGACATGTATTGAAACATTTCTTCATTTTGTTTAATTCTAAGAAACACTGGCTTTCTGAGTCTAACCAATCTGAGAACTTCATGCACGCTGGAAGCAAAAGTAAAAAAAAACTAGTAAAAATAAAATATTTCAGACATGGCTTTAAAAAGTCAATATGTTTGTATTAATCTAAAACAAATGCATAAATCAAATAAAACAATAAAAGTAAAACAACAACAAAAACAGATAGAACAGTAAAACTGTAAAGTGTCTTTTTTTTGCTTCTGCTATTTTCCAGCAGGGTTACAGATAAAAGGTTGAAGATGAGGTAAAGAAAACTATAAAATAAGGTACATGTTCTTTAAACATGATGACGTGTGTTAGGAACTACACAAGTATTTATTTCTAAAAAAGAACATGGGTGCTGAACTCTGTTTGCTCCCTCCTGTCGGTGTCTAAAATGTTTCTCCAGCTTTACAAATGGACATGTTAATCCTTTCATTATATGCATTGCTCTTATAAATTTCAAATCCCTTGGTTTGAGTCAAAACTGAGCTCTGATGTCTTGTAAGATTTCCTGATCTTGATGAATGTCTCAGTAAAGCATGCTTTAAAAACTCATTAGTTATTTTAAATCAGTCGCATGGTTCTGAATTTATTTAAAGTAATTAGGTTCACTTTAAATTATTCAGCGCAACACTATTAGAAATGAAGATTGTGGGAAAACTGTGACTTCCAAAATGCACTCTGCTTATAAAACCACAATTCTCAGGGTTTATGAAGCTAAATTTTTATATATTAAAGAAAATAACGACTGTTGTTTGATAATTATTACATTGATGAAAAACTAATGTCATAGTAAACATCCATTTGAAAATTATTTCCAGGTGTTTTTTTTTATAGATTACAATGACACTGCCTCTAAGTGTTAAGCAGTGTCATCGTTAGATCTTAATTTAATTTTCGGATACTTTCAGCAGGTTTAGATGAGTGTTAGGGAGGTTTTTACAACTCAAATGATCAGGGGTTCATTCACAGCCTCTCGATTGTGCTGAAGTGTCCTTGAGCAACACACTGTGCCCTGATTACTGGTGTTTATAATAGCACTGTGCATATAAAATAAAAGGTACATTACAGGAGACTTTACAGAAACTGAATGACATTAAAAAGGCACTATAAAATTGTAGACCATTACCTATTTTATACAGTCACTTATACATCCACATAAAAAACAAAAAGTACAGTATAAGAAATATGAAGCCAGCAAGTTAAAGTGAACAGGATTTAAGAGGAGTCACATGATGCATCTCCCTTTATATTTCACGCTGACAGATCAATGTTTATGATTTACTATTTAACAAACATATTTATTAGAAAAAAAAAACTAAACTAAAAGTCATATTAAAATACAGATATTGTAAATTAAAGCTGCGGCTTTGCTCGACTCAAGTTGAGGCGATAAACATCAACAGCACTGTCTTTTTGTCTCACCTTGACAAGTTGTATTGTTTTTTTTTTTGGCCCAGTTTCAGCGGGGCAGGAACCAACATCATCGCTGTTTGAGGACATGCTGTTCTACCTGTGTTTGATGGGAAGTGCACTTGTCACTTCTGATGAGCTACATTATTTCAAAGACAATGAAAGATTGTGTGAGAGAGTGATGCAGCAGGTTGGAATAATTAAAATCATCTTTCCATTGGGATTTCATTTATCTTTGCTTCTTTGTGGTTGACTGATTTAGTCGATTGTTCTGATGACTTTTTTTGTCTTATAATTGCATAAAATAATTATTGCAGATTGTGCTTGTAAGTAAAATTTCTCTGGGAGTTTTGGATCATTAAAATAAAATCTTCATTCTGAGAGGGAGAGTTTATTTGTCACATTTGTTTGAAAGGTTTTGTCTCACTTGATGGTCTTGTGGTGATGAAACTCCCTGCTGTTTGTTAAATGAATACAGCAATACAAACAGCACAACAAAAGTATAACTCAGAGAAAATAATGAACCAATAACTAAATCTTTAAAGGTTTTAAAATTCAGTAAGCACACCCTCAAATGAACAACATAAAACACATCAATCTGTGTCACCATTTGTTGTATAAAAACTATGGCAAAACATAAAAAAGTGTAGAAAGTTTTTATCCACTTTGCAGTCTAGGAATGGTAAATGACCATTTTAGATCATTTGAGGCTCGTTAGTAGACAGAACAATTGACAGTGAAAAGTGGTAAAAGTTAAAAACAAACAGTATTAAATGTTCCTCTAAGCTCCATGCAAAGTTTTGAAAAGATCCAAGAAGATGGAAACAAAGCTCAGATTTTAAAGTTGCATTTGTAACAAACAAACTATAAATTAAAACCAAGTTGAACTGTTTGGCCAAAAAGAACAGCTATTTTATTTTATTTTAGTGTCAAAACCAAACTGTATACCAACACAATCACTTCATAACAACTGTCAAGCAGATTGGTGGAGACCTGATGATTAGAGTTTATTCTTTTCTTTTGGAGCCTCAACACCTGAGCACCTTGCATCTGGCCATGGCCGTGTGTTCATGAGTCAAACGTGAATCTATCTGTTGAGGCTTAACTTAAAAGAAGTGATACAATACAATAACTCAAATTTCATTAATAGAGTTAGAGCAAAATGGCAAAAAAAAGAAATGAAATGGTCTCACAGAGACTGTAAACTGACTTAAAAACTGTCTCCACATTTCGAATAAGTACTAAATTAGTTTGAACCTAAAAACACTGTTTAATGCTTCTTCTGTTTTATTGAAAGTCACTATGCTCTAAACCTGATCTAATACTTTCAATAAAACACTTTCAAGGTGTTATTTACAGTATTAAAGTTTTTTAAACTACTAAAATGATCAGTAAATAATAAAGGCAAATGTGATGAAGAGTCTTAAGACACTAGTAAAGAATGAAGCATCACAGTGGATGAATTAAAAGCTCTGACAAGAGAAAACTTAGAAAAGGGCAGCTAACTTCTGGAGGGGTACCTTCAATCTTATCCCATGACGTCCTTTGATTGCTATCAGCAAATACAAGTATATTTGATTTTACCATCGTACAGCTATAGGAAAAGCCTAGAAGTGAAAATTACCAGATGATTTTAAAGCATTAGGTAATGTTGCAGCGGAGGTATACGAATCAGTTTGTATGACTTTATTAATCTCACACCTGAGCACAATTTAATCAGACAGTTTAATCTTGTCAAAGAAACCAACTTGAGGTTTTATTTTAATGTCTCTTTAGATTGTATTCCTGACAAAAGACCTGCAAGCATTGATTGTAGCGTTCAGGGGATGCTGAGTGTCCCTGCTGTCTTTTGTTAAACCTGGATAGCACCACAGAGCTTTAATGGATGTTTGATCTGCTCAATCAAAGGCTGATTATAAAGCATACGCCAGAGTGGAGTGGAGTGAGAGGGAGTAGGAGCCAGTGTGGCCAACACCCGACACCCACGTGAAAAAAAGGCCACGTTAAAAGAGATTCGGTCATGTTTCTAAGCAACACACATCTGCACAGACAGACGTGGATATTTTTTCCTCCCAGTGTTCTTCAGCCCCCTCTGATCCCTGATAGTTCTCCTTTTTTCCGCTTCCAGTTACAAAACATCTAACGCTCCCCACAGAGCAGTCCGCCTCCAGTCTCGGGGGATCAGTCAACCCTACACACTTTCAGCGCCAAATCCAGCAATTTTCCCAACGCCCCTCTCTGCAGTTCATTTTTATTGCAATTTAAACAGAAAACACTTGGTTTAATGGCATCAGGAGTTCAATGGTATCAAGTACTTTTTAATGAGGTGAACATTGAGATAATGACAATAAAAAAAAGCTCTAGAAAAAAAAAAGCTAAGAAGAATGAGCAGCATCAACATGGATTGTGTGAAAGAACAGGATTTAACACACCGGGAAGCATCTTCATCTGATTTTCTACATTTGCTTATCTTGCCCTTCACTAGTTCTCCTGTAGATTGTTTTTTTTTTTTTTTTTACATCCAATTGTTGAAAAGCCATCTGGAAGGCTCTTTCTGTGGCCAGCTCTGCTTGAAATTGTCTCCTATTTTGTTTTGTTTTCTTAGCTGAAGTCAAAGTCAGGGTAAGATCAGAAGCTCATCATTAGTCTTTGGGTGTAGGAAGGCACTCTGGAGCAAAGTGGATCTCAACTTTGGCCGAGGCCTGGCTCAACAATAAAAAAGAGCTATTGAGGAGAAGCAAAAAGCATCTTTATTTAGATTAGTGTCAGTCTGCAGCATTTTTAGATGCTTATAATTCTAGTTTATTTTAGTACAGTGATTTAGAGCCACAGCTTGATAGAATTCAACATCTGTGAACAACTCACGCTTTCTTTGCATTTTTATTTACTAATTTATAGTTAGATAAAGCAGCTCATAACATGAAGAGATCTCCAGCCAAGTGAACTTTTGTCACTGGTAGGTTTTTTATTAAACTAACTCTCAAAGCCAGGGTGAACATTTTCTACATTCTGCCAAAGCTAAATAACATTTTTAAGGAATATTTTCCTTTGTTAGACAACAGCTGAAAAACGGCCAGTTATTTTTTTTTAACATAGATCAATTCATCAGCTGCCTTTTCAAAATATTTCTCTCACAAATATTTTCAGATCAGCTCAGAATGACACATAAACTCACTCAGACCATCTTTTGACATGTAGAAAGAGATTTTTTTTTTTTCAATTTATTTTTCTCACTCTGTCACACCAAACTGAACATCATTCGTTTCCTCTGATGATAAATTCCAGACCTTGCAGGCAGTTAATGTAATTGGACTTAAAACAAACCTGTTTTAGTACCTCATGTTAATATGAATAAAATATTGGATTTACTGCAATAACTGTAGAATGGCTTTAGCTTTCTCTGTAAAATAGCACTTTTTATGGTTTCTCAGTTTGTTCCGCAATTAAACTTTTCTGTTTCCAAATGATGAACATCTTAGTTTGCAGTTCCAATTCTATAGTTTGCTGTGTTTTATTATGACACTCATTGTGGTTTATTACCCAACTGTATTATCAGTGGTATCATCACGTATCCACTTGCCTCAGAAACACACATGTACTTTTTCTGTCAACAATCTATTAAAGCAACCCCAGCATGAGTAACACCTAAAGCACAGATTATATCAGGAAAACAGAGGGGTAGGAAAACAAGTTTTATGTAAAAAAAGATTTGGGGTTGTGGATGGCGTGATACGGAGATAGAGTGAGATAATACCCTGATGCAGTGATGATCTCTAAGATGAAGAGCAATTCCCACGGATAATAGAAGCTACAAGTTAGAGAGAAATACATCTGTTTATTGCCTGGAGGCTGGTGTGAAAGGCTGTCTGTGTGCATGTGAGGGGAAGAGTGGTGGTGGGGGGTGGTGCGAGTTGATGGATGGATATGTGCTCGTCTTAGAGTGGAAAGCACTCGCAGCCCTGTAGCTTTCATTTTTATTGCAGTTTATATTAGAAATTGACCAGTGTGGGTGCAGTGAGTGAAAAATGTTTGATTGTGAGATAAAATTAATGTCTGCTACATGGGGATAAAATGAAGAACAGTGTGACATCGAGGACACGGGATAACACTTCTATATAAACTGTATAGTTTGGCTAGAAATGAAGAGGAAAAACCATCAGATGGAACTGCCTCATTTCTTTTGTTGAATAAAAAGATAAGCCCACATTCTCGCTAGTTTTATGAAAACTGTTCAAAATGCTTAATGCTGGAAACAAGTTTTGAAAGCAGAGACATTTTAAAATATATATAATTAATAGGGGTGCAACGATACAGAAAATTCACGATTCGGTTCGATACTTTTGTCTCACGGTTCGATATTTTTTCGATACAA
>JARVJO010000164.1:10379388-10407169 GCA_031762555.1 Cynodonichthys magdalenae | reverse complement strand
GGCTGATTAGAAATTAAGTGTTAACGAGCAGTTGGACAGGTGTACCTAATAAAGTGGCCGGTGAGTGTATATATATACATATCTCATGGGTGCAAAAAAACATAAATAGTTATATGGAAGATGGAGTACATACATAAATAGTAAAATACATGTAACATCATTAGATGATTTATATAAATAAGATCAGATGCAGTATATTGACAAGATAACTGTAATATGCATTTTGATAAAAGGCCTATTAAAGAATGATGTATAAAGGGGTAGGGATTAAAATAGTGTTAACTTCTCACTCTTTTCTGAACAAGCAGTTAAAATGACTGATGATTCTTATGTTGCAAAACATTTGATTGTATTCTTGTGTATGTTTATATGTACATATAAAGTTTAAGAGAAATTGTTTCAAATATGGCAAAACAAAATTCACCACAGGTGGTTAAACAACATTGGATGAAACTGCACAAAAGTTAGAACCTAAACATCTGCTCTGTTGGTGGCAGGGGTGGTCTGCAGTCATGGTGTTGTTTTATAGTGTTACAGACTTGCACGTTCCTATTTCACTCTAGTTGTTGTGAGTCAGTCTGAGGATTGCAGTTTTTCTCTCTTTTAACTGCTGTTCCCTCTTGCTTGTTTCCATCTAGTGAGTCTGACTGCATCTACCCCATCCTATTTCAGAGGGTTTACCCTTATTGCTCTAAGAGAGGGAGCAGAGGGAGACAAGGATGATGACTACACTGGAAATTTCCAGGTAAGTTAATGGCTGCGTCTGTAGCTGTTGGTAAACACAGTAGTTCGAGGTAAAAAAATAAAAAGTTTGCTGTCGTTAAATTCTGTGTTATGGTGGTGCTATTTTCTAATTCGAGATAACACTAGTTACCTGGCATAGCTGTAATATCAACACCATCCTTCTTCTGGGCTCCAGTACCTGACACATAAGCTCTCCTGCCGTTAAATGTCAGGCTGTGATTATTTTAGCTCCCCATTCTCTAACAGCACATGCGTATACCGACAACCCTGAGCTCATCTTCAAATTTGCTTTTTTCTCACAGTTTGTTGACATAAACCCATGCAGAGTTTAATCATATATTCACAAGCAAGCATGCATGTAGGAAGTGTACAATTAAAGCAGTTCAGAGGCTAATTAGAGTTTTATACACCCAGGTTCAGCTGGGGTGTTAAAGGGAGGAGGGAAAGATTGGAAGGGAGCTAAGAGTTCAAACAGAAAAAAAGAAGGCAGGAAAACTGGTGCAGACACAGTATGCTAATGTGATAATGAACAAACATGTGAGGCTTTCTTGATTGAAATGCAGTGTTAGAAGTGGTGTCTGCTAAAGAAAAGATCAATTGGTGGACTATATGTATGGGTGTTACAGGAGAGTTTATGGTTGGAAATATGCAATAAAAGGTGTAGCTTTAGTCAAATATATGTCAAGTTTATATCATAGTCTATTCTAATATTATTACAAGTGAAAATTATTTAGTTTAGGTTGAGGCACAGAGCTGAGAGCTGTGGTTCTGAAGTGCACAATATGGTTCGGGTCTTATTATGGTTCTCCTATCAGTCTGAAGACTGACAAATCTGTCAGATCCTTCATGTGTCAATGTGTCCATTGGCCAAATCCTGAACTCTGCATTGCTCCCAATGGGCTTGCTGGTGAGTGAATATGTGATAAAGAACACGGGGCTGAATGCTTTTAAGAAGAAGCGCTGTGTGAATATGTGTGAACAGGTAGATAAGAAACCAACTGTAAAATTTTTATTTTAGAAAAGGAGCAACATTTTACTGTATAGGATGTTACTTCTTTTGGACATTTTACAAGTGAGGTTTTGCTGTTAGGAACATATTTAATTTTCAAGATTTTGAAAATAAATGAGCAACTGAGGATTAAGTTTCATCATTAGAGAAGTGGCAGAGAACTAATGGGGAATAGTAAAAACCAATAAAGCAAGTTTAACATGTATATATTACTTAAAATTGCTGATTTCTATATGAAGCAGCATCCAGGCAGTATACATGCAGTCAACCCTGTATGCATGTGTGCTGTCTTTTTACAGAGTTTTTTGGACCTAAAATGCATTCATTAAAGATCCTTATATAAACAAAGCTTGTACTTCAGACAATGTGAAAGTTTTCACAGCAGTCCTCAGGCTCTTATAATAGTTGCTGCTGTGCTGTGGAACTCTCTGTGAACTTTGACATAAAGAAAAAGAGTATTTTATTTTTGTCCTGAATGCACCTAACGTCTTATTATTCAGCTCTGACATTTGCAAAAAAAAAAAAAAAATTGGCAACTGATCTTATTTGAGTTAGATTTCAGTGCATTCCTTAGGAAAACAGCAGCATGTGTGGTCCCTAACATCAGAAGTATAGAAAGAAAGGACTTCACAGTTTAAATTGTTCCTTTACTTTGCTACGCACATGAATGAGTGCGGAGGGCTCAGGGAATGATAGATCTTAAAGACAGATGTGCGATCATTGCTTTTTGGATGCTGGCAGAAAGAAAGAAAAAGTAGTGGGGCCAGCTTTGATTAGACTGCTGTCAGGGTTTCAGGAGCTAAAACTCTTTTTTAAAGCTGTGAATGATCATCCGTCTCACTGCCAGCAGAAAGTGACAGAGTAACATAAATAAAATGTTATTCAAAAAAAAAAACTCTTTGAACAGCTGCTGAATCATCTTTTTATGATCTTTTGTCTTCTATGGCTTAAAAGCACACAAATACATAATTCTATCTTGAAAAAAAAACCCTAAAATAAAACAGAAAAGTTGCTGCAACACAAAATGCGAAGCTTTATTTAACATACAGCTCATTTGAAATCTGCTGGTGTGCCCCATCTCAGCCATCTCAGAGCAGCTCCTGACTTGATGAAAAGCACTTTTATTGAGCTCTCTGGGGAGGTCAGCTGCCACTGTGTGTGTATGTATGTTTTTTTGGCAAGTGTAGAAACCAGCAGGGAATGTTGGCAATGTCTGATGAGACATTACTTCTCAGCAGGGTGAGATAATAAGACAAGAAAAGGCAAATTACTGTGCGGCTACATAAAGGGTGAACCCAGCCTGATGTTGTTAAGGGCAGCAAATACATTTTAATACTTTTTTATGTGGAAATTGGGCTTTTTGTAACAATACGTTTAACATAATTGTACATTACCCAGCAAGCCATGCGAAGCTACATGCTTGTTTGTCATACACAAAACTGTGATCTTTAAAAAGTTATGCAGGAATGTTTCCCGCTTTTTCTTAGACAAGCCTTGGTTTGAAAACAGGATAGGAAGAAAAGGGTCATGGGTCACTTTGCAACAAATTGGTTGCCTCTTTTTACGGATGGAGTTTAAGAAATTTGCATGAGACTTGACTGGTTTCAACACGAGTTGATGCTCCACCAGGCTGACTTGAGATGCCTTCTAAAAACCATGGGAACATGTTAGAAAGTGGGGGTGTAATCTTGTCAGATCAAGATCGGCTACAAACATAACGTGCATGAACACACACATAGCACTCACATTCCTGTTTTCATTCTGTCTTTGACTGATTCTTAACACACACAGAGACACACACACACACATACCCTCAGACTTCCAAAGGGAACTCATTCATAACATGGCATGACAAAGGAAATTCTCTGCTGACAGCTTTATGGAGTGAGAAAGTGCTTTGTCTTTACTGCCCTGATGTCACTTCCTATCAAATAGATTCTTGGTCCCTGGGCAGTGAATATTAGTTCACTGGCACAACTCATCTAATTTTATGTGCAGTTAAAATCATTGAGATGCTTAGTATTTCAGGTGTGAACTTGACTCTAGAGGCCATCACGCATTTAGAGTTCCTATTCTAAGTCAAGGCAAGTGCAGATCTTTGTTTGGAATTTGTTGCAGTCGGGTGATGTTTCCTAGAAAGTTTCATGATCGTGGAACTCCCAGACTCTCAGAAAATAATGTATACGTAAATAATATTAATGATGTTATTAATAACGAAACATCTCACGATGTGCAGTATATTTCAGGATCTTTTTTTCATCAAAGGGACAAGAATGGAGTGTGAGGTGGGCAGGCAGCTTGGGGCAGAATATGCAGTCAATCTATGTTTTAACACTGCGCTATGGTAACAAACTGTGGGTTACATCACAAATACAACAGCAACAGCTTCAAATTGTGTCTGAGTTCTAGCGCTGAGTGATATGGCTGAAAAATGTATCAAAATATAAGCGTTTCATATCAGTCGGTATAGTTAATTGTTGTTTAGTTATGTTTGTTTTACCCATTTGAAATAAGGACCAGGAAAAATAAAGGATGATTAATCCTACCAAACTGGTGATGTGACCTTTCCTATTTTATCTACAATTTCCTCTCAAGCTGTTGCCCTCATTTCCTTTCACTCCACATTTTTTTTATTTTTATTTTTATTTTGAAGTAGTCATAACTACTGGAGAAACATAAAACTGCTACTTCACATGTTACTCATCAGTTTGTTTCTAGCTTACCAAAGAGTGAGTGTTAGCTGATGCCACCAATGTATTTTTTATTGATATTGCAATATATTGTTAGAGTTTCTTTAGTGATATTGATCACATATCTATTGCAATATATTGTTATTTATTTATTGCTCAGTCCTACTGAGTTCCAACTTCTGTATAGTATGAAATCCCACTTCATCTTCCTACCTGTTAGGCCCACTCTGTTTTGCATGTTCATATCCCCAATTATTTTTCTGATACATGGGAAGGGCAAAGGAGTCTACTATTTCAAGAACTATTTTTTTATTACTATTGTTGATTATGATGAACACGCTTTAGAAATGTGTAAAAAACATATTATATTACTCTGAAAAAGTATTAAATTGCTTCACAAGCCATTGGCTCATTTCATGTAGTCCAGTTATTTATGTTTGGCATTTCTGTCATTCCTTTTTACAAATTAAACAGCAACAAAATATAGTATTACATTATCTGTTGCAAGCCAGAACACTAATTTAACAAGCTGTTTAAGAACATTTTACATCCACATGTAAAAAGATTTATTAAATCCAGAATGCGTATGAACTGACAGGGTGTTTCATATTGGAGTTAAGTATTTTAACCACTACCCATTTCAACTTAAAAAAAAGTCAAAGGCAAGGCATAGGGGTAAGGGTAGACATAACACTATATGCTTTGGCCTTTCTACTGTTTCATATCAAAATAAGACAGTGGGCCAACCATCTGGTCAGAAAGGCTTTCAGACAAGTCCAAGCGGAGGCATTAAGGACATGTTTCACAGAGAAGAAAACTTGGATTAAAGCCAATCCTGGCTGGACAGATTAAATCTGTTGGCTGGCTTGGGAATGCCTCAGTGTCCCTCAGAGAAAGCTGGCATTAAAACACATTCACACCAACTTAAACTATAATTTCATATTTATAACTATTACAACAGTTTGATGGCACAGGCACTTTAAGATGCTCAGTTAAGTAGTGGAATTATGCCAAAGATGAGGTCAAACAATCAATTTCAGTGTCACTTTATTTATAAAGCACATTTAAAACCACACAAGATAGACCAAAGCAAACAAGCTGCAACAAAACAAATAGCTAGAATTAATTCATTGTAGACAATTTAAGTTTATTTTTTTTCTAGGCTGAAGATATTGGTCAGGGTCAGTCAGTGAATTAGCTAAAGGTTCAAGAGGACGAAAGACAAACCAGCAGCTGTGAGACGCAAAGGCTGGTCATGTTTTTCTAATGAGAGCTGCTGTGCAAAATACACAAAAAAATCTTAATGCTAGCTGTGAAAGAATTTAGGACGTGCAGTGCATCACAGCTTGGAGGTGCCATATGGTGTGATGTATTGCTCATTTTGACCCTTGTTCACTACTGAAGTGTCACACATTGGCTAATGGAGTTATGCCAGGGAGAGATTTCAGTGCAGAGAGCCTAGAGCTGTAGCATTATTCAGCAGGTGAAGAGAGTAAAAAAAAGGCTAAAGCTCTTTGATGCTCAGAGCAAATATTTTTCAATGTTTTAAAACTTTACTTAAACTAAACAAATCAGAAATATGCTACAAAAATAAAATCAAATGCATGGATACCGTAGCTCTATATGGCAAAGCTTAAAACATTAAACGGAACAGAACTTATGTAAATATGTATCGTCTTCAGTGATAATTTGAATGCTCATATTGCAGATATCTAATCTGGAAGAGAAGGAACAAGAAGGATTATCATAAAATGTTAAGCCCCTGCTCTTCAGATTGATAAATTCTTATACCAAGAAGTTCTAACAGTAGATAGAGAAGGCTGCACTAAAAGACAGTACAGAATCACTAAAAATAGCAGCACAAGAACAGCTATTACACACAAGAGCAATAGATGCCATAGTCTACTTCACCAGAAAGGACCCAAGATGCAGGCTGCTCAAAGATGTCCTGCACACATAATAGCAGGGTTTAAGATGCAGGCAGTCAAAGCATACACAAATACTCCAGCCATAGAGGCTTGTGTGCAGGAACTTCTGTGACAAGTGTGGGCTACAAGTCTGGAATACTTCTCCAGCAGTAGTGGAAAGTGACAGGACTAGGTTCCTGTAGGATGTCCTGATCCAGAAAGACAAAGACATGATGGCTAAACAAACAAAAATTGTAATGGCTGGAAAGTATCAGTAAAAAAACAGTAGTGACACGTGATTCCGTGATTCCAAGCAGTAGAAACATTGAAAAGAAACTTCAGGAGATTGACAAGTACCAAGGCCAAGAAGTTAATAAGTTAAAGACTGTTAATAAAGGTTTCAGTTTCTGAATATAAGTACACTGTAAAATATTAATTTAGTTGACAACGTCCAATACCCAATGAACACAATTTTATGTTGATGTTGCTAAGGTCTTTCCTGCAAGCCTTTTATGTTGATCTCTAATTTATTTGTCGCTATATATGTGTTTATTTTACAGATCATTGATGAGGAAGAAACACAGTTTATGACAAACTGTCCTCCAGCAGTGACAGAGAGCACTCCTCGCAGGAGAACCAGTATTCAGGTGTTTTGGACGGCACCCCCTAGTGGCACCGGCTGTGTTCTTCTAAAGTATGTGTACTAAGTGTGCATGAGTTAAATATGATTTTAAGTTTTACATTTCACTTTATAGTTACATTTAATCTAGTCCGTGTTCATGAGTTTTGTTTTGTAAACATTAAATTAACCAAAGAAACAGACAAAAGGTGCATAAAATGCAGTTCTTGCTGATATTTAAGAACTTGTAAAAGCAACATATAAAGTTGTCCCTGCTGAAGTTGATTTTGTTCTCAGCTATTGAACTAATTAATATTTTCATCATCTAGTTTAAATCAGGATTTTAATCTTGATGGGCTTGATGGTGGTATCACCAGCAATCTTATTGTAGAGCTTTTCCTAAGCAAAGAACTTACTTTTTCAGAAAGTTTTATCAGATTTTTAGTTTTAGCCTGTACTTTTATTCATTACTTTGCCAACTGATACCAGTCAACTTTGTGTTTTAAGTTCTCTGAGCTTTCTTGCTTTCAGAATTAAAGGCAAAAATCGAAAAGAATAAAGACAGCACATTCAATGGAAGAGCAGTGCAGTTTATTGTTTAGCTGTTGATGCTTTCTACTTTTCTTTCATTTTCGATGCCAATACAAGATGTAAAATGGGTGCCGTTTAGGTAATGTGTGTATTTGAATGTTTAAGGGCAAATTGTTTTTTTTTACTTTCTTTCTCTGTGGTTTTCTTGGATCTTCAATTCATGACCTTTCATCAGTAACCTATGTGCTTTTCAGTACTCTGTCTGTCATTCTGTCTTTTTTATCCTACCTCCCATCTTTTACTTTCATTTCTATTCTTTTTGTTTTCATCTTCACTACACTGGAAGGTGTTATCATATTTTTCTGACAACAGTTCATGAAGTCTGACCCATGTGATCTTTCTGCAGAGACTAGATGGGCGATGGTATTCAATAAAGTGCAAGCACTAAGAAAAAAGAAAAACTGAAATATGACAGTGCACTCAAAGAATAAATACAGATGTCTGTAATACCAGCACAGTCAGACAAATGTGGGCAAAAACTCTGCAAGGCTTATAGTTTTGAAAGAGATGCCAGTGAAAGTCATAATTAAAGTCTGGCAGTGGGTATTTGTCTGAGGTCCTCACCCTACCTGCAAGGCAATTATGGTGATGACAAGGTTGTTCTTTGACTCTGTGTGGCGACAATACAAATGTCCTGACAATGTCATTGATTAAAACAAAAAGGGTTCAGCTTTTGGATCTTCAAAGTGAATGGAGTTTTACATAAAAGTAAAGTACAGACATACATACATATATATATATATGTGTGTGTGTGTGTGTGTGTGTGTGTGTGTATGCATGGCAGGAACATATGCAAAATGGTTGCTTAGAGTTTAGCATATAAAAGGCAAACTCATTACCACCACAGGCAGGGTAAATGTTTGTTTTTAATTCCACATCACATCCCAAAAGTGCTTCATCATTGCCTCGCACTGGGTGCAAGCTTGTAAAATATTATGGTTATCTAAAAAGAGATCTTGTCATGAAATGGTGAGTGTGGGCCTTTGTGTTTCTCAAAGCTCATATGACTTATGCACCTTCAATTTTTCTACTTGAAAATGGTTTGCAGACATATAATTGATGGGCGAATACTGACTTTTAGAGGGAAAAATTGAGCTTGGTGGTATGGTTTACTCTTTGGTTTGTTCATGATGATAGGGTCAGGCGGTGGTGCTCATTCAGCCTCCTAAAGCCCGAGCACTGACTTTTAAAGGCTCACAATCTATTTTAGGCTTTCTTATGTGCTTTAGTCAAATTACACAAGGCTTTCTTCACCATCTCTGACTTACTGAAGATAATCTTTTTTTTTTGGTCTGTATTTAGTTCTGTGGCAGATAGAACATTTGAATAGTTACTCATCTCGTATTATAGGAGTGTAGTTACAGTTCAGCAGTGGCGTTATGCAGTCATCTGTTTTCCTTAATAATAGTTTTGATCATTACAGTAGAAGCATCAGCTGGCAGAGAGTGATTACTAATTCTATGATTTAGAAACAGCCATTTACTTCCAGTAACAAAAGTGAGGGTAATAGTGTCAAGAATAGGAAGCTGGTATTTTGATTTTTGCAAAATGAAGTTTGAGGGCATAGTTTTTGCCTCTTTCTTTAAAATCTGTCGTGACTTTGAATTTTGCTTTTCTCTTTTTGTATGTTCTAAATAATAACAAATACGTTTTCAGCTGCTCTAGCATTGATTGAACATCGAATGAACACTTTAAGCAGTAACTACAAAACAGATGCAGAGGCAATTGTTCAGATAAATGTTAGGGTTTGAGTTTGTCATCCTTTCAAACTTTTCCATGCACTGAAGCTTTTTCAACTGAATAGCTTTTGCTTACAAAAGTACTTCCATTCCATCAGCATTCCACATTTTTGCTGTTAGAATAGCATTTTACTTTAAGTAAATGTACTTTAAAGTTGGATTTCTTTGCATTTTTGACTGACAATAATACTTTTCACTCACTAAAAACAGGTAGATGGTCTGATAGACGTCATGTAGTCTACTCACATGAGTGTGTGTAACCATTTGTTGTACAACTTACCACAATGTCAGTGTGTCCCAGTTGGCCAAAGGCAGCTTGGTAAAGTGCTACAAGACTTTTTATTTCCCCTTTTTTCTTAGAGGCAAAAATGTTTTTTCAACTTTTAAATGACAGTAAGCCACTTATTTCAGAGTCCAACTTTAAGCTCACTGTTACAGTAGTTTCTTCCTACATCTCACGTTATGCAAGACATTTTAGAGCGACAGAGTCCTATTTCCCATATTTTTGAAGTTGTTAGTGGGAAAAACAAACCCTTTTACTTTGACAAAAAATAGTGTTCTTTGCCAGACACAGTTTGTTGGTATTTATAAATTCAAGAAGGTTTTTCCCTTGTACCAAACTCTTCATAGTAAATAATAAAGATTAAATTCAAGCTAAACAAAAAAGGAAACAGGGCACTTCTTCAGCTCTTTTATTTAAGTGTTTTAGTTGCTGAGCCATCATTTAAAAATGACCATGATCTTTTACTTTTTCATTTGTAGGTGAGAAGCAATTTATTTGTAATACTTTTTTGCAAAGAGGGTGGCATGATATGCTTTAATAGGCCTTCTGAGTGCATGATTAGGATTAGGATACTGGCACATGCAGCTGTCAGAACCTGTTAACCTCCATTACAACAATGACAAAACAAAAATGTGCTGAAGACCACCAGAACCACAGACTATCAAAAATTTAACATAAATACATTTAAGTTTTTAGAGGGAAAACGTTTATTGCCGCTGTGTGAAAAAAAAAAAAACGAAAACTCTTTTTATAATTTGGCAAATGGAGCATGATTATTTAAATTATTTTACAATTCACATGAAAAAAAAGAAAAATTTAAGAATAGAACAAAATAAAAAAAAATATTACTTTACGCGTAAGCATCAAAAGACAACATTTTTATTGCTCAATATTCTTCAGATTTTTTTCCTCACTTTTACTTCTTTTTCTCCATCAGACACACATACCCAGCCCCCTCTGCCACACACATTGAAATCAGTGCTTTGTTGGAATGAGAGGGATAGGTGATGGTGGTGGTGTGGATCCAGCAAAGTGAGATAGAATTTAAATTGGATGTTAAATAAGCATTACTTCGCCTGATTGTCTGGCCAGCCCTAGAAAGTGAGCAAGCGCTGAGGCCGATCTCGCTCCTCCCTCTCCTGGAGATCTGTGAAATTGGGGTGAGATTGAATTAAAGCGTGAACAATTAGAGATGTGCTGGTGGTGCCGCTTACCTTCAATAATTTCATCCGCACCATGAGGGGCTATCGTGACCATAAATCATGATATTAAATATACAGCAAATACAGATTCCACTGAAGTGCATGTGAGGGAGACTAGTCTTAAGAGGAAAATGTTATTAATCTATAATTCATATGTATAAGTTTGAGTAAAAGTCTTAAAATTCCACTCTTTGACATTTTGTAAAGTTGTTTTTGGCAGAAATGGACAATAATATTCAAAACAATACTTTTATGACCAGAAGAATGCTTGTATTTCTCATATCATAAAAAGAGGAGTTTATTTATTTATTTATTTTTTCCTCATACAGTGACCATAAGGTTGACTCTTCTCTTTGGCAGCCATGCTATTACAGCAGCCCAGAAAGGACAAACTTGAGCACAGGCTTAAAAAGTGTTCTGTTAGTGTGTTCTTTGTAGCCAACATTGTTTGTCAGTTTGTGGGTGAATACAATTGGTTGTAATCATTATGATACCCCCCCCCCCCCCCACACACACACACACACACACACAAACACACACACACACACACACACACACAACCACCACCACCCTTACAGAGTTCCGGCTATGTATAATTAAGTTCTTTCCAATCTAAATATAGATGTGAAAGTCTACACATCTACTAAACTTTCACCCAATTTTAGATGTTATTTAGATTTATTCAAACCCCAGACATGGTTCATTCACTACAGTTAGTCTGAATATCATTTACATTAAATGCAAATATTGTTCATTTTGTTTACTGTATTAGACTGCTTTCACACTTCAGACAAATGTAACCCAAATCCCATCTTTTTGCCCCTGGTGACCCATTTCAGATTTTTTTCATGACAGTTGGAATGTGACAAATCCGATTTTGGATACATATCTAATGTTTTTCAAAGTGACTGCAATCAGAATGGTCATGTTTCATTTCATCTGACTTTTATGTCAGTGAGGTAGGAGTAATCAGATCGATCCAAGTACTTTGAATATTGATACCAACCTTGTGTTGTTTAAATCTTGTAATTCTACAAGTCTTTAGCAACAAAACAGAAGTTGCTTCTTTTTCTTTTTTTTAATTTTCCATGTCTTGGATGACTGAGAATCCACAGAAATATATGATGGTAACATCTGTCTCAGTATCAATACTAAAGTTACTGGATCAATACAGGGTGGGCCATTTATATGAATATTAGATTTAGTTTCTCTAACTGTCTGTTCCTACTCTTAAGTCTGCAAATGCAACAATTTATTTATTTATTATTTTTGGTTCAGAGATGAGCTGCACAATGGTGCTGATAGTAGAGCTTTCACCTCTAAGTAAGAAGATTGCAGGATAGAATACCTGTCTGGTATCTTTCTAGGTAGTTTGCATGTTCTCCCCATACATGTGTGGGTTTTCTCCAGGTACTTTGGTTTCCCCCCACAGACCCAAAACATGCATGTTAGGTTCATTGATAACTCTAAACTGTCTCTAGGTGAGAGTGTGAAGGATTGTTAGTCTCCAGCCCTGTGATAAGCTTGTGATCGGTCCAAGGTGTACCCGGCCTGTTGATCAAACTGCCACCCAGAAAGGAAGAAGTGGGTAAACATATTGGATGAATGATTCAGTGATGAGTCCTCCTCAGCATGGCACAGCAAAGCACTGTCCAGTTCAAGACTCCAGAGAAAAAAAAGGTACACAAATGGTCCAACTGGACACAGTCCACCTGGCTCTGAAGTAGCTGGTATCCAGACTTTCCTTTTTGGACTTTATTTCCATGGAAACTTTCCTGAATCCAAGACCGGTGTTTCAGCGTAATTTGTGTCCATGGAAGCTTGTTTTCTGTTGTTGTTTCCTTAAGTCTTTTGGCTTATGAAAGGTTTTATTTTTTTCTGCCTGATTTACATCTCAAGAGCCCTTGTGTCCCGCTGCAGCATGAAGGAATCCTCTGAGATAGTTCAATCAAAAGAATCTCTCTGCTGCCAGGCCTCTCAGTGAAGGAGCATAACTGTTGGCCTGTTAGTCTGTTCCTTTAGACTGACTGCATAGCTCACTATACTGTGTATTCTCTATCTATGCACATGTTCTTTGGTATTTAATTCAATGAAAAAAAGAAAAAAAAAAGAGCTGTTATTTTCAATATGTGTTTTTATTGTAACATTTTTATGTGCATGCTGGTGCATGTTATCTTGGTCTTAGTGTAAGACGAGTACCTTGATCTAAACAGCAGCCTCATCTAGAAATTTTTTTCTTATTGCTTTATTCAATTTTGCAAGAATAGTGGTACAAAACAAAAGTACAATTACGCATTGTTCAGTTCTTGATGAGTTAATTTAGAAAGAATTTTCTTTCTTCTTACCATTTTTTATCAAGCTGCTGAAGCTGCTCTAAATGTTTTGCATAATTTTTTACTTTTTTGTGTCATCCTTTTTCACTATTGTCCTTTTTTGTCTTAATTTACTCTTGATGTGTTGAGAACAGAATTGCTTCTCACTACTTCTTTTTTCTTTACTCTGTGTAGGGCAAGCATTGTGCAGAAAAGGATAATTTATTTCCAGGATGAAGGTGCACTCACAAAACGAATGTGTGAGAAAGGTAGGCTTCACCAATTGACATGGACTCCGTGATTTATCATAAATTTCCATTTTCTTCAGTCTCACCGTGTATTTCGCTATCAACACTATCTCTTTTTTGTTTTGATTCACTTTGTTTTTCTTGATTCTGGATTTTGATTCAGGAGCATTCCTTTCTGTTGTTGTGCTGTAGCATGTGAATGCTTGTGAAAGAGTGTGACCCTCCAGGCTGTACATGTCAGTGGATGCCACACAGCAACAAAACAAAAATGCATTATTCTTTCTTTCTTTCTTTCTTTCTTTCTTTCTTTCTTAACCCTTGATGTTCTGTATGACTGGCATCTTTTACATCGCCCTATTTTAATAAGTAATAAGTAATAAGTAATTTATCTATGCATATCACATTGTTTTATGTATTTTATTTTATTATTTTTTTATTATTCTTATTTCTATTCCCTTCCCACACTCATTTCTGTGCAGAATCCTTGTATGGAGAAAGCACAGATAAACCTCTGCTGGATTGTTGTGCTTGTGGGACGGCAAAGTATAGAGTTACTTTTTACGGAAACTGGTCAGAGAAGATTCACCCCAAAGACTATCCCCGTAAGCACATCTGTTCTGTTAGTCTCTTATGTGATTTTATCTATTGTAACAAAGGTTTAACTGAAAAGGACTAAAACCAACAGTGAAGTGTGGTCAGTGGTCATGGTCAGTGTAATTTTTAAAAATGAAATTATCATGTATTTTTAATGCAAATGAATTTATATTATTTAAGGAAGCATTAAGTAAACATTAGCCTTTTAATCAAACAAATATTTGATATATTTTATGCTTTTTTAAAGCTTCTTTAAAATATAATATTGCTGTCCTTGTCTTTGTTTTGTGACAACAAAAAATGTTTTAGATTGTTAGGTCTTTGCACATGGGTCTCAGCAGTAATGTAGGTGGTGTGCCACTGTAGTATGGTTGGGTAAGATGTGCATATAACCTTGAGCCACACTATCAGGATGTGAACAGACTCATGGATTACACTGCCTCCCTTTTCTAAATCAGCCTCTTGGCAGTCAGATCAATATACTGATTAGACTGTAATAAGATAAACCCTGAAATCAAAAGGAGTCCTAATTCACTGTCTTAGGAAGGAGTCACTGGTAGGTGACTTAGTCTCACCCATACTGTGTACCAAAGCGAGCGCGCACACACCCACATACACACACATAGACAGATCAGCTCAGAAGATGAGTGTAAGCTGTGTGGCTTGTGCTTCATCCTGACTCTTGGGGTGCTACAGATTGATTTCTCCTTGCACAAAGTCATTTCCTAGGTAACTAGTTATTATAACACTACACATATTGCTCTAGACAGTGTTGTTCACTGACTCACACTCATGGTAATTATGTCTTTCCCCCCCTCCTCATTGTTCCCTTGACCTGACTTTGCATTTTTATTGCCAGCAGTACTAATACATTTTGCTCTCAGAAATAGGCAGTTTTATTACATTGTTCTTCTATTTTTAACACATGTCCTTCATTTGTAGGAGAGCCACTTTGGTGGCACATATACTGAATCTGAGTTTCTCTGTACAATTCTTTCAAACTTCTGACAGGACCTTGACAGCTCTATTTTTTTCCAAATTGTTGCATTTTTAATTCATGCAGAAGTGCTTGGCGATATGCCTGGACATGGAGTAATTATTGAGACAAAAATATCTTACTGAAGTTACTATTTTAAAAATTAGCCAATACACTGTGCTTCAGAGTAACAAAAACATCAAAATAACAGGTGTCCTTGTCATTGTTTACAATCAGAGGTGTAAAGTAACTAAGTACAAATACTCTGTTATTTTACAAATTTTGGTTGTATACACTTTACTTGAGTAATTATTTTTCAGCCAAATTTTTACTCCTTACATTTTCACACATTTATCTGTACTTTCTACTCCTTACATTTAAAAAAAAAAGTAAGAAGTAGAAAGTTGTTACTCCTATTTCATTTTGGCTTGTGTACATACCGACTTGGTATTGATAAAAAAAATAAAAATTATATATATATATATATATATATGTATATATATATACATATATATATAGTCAGAAATGTATTTTATGTCAGAAATTTACTTTTGATGCTTAAGTACGAAAAATGCCAAATACTTTAACTTTTACTCAAGTAATATTTATAGAGACTTAAACTTCTACCAAAATAATTTCATAATAAAATACTTGTACTTTTACTCAAGTATTACTTTGAGGTACTTTACACAAGACTGTTTACAACATAGTTATTGCTTTTCTACAACTGTCTTAATATAACTCAGCAAGGACATATACACCTGTTTTTGTGTGAACTCCCTGCATTTTACAAAAAAAACTTAACAGTTGGTTCAGTACTATAAATTCTGTCTTACATTTTTCCTCCATTTTCAAGCACACATGCACAAAATGCTACATGGTCAAGTACAAGAACAAAAAATGAGAGAAAATAAATAAATAACAGCCGTTTAAATAGCTTTGAAATACGTTCAGAAAGCCTGGAAAGCCATTGATCAAGACCACCACCAGAAATTAAGAGGTTTAAAAAAAGGTTAATATTAATTTAAAATTAAATGAATATTTGAAAGAAAAAGTACTGTTTTAATGCATTCATGTCAAATTAATTCACCTAGAAAATGTAGTACAATGCTATTGTAGTGTTAATGAGAGCAACACAATATTTTTAAGTGAAATGAAAAACTTGCATTTATTTATTAATTTTATTTGTTTGCATAGAACATTTTAAATGACTTCATCTTAAGTATGAGGAGTCATAATTATATGAGAGTAGAAAGCAGAAATTTAGATTGTTGAGGACCAAAGACATCTTGATGTCTCATTCTCAGAGACTGTATAATGTAAAATTGAGCTGTAAGCAATAAGAGTATTTATTTATCTCGGTATATGGAGAAGTGCTGCCTGCCTTTAGAGGAAAATATATTTGTGGGATTTTAGCTTCCAATGTCTCTGTGGTATACCAATGTCACTGTTGCTCATTAAAAGTACTAATGTTGTGGTACAGTTTGTATGCTATAGGCATACAACTGACACTTATATCTACAATTTTGTGTCTCTTGGGCCCTCCTTCTCCTGTCCCGAGCAAGAGAAATGAAAAGTAAATGTTTTATAAGAGAGCAGTACAGTAAAATGAATAAATAAATATGCTATAGGTGGTTTGTAGCTGTAATAAGAAAATACTGAATCAAATTAAATTCTTGCAATAACCATTTTCATTTAAAAGTGTTTTAAAAAAGATTTTGTTTTGTCAGTTTGAATTATTAATCATAATCTCCACAGCTCTTTCTCAGAAGTTCTCTGCAATAAAAAAATAAAGCAGAGCAAATGTTATAGAAAAAAGGTTGCAGATAATGAGAGTTACTGTCTGCCTCTACAGGTCGTGCCAATCACTGGTCAGCTCTCATTGGATCCTCCCACTCAAAAAAATATGTGCTGTGGGAATATGGAGGCATTTCCAGTGAAGGAGTTAAACAAGTAGCTGAGCTGGGCTCACCGGTTAAGATGGAGGAAGAGATCCGACAGAAGGTAAGATTTTTCAGTTGAAAGAGAGGAATGATGGTTCACACTGATAGGAAATAAGACAAAAGTGTTGTGAAATGCAAAATAATAGATCTTTTTAAAGCAGTGCTGCCCAAACATTTTAGCAGTAACAGAGACATGTGCACCCAACTGTTTTTGGGAGATAAATCAATAGTATCAGGTCAAATAAACTATCCATATTCATTATGCTACTTTTATCCATTTTAAGTACACAAACTTAACTGCATTGGAACAACTAAGGCAAACAATATTTTTAATAGTTATTTTTAAAATGTTATTAACTCAGACAAATGTATCCGGACCCGACCATGATGTTTCTAGACCCCACAGTGGGACTTGACCACAACTTTGGGAACCACTGTTTTAAGGAGTACGTTTTGCTAGATTTTTTTAACAATCACAAAAAAACTGACAGTTTTCTTTCAGAGAACAGTCGGATGAAATCGTTTAGAGATTAGTTGAAGAATGATGCTGAAACTTCAGAAAATATTTCAGTATGCAGTAAACATCTTCAGTGTTATTGTTCAAATTCAAAAAATCTAATATGCAAATACAAACCCTACCTCAAATAGTACACGTTTAAATTCAATTTTATTTCATAAATATATTAAATTATAACTTTTGGTTAGGTTGAATGGATTCCTGAAGATCAGTTACCTATATTTGGGGGGTCTGAATTAAATCTTAAGTTCCTTAGATATAAAAATGAGTTAGTTTTTACCCACACTGTCAATTCAGGTAATTATAAGTTAATTTCAAAAAGCCTGAATATGTATCCAGCAGTTTTCCCAACTTTTTTAAAGTCTCATTTTAAGGTGTTTTTCGTTGTTTTCACCTTCCTTTTACATATTGCCTTGAACTATAGTTCTAGTCCTCCAGCTATCACATTCTTGGCTTCTCTTTTTTTCCCTTTTTGCCACAAATAGCTTGGCGTATCTTTTCTTCCTTCCTTCGTTTTCATGGCTGTCTCACTCAGTCTTAAAATAACCCATGCTGGCAGAACAGATGGTCCTGCAGAGTTCTTATTGTTTGCTATTACCGAAGACTTTAAGACACAGTAGATAATGAGGCCAGAGTGTGGGACATGGCTTCTTTGATTCATTCCCGATCATCCCCCTGCTTTTACAGAACACTCCTGTCTTAGCTTTATTCTTACCTATTAGCCGAATTAAATGAGCTACCTTTGAGCTGAGAGGGCAGAGGGAAGGTACTGTAGATGCACTTGACGGGTACAGTAAAAGTGCTGAAAAACACATTGCATTAAATGAATTCTGCTGTGTGTGCAGGTTACATTAAAGTAAATAGTAATTTATTCTAATACATAATGGTAGTTAGAGAATTATGAATGTGAAGGGAAACTGTTGAAATTTACTGTTGAAAATGGATTTATATCAGTAGAAGTGATTAAACAGGAACACATAAAAACTTTCATCATTTGACTACAATCATTGTAAGCAAGTGTATTTGACAAGAGCTTAAGTTGAGATTGTCAACAAAAATTGCTCTGTCTGACACGTGAAAAGTAGGTGTTGATTTTAAATGCACGGAGTAAACCTTGGCTTGTCTTACCTCAGCTGGACCCTGTTATGAGGGTGAAATGGTTAAAACTATTGATTTAAAAAAGCAAAAAAGGGCCCTGTTTCAGATTTTGACTGTGCAGGCATTACTTTGCATGTTTTCTCTGGATTTTCTCCAGATACTCCAGCTTCCTTCCACAGTCCAAAAGCATGCATAAATATCCGTTATTCTAAACTGACTGAGAGTGCACATGTTTCTTTGTTGTTTTTGTGATGAACTGTGCCGCTTGTCTTGGGTGTACCTTGCCCTGTACTGCTGGGAGAGACCCCAGAGCCTCAGCTACTCTGAACAGGGCAATGCAAGTAATTGATAGTTCTAAGGCCCTGTTTACACGAGACCAGTCTCTGAAAATGCTAATGTTTACTGGAGTGAATACCCAAAAAAAGCACCCGTTTACACGGAACCACTGCAATAATGTACCGGGCAGAGTTGCCAAATGGGAAATAGTAAAGTGTTTTATCGTTCCTTTGTGGTCAGAGGGTCCGGTGGTGCCGGTGCATGGCAGCCCCACCTCTGTCAGTGCGCCCCAAGGCAGCTGTGGCTACAGGATAGTTTGCCATCATCAGTGTGTGATTGTGTGTGTGAATGGGTGAATGACTGTAGTGTAAAGCGCTTTGGGGGTCCGGAGGGACTTTATAAGGCGCTATATAAGTTCAGGCCATTTACCATTTAAAACTATCATATTTTGAGTCAAAACAGCAGATTTTCTGTACATATATGGTCATATATGCTGAGTAAAGGTGTTGTAGAATAAGGTGTGTGTTGTGTTTGGTGAAACTGCACAGAAAAAGAGGGGCAAGAAAATCGTTTTTTTTTTATCTGGCAACTCTGTTGCCGGTCTCACTGAGGCACTGATCATTCAGCGGCTTCATGATCACAGTTGCGTCCAAACCTGGTGAATAAACTAAAGTTCCTTCGGACCTAGGATGCTCTTTGTGTTTTGCTCCTATAAGCTGCGAAGGGTGAGTAACATAAAAAATACTCTGCTGTCTGTAATTTATTGTAATTGTTGTTAGTTTATAAGAAGCTTTCGCTGTGTGACGGCTGTTTGAGCATGCACGCTTTAACAGCTGCGGGGTGCTTCTCACCTCCGCGGGGGGTGTCACAGAAAAGTTCCACTCTGGAACCTGGTTTCAAAAAGTGCCAGAGTCAGAGACTCCGATCACCAGTTACGTGTAAACGATCAGCTAGATCGCAACAAAAATGTTGCGGTTTCACTGAAAACCAGCTCTGTGTAAACGGGGCCTAAAACGTCAACAAAAATCTGACTTTTTCAAAATTAAGAAAACATATGACAAATTGTGATTTACAGTATACAACCCATTTTATTTTTCTGGGCACCTCACCCCTTGCATTGTGATCGCTGGATATGAGCACCAGTGACCCCCATTGACCCTGAACAGAAGAAGCGGGTTAAGATAATGTTTGGATGTTTTCTTCAGAGCTCTGAGCTTGAATGGGACTCTGGTCTTTAGTTCTTGTCACAAACTCTGGATAGGATACTGAACTAGACTCTGGGTAGGGAGATCCAAAATGTCAACATTAATTATGGTTTAAAAAAAACAAAAGGAAAATATAATCAAACGGTTTTGATGTAGAGGCCAAATCTTCTGGAAGGTCTGCTGTGATTTTAGACTCCTCCCTCTCTGAGCAGTTTATCTTCTTTTTTTTTTATTCTAAAGATCACCACAAAACTTAATTAACATGACTCTAGCTTCTGAAGAACAATCTAATTGACACAGTACAGAGTTGGTTTTCATGAATTTAGAATAAGGAAGAATCCGCCAAATTTGCCAAGAAAGGCATAAATACCTTAATACGCTTTTTCATTGGGTCAAATTAGGAAAAAACAAACAAAGAAAACTGTGATCAATTTATGATTAAATTAGTCTTCAGCAGACACTATGTGAGAGGTTGGGTACACCCGAGACAAGGTCACAAGACAAACAACCATTCAAGCTTCCACTCACACCTATAGGGACAGTTTAGAGTTACCAATTAACCATTCTGTTTTTGGCCTGTGGGAGGAAACTGGTGTACCTGGAGAAAAGCCATGCTTGCACAGGGAGAGCATGCAAACGTCGCACAGAAAGGCCAGGAGGCGAACCTGCGACCTTTCCTGTGCCACCTTCACTTTGTCCACTCCTCCACAAATCATTAAACAGTCCACGTCCTTGACGTAAGAAGGCTGGGTGAAAGAGTGTCCCTCCTTTGAGCCACACAGCGCAACCTGGTAAATGCTGACACAAACAGAACGATGATTCACTTTTCTGTGAGGCAGGGCATCTGGGGGAGCAGCTAGCGATGAATGCAAAATTGATATTCATAGCCCAGCTTCACTCCAGCCACAGGGTGCACTGATCAGAGTGTTCATACAAAGTTTCATTTGCAGAGCCAAGCAGGCATGCAGGCCACACAAACATGAACACACACACACACACACACACCCACACACACATTTACATACACTGCTCATGTCAGTTCAGAATGTGATGGCTTTATTTTGGATGTGCATCTGTCATTTCAGATGTCTTGCTGTGAATGTCAATCATTATGTGGTATAAATCACATTTGCTGTTCTCTAAAACTTATTTTTTGTCTATCAACTGTATGATTGATTTAAATTGTCTTTTTCAAAATGAGTGTTTAAGTTTAGAGTTTAAATATAAATTGAATATATAAATTGAACAAATGTGAATTGCTCAGTTGGCTAAATTGACAATATTTGTGTAAATGAAGTTTGTAACAAGTCACTTATTGCACCGAGACACCCAGAAATTAGAAATGTTGCTCAGATTTACACAATTGCATGAACTCTGTCATTGCACTGAAAATGAGAAGCTACTTTGGTTTGATTCATGAGTGTGATGGGAAGTATGTAAATGTCTCAAGGCTTCATACATACAGTACTTAGAGGAGTTGAGTGGCAGAATGTAAAAGGGAACCCCACTTTTATTTATTTATGTCTTTTTTGTGTGACTGGCTTGCCAGACTGTAAACAAATGTGCAATATTGTTCCATTTGTCAAGTACAAATGCTCTTATCAGAAAACTAGGCAGCGGTGGGATGCAGACTGAGCTCATTGTTGTTGTCCCTCCTTTCATGTTTGAGGTGATTTATATATGCATTCAGTCATAACAGAGGCTCAGTGTGTCACTAATGAGAAGTTTAATGAGACTTTCTCCATGGACCAGCAACCAGGGCCAAGGCCTCAGACGGATTATGAAATCTCCTATTTCCTCTCGCAGCATGGGGTGTTTTTCATTACTGCACAGTAAAGACGCTCACAGAATCCTCTATTATCATGAGCTCCACAGCTGCTCTACAGTGCAGAAACAACAGCACTCAGGCCATAACCAGAGAGACACGTTACAGATTAACAGCAATAAATACAGACATGTGGCTACCAAAACAACTATGACCATTCTTTCTTTTTTATTATTATAATAATAATTATTATTATTTTTATCACAATTACAAAGTGACTCTTTTATGCAGGAGTCACTTTGTCTAGCCATTATGCTGGTTTAACTTGTATTTTATCACAATAAACATAAAGTAGTAGCACAGATGCTAAGTAGCAGGACAAGTAGTGTTATGGAAACATGTTGGCTTACCATTATCAATGTTTTCTTTATATGTGGCCCTTTCAGTAAAATTTTGTTTATTTGTGAGAAGAGTTAGAAAATAACTTTGGGATGGTTGTGGCTAATAGAAGTTCTTTTATTTTTATTTATTTTTTGCTACTTGTAGTGTAAATCTCTTTAAAACGTTAATGAAATGCATTTCCCATTATTCATGTGTTTGCTTTCATACAAAAAAATATCTAATTGTCATTACTATAAATTATGTCTGCCATGTTTGTCTGAATTATATATTTATGAATTGTGTCAGCTCAGACCAGTGTAAAGTCAAATTTCAGTTTGTCACCTCTAGGTAGTTACTACATTAGAATACAAAAGAGGTTTATTTGGAAAGTCATGCAACTGTGTAAGATATTGGTTACAACACTACTCTAAATGATTCATTAAATTCAAGTTGTGATTTAAAATAAGATGTAATTTCCTATTATCTATAATGACTTTATTTCAAACAGCCTTCACAACAAACCGCTTGTTTAAATAGTGTCGTTTATGAAGTTATGGAGATTACGTCAGTTAATTAACACAATACGATGGCATCAGTGAAAGAGCGTGAGTAGAGGGTGTTTGTCAAAAAATACTGACTGTTGTATTGTTTTACCGTTTGAGCGCACTTGTCAGGTTTTCTTTTATCAAGGTGATAAATGACGTATCTTTGGGGCATGTGAAACTGTGTCTTCACGGGGTGCAGTGACAATAACTCCACTCTTCAAAAACCTGCCTCCTGGACACATCACAAAAAATATAGCATGCAAAATATGTTAACATGATAATTCCTGCACAAGCTGCAGGCTGTTTTTATCAGTCAGTTTGTGCTATTTTTCTTCTTTTTATCGCTCTCAATCCATTTATCACATTCTTTGTATGTTTTAATCTTTCCGTGCATGTGCTGTTGCTTTAGATTAGCTTTGCCACAGTGGTATCATAATTAACTAGAAAGCAGTCTCCCAGGGGGTGAAGTCTTCTCCACAGCTTTGTATTCACCCTTGTCTAGACATGTCGGACAACATGCACAACCTTAAAAAGTGTCTGCATAATTTTTTTGAAGTACCTTTTGATGATGCTTTCGTTTCAGAATTTTTTTATTTTCTTTTTTCTTGACTGTCTTTTGAAACAAAACAAAGAAAAAATGTGTCCACTCAAGTTTAGGCAAGAATAATTCTTTAATTTCAGCTGGCAGTTTTCTCTTGGCCTCTCAAGCCAGCTTTTTGAGCTGAGCTGAGATATTCCTGTTTTGAAAAACAAAGATCTCAAAAACCTTTATGCCTGTCTTGGCTCCTAGAACTGTTATTATGACTGTCTGAATTAAACCAAACAGCCCCTGGCAAGCATAATCTGCACTGCAGAGGGGATGCTTAAGCCAGGGTTTTATCTTTATGTATGTATGGGGGTGGGGGGTATGGGGGGGGGGGGGGGCATATTCATATAGTTTAGTTATAATATTGGGTTTTGTGTTGAATCATTGTTTGCTGCTTTATTATCAGGTGCTCAGATAACATTGAAAATACTTTTTTTGATGCAACCAGCAGATGTTTTGTATTTGTATGGTGATATTTTATTTATACTAATATGCCTGCATGTGAATTCAGTTTGTTTTTAGATGCTTGTTATGTTAAGCATAAGATAAAAATTCACCAACTTATGAAACAATTTTGTCACTGTCAAACTTAAATCCCAGTGTTCAAAAGTTTATGTGACCATTTGTTGGCTAAAACTGTTTTCAGAGTTAGACATGATGTAAGGTTAGAGGTGGGTAATAACTAGTTACATTCACTCAGTTCCATGTTATATGAGTATATTTTTGGGAAAAAACTTATATTTTGGAATAGTAAACAGTACTAAATAAACAGTGTTGTAATAAACAGTACTTTTTACTTAACTTGAGTAATACTATTTTGAAGAATCAATACTCTTACTTGAGTAACGTTTCAGAATACTTTACCCACCATAAGTAACTTCACTCAATAAAGAACATTAATGTTTTAACCAGAATTCACTAGAGACACAGCTACAGTTTATGTTGAATTGAGCATCAGAGCCACCATCCAAGATGAAATATCAAGTTCCAAGAAAACAACAGGAAGATAGCCCCGAAAGATAAAGCACTCAGTGAATGTCTCAGACAATGGAAACTGGAAGAGAAGGAGCTGAAGAAGCCACCATGGGAGGAAAAATCCCTGCATGGGATGTACCACTGACAGATAAATGAAGTGGCTGATATGACCAGGACTGAAGGACAGCATAGAAGCACTGATCATGGCAACACAGGAGCAGGTCTTGAGCACCAAAGCAATTGAGTCCCAGATCTACCATACCAGGCAAGACCTCAGGTGAAGGCTGTGCAAAGAGACCCCAGAAACAATCCAGCATCTCACAGCAGGGTGTAAGATACCAGCAGGAAAGGAATACATGGAATGTCATAACCAAGTGGCTGGTATAGTGTACAGAAACATCCTAGGTCAAAGTGGGAATCATCTCCCAAGGTGGTGGAGAATGACTGAGCTAAGATCCTGTGGGACTTCCAGATTCAAACAGGCAAGATGATAATGGCCAACCAACTGGACATTGTGAGCATTGATCAAAAACAGAGGACAGTCGTTGTGACTGTGGCCATCCCCAGTGATGATCCCCAGGAAAGAGAAACTGCAGAAATACCAAGGGCTCAGGGAAGTGCTAAAACAAGCCTGGCAGGTGAAGGCAACTGTAGTGCCCGTGGTCATCGGCGCACACAGGGCAGTAACCTTAATGCTGGAGAAGTCACTTCAACAGTTGCCTGGAAAACATCTGACATCTCAGTCCAGAAAAGCACAGTCCTAGGAACAGCTAAGATACTGCGAAGAATCCTCATGCTCCCTATATTTAAAAGTATAAGTTTCGTAAGTTTCATAATGAAAAACAAAGAAACAAAAAACATTTAGTCTTTAAAAATGCCAAAATTTGCACATAACTTTATATATATTTTTTGTCAATCTGACGACATAATTTTAAAATATTAAATCAGGTGTCGTGACCAGTTACTCAGTACTCAAGTAGCCATTTTACAAAATACATTTTTACTCTTGAGTAATTTCTTAGAAAGGTAATTTTTACTTTTACTTGAGTAAAATATGTTGAACTACACTCTAAAAATTAAATGTTGGATTTACTTCACCATGTTATTTCAACTGGTTCCACTTAACTGAGTTGAGTAAATCCAAAGCAATATACCAGTTTTTTAACCAAAGAACATGAGTATGTTGCTTTGAATTTACTTAACTCAGTTAAGTGGAACTAGTTGACATAACATGGTTAAGTAAATCCAACATTTCATTTTTAGAGTGTAGTGCTATTTTTCTTTGAGTACAACTTTTGGGTAGTCTATCCGCCTTGGTGTAAGGTACAGTTTGTATCAGGGTAGTTGGGTTTAGTCCATCGGTTTTGCTAGTTGAGAAGAGGGTAAGAGTTAAGAAATATATTGTAAGATGTGTTTGTATGTGTGTGTGTGTGTGTGTGTGTTTTTGTTACATGGTGGGAGCCAATTTTTAGAAAAATGCAGCCTTGTGGGACAAAATGTTCATTGGGACCAAAGCCCAGTCCCCACGGGTGCGGATGCTAATTTTGGGTGGGGGGTTCATTTTAAGACCAAGGTATGAATTGAGTCTAAGTTAGTTTTAATGTTAGGTATTTACCTTTGAGGTTAATTTTAGGGTAAACGGTCAGGGTTAGGCTGTAAAACTACCAAAAAATGAATGGAAGAACGGTCCCCACGGAGTATAAAAACAAACCTGTGTGTGTGTTTATGTGTTTTTCCCTGGTACAGCTGGCTGGCTCAGATCATGAAGGTGCACATGCAGCTTCAGGGACAAAAGCAGAACTATTTTGGAACCTCAGCTGCATTAGCCAGAGGCATCTTTGATAATGTAATTTGTGTGTCAAAAATCTGAATGGAATAATTGAGCAGCACCAAGCAATGGAAAAGGGGACGGGACACTTTGCCAGTCCCTAATGCTTAGTCCACCATATCTTCCAAATAATTTGTTTTTCATGTTCAAATGTGTCAGAACATTTCAGTGAATATTTGTCTGTTATTGTAAGTGTGAAATGGCACCATTTTGGGAACTTAAAATTAAAATTTATGTTAAATATTAGAATGTTTGGACTTTGTCTTTATCTGTATTCTCCTGTGGAAATAATTTCCTCTTGTATCTGTTATTAATTTAGGCTTTTTACTTATTTATTGGGTTTTTTGGTTGTGGGTTTCACTTGAGTTTGTATTTGAAAAGTAACAGTTCATTTGTTTTATTTAGCTGATACTAGTGCATCTAGTGAAAGTAAGAAATGAATGAGTGGGAGAACAGATTCAAAATCTAAAATCTTTCTATAGCATAATATTTGTAATACTAGCAGCAGCCCAGTGTAAACAGATAATGATATATGCATGAGGTCATTTGCCTTTCACACACTCACTCATATGCTTATTCAGCTATAAATGGACATGTTTTCATCCCAAAGGCTGAAGCATGTGTAATTTACTGTACATTTATGTGGCTAATGTTTGGTTTGATCATTTGTAGCTTACACGATAAAAAATATTCCTAAGGCTTTTTGTAATTGCTAATCAAGATGACATATTACCACGTCCCAGTGGCACATTTAGAAGCTTAATTCACTTTAAAAAAGGCTGATCTTCTCGGAAAAAACATGCACTTGCTCATCATTTTGGATTTTTACAAAAATCAAGGCCAAAATCAAGATTCACTAGGTCGAGAACTTTGAGTCTATCTTTGCGCGTGAGTCAAACAAATAAAGAAGACAGTCACTGACTGACAGCTAAAAACACAGAGTCATCATACTTAACCACATACATATTTTAAAGACTAAAATGAAAAGCCTAACAAAGATCCTCATCTGATTAGACTTGATAGTAATGTGATAAAGGTGAAGAAGGTATTTGGTATATAACAAATGTGAAAATTTTATATGGCAACCAGTCTTATTTATTAGTAATGCAAAAAGCAACAGATCTGTATAAAAAAGGATAGTATTACTTACAATTCTTGCAACAGAAACTTAAAATGTTCAAAACATTCCTGTTTTTTTCTCTTTCACAAATAAAACCAGTCTGTAGCTGTCAGCAGAGAAATTTTTGGGATAAACATGTTGCATTGGCTGGAAATATGAATTTAGCTGTCCAGCGTAGTAGTAAGCATCCAGCTTTTCTGGAATAAATTATGATAATTTGTCAAATATTTATTTCAACTGTGGTTTCAGAAGGACCTCTCAATGGTTATTTGTCCTAAAACCACAGTTTATAATTGAATCAAACCCACATGATGTTTTATTGTTATAATTTTGTAATACATTATGTATTTTTTTTATATTTTGCTCTCCAATCTGCAGATTTTATTGGTGTTTATTGGTAGAATAGTTTTTCAACAAAGTCAAGAGACAGGAGGAAATTAGTAATTCATTATCCAAAAAACATAAATATATATTTTACTAGAATGCAACACAGTGGCTCAGTTGGTAGAGCTGTTGCCTCTCAGCAAGAAGGTCGCCGGATCAAATCCCGGCCGGGGACCTTTCTGGGTAGAGTTTGCATGTTCTCTCTGTGCATGCGTGGGTTCTCTCCGGGTACTCCGGCTTCCTC
>JARVJO010000164.1:10353666-10369591 GCA_031762555.1 Cynodonichthys magdalenae | reverse complement strand
ACGCGTCAAACCTGGGACGCAGACGGTACCTCACCAAAAGCGTCAATATGTGACGACTTGGGAGTGAGAATGGGTTGTAATGGAAGTTTGCCTATTCATGTTTATTTATTTATTATTTATGAGAGTTTATTTGGCTTATTCATCATTAACCTCAATAACAAAGCTAGATCAGTTCTTAAAACTTGCCGTAATATTTAATAACCACTGAGTGAATAATGATGATAATGACAAAAAAAATAACTCTTAGCTAGTCACAAACTATGTGAAACTTTACACTGTGGTGGATTATAATGACAGAACTTGATTAGTTCATGTGCTCTATTGAGAATTTCTCCTATGTTTGTCAGGGTTAAAATAGTTTCCCAGCAGCCTCTGTGTTTCTATGACACTCATCATCATGACTCCTTGTTGTCACCCACTCAGTTTGTCAGGCATTTTTCTAAGAATCAAAGCCCTAATGGTGTTTTGTGGCAAACATCTGATTAGCAGCTAAAAAAAGTTAGTTGTCAACAATATGAAGAAGTTTCTTTGAAATGTAGAACCCAATAAAAAGTGCATTTTGGGCATGATAAGAGTATTTTTTTATTTTATTTTATTTTTTTATTTATTGTGTTTCAAGCATCGAGCCACTTTTGAAATAATTTATTTCCCTTTAAAGTTTATTTCCACATTTATTAGCATCCATGCAAAACACCAAACAGCGTGAAAGCAATATTGCATAGATTAGTTGTATTTATAACTAATTTTTAATGCCTATGAGGGAATACATGAAAAATGCAAATACAGCAATGTTTCACACTCCCAAAAATATAACAACCCATATTTCTAAATCTTTATTTTTTTTCTATTATTTCAGAAGCATCTTAATTAGAGTTATTACATCACTCTGTATTTGATGATTTTCTTGCACTGTGTCTTTTAATCTGTCAATTATCATTTGTGTGCATAAATAACGATGACTTTCTAAGACCAACTTCAGAGTTAAAATTCTGTCAAATCAGAGGCACAGGAAACTGGGGTTGAGATGTGTGTTCCAAGGAAATACAAACCATTTTATCATTAGCAGAGTGTGCAAGGGCAGGACTGAGTTGGCTGGAGTCAAATGGATTTATATGGGCATAATGACAGCTGAAGAGGAATCACTGGCTAATTGTCTATGTTGTAACAAGAAGCTTGCCATTTCTAATTAATCTTATATTGGCAGAGAAATGTCTTGTAATTAGTTTAGCTGTCAATCATTGGTCAAGACAGATGGACAGAGAGCTGTACAAGTGTGTGTTTGTGTGGGCGAGAGGTGGATTGCTGGGAGGCAAATGGAGCAAATGGAGCACTGAGATAGATGTGGTCTGGCAATGTGAGTACACAATATTTATCATTTGTTAGTCTTTGTGGTCATAGTGCCACATTTTAAATTCAATGGGTTATGTAGTTCAGAATTAATTTTGTAATTGCATAATATTGCCTCAATTATTGACATAGATGCACTATTTTTTTTTAAGCCAACTAAAGCTGATGTGTCTAAATAAAAATGTCTCGCAGACAAATAGTACTTTAATTGGACAACCCTGACAATGTGCAGTAAGTTTTGACACCAAGCAATGCAGCTGGGCTCTGAGAAAGAAATCTGTGTCAGTGATTTTACAAATTTCATTCTGTTAGTTCTACTATTGTGATATGATGACAGAAGCTAAAGTTTGATGGTTATTTACCAAAAAATGCAATATCTGGAGCCAGTTGCTTAAGAAAAATGTGTCCCAAATTTAATGCGGGCTAAAGTTGTATATTAAAGCAAATACATGTTGCAAATGTATTCATAACACTAGATCTTAACTGGGCCAGGCTTTTGGCAGAACTATGATTGAATTACCAAGTGCTGAAATTGGCTCATCGTTTTTAAATCCTATTGTCACATTAGTTGTATTCATATAAGAGAAAACTACAATAAACAAGACTAATAAGTTAAACCAAAGAATTGAAAGTCAGCATGCATGGAAAAAAATAAAAATAAAAGCTAAACAGATAATACAGCAACATGAAGATAATAAGCGGGTTTGACACAAAGAAAGAAAAAACAAGAAATACACAATATACTATGTGTATAAAGACTGATTAGTTTTGATTGATAATTGATCAAAGTTGTCTTGATTAGAAAAAAAGAGACATGTGGTTAGTGAATCTTTTATTTTTATAACCCTTATTTAACCAGGCAGATCCCATTGAGATCACAGATCTCTTTTGCAAGGGTGGTCTAGGCCTGAAGGTAACCTATTGTACATAGTTTTGGGGTGTGGGGAAAACCGGAGTACCCTGGGAAAACCCACGAGGAGAACATGCAAACTCCACACAGAAAGACAACACAACATAAAGCAACTAAAAAACTAAACTCACCAAAAATAAAATAACTAAATAAAAACCACACAGTCAGAGAAAATGCTTAAACCAAAGAATTAAGATCAATCCCAAACTATGACATAAGGATTAATTATTCCTTTTATGAAAATTGCTTGTGAATATACAAACATGTAGGCATTAGAAAACTTCTTTAAAGCTGTTTAGTTTAGTGCAACTTGCTTGTGATTAGTTTAGAAAAGTAGGATGTTATAAGTTCATTGAGTCTAATGAAATGCGTCATTGTGTTTGGTTTTGTTTGAGCCACGTACCTGACCTTTGTTTTAGCAGACACAGTTACAGATTAGCCTCCAGCTGAATATGGAACAGAACATTTGTATGTCACATCCTTTGGATGTTTTCCAAATCTCATTTGTGTCACAGCTAACTGCTTCACTTTTTTTTTCCTTTACCCACATTTACAAATGGCACTCATTAATAGAGAACTCATTCTTGTCCTCAGGCGTGCTGCCCCCTCAGCTGAGTTCTCTGTTGACCGAACCCGCCACCTCATGTCCTTTTTGACCATGATGGGACCCAGTCCAGACTGGAATGTGGGCCTGTCAGCAGAGGACTTGTGTACCAAAGAGTGTGGTTGGGCCCAAAAGGTGGTCCAGGACCTAATCCCATGGGATGCTGGTAGTGACAGTGGGGTGTCATATGAGGTCAGTGCAAATGTGAAAACATCGAAATTCTTTGTTTAAAAATGAATACATTAAAGCGTTCAAAGGAAATTTACACCCTAATTTTCAAAGTGACACAAAAACAAAGTGTTTCCTCATTATTTGTTTCTGTTATTCACCATGGCTGATACAATTCTACACACCTGCTAGCAAATTTCAACTATTTAATGTGAACTAGGGTTATATAAAAACATTGCAATCTTTGCTTGCACACCGTTTTTTGTGAGCTTTCAATCTTGATTCAATGTATTTATTGTTTTTTTTTTTTTTTAGCTTCTATCTGTGGTTTCATTTTTTTAAACACACATCTAGCAACTTTGAGCACAAACACTTGGCAGTGCACATTGTAAAAGAAAATACTTCTTCTTCACAGCAGGCTGATCTCAGCTTCTGTTCTGTGAAATCGGTGGCAGGAAGCAATAAAAACAGGAACATCCTCGCGTGGGGTGTTTGTAATATGCCACATTGTTCTTGTTAGCCAGGCAGAAGCTGTGCAGAGTATGTGTGTGTGTGTGTGGTGGGGGTAGGGTGTGGATGTTAACTAAAAAATCTTTATTTGAATGATGTTTGCATGTGAATACTCACAGTACTTTGAGAAAACAAACCCCTAAATTTCCAGGCTGCAAAAAATTAAGTCATTATCATGTGCATTCCACTCTTAGCAGCCCTCAACAACAATTTTTTCCCACCATCCTCACTCTGAAGTGCTGTCAGTTCTGTGCTTCAGTCAACGCTAACAGTTTTTGTGACATCTACACTAAATCCATGTAGTCTCTTTCAATTAGAAAGTCTAAATTTGAATGAGCATTGTGCAACTTGGTTTTAGTTTTACTCATTGAAGAACCTTAAATTGTGGTCTGTTCACATTTTTTTAAATCAAAGTCTGCATCTATCTGCTTATTAATGGAAAAAAAAACAGTCTAAATTTATGTAAAAATAAATAAAGATTCAGTTACAAAAATGTGACCTCAGATCTGCGCACTAAATTAATCTATTAGCAGATGCATGATGATGGTACTTACATGGACACTCTGGCTCTCTGTTCTGACAAGCATATTTAGTTTTGTGTTCAAACTCATAATTTTATGAAACTAACTTGCCTGGAGCAAGTTTTTTATTAATCTCAAATATCAGTTTGCTCAGACATCCAGTTCAGCAGAAGAAGGTGGAAACTTCTTTTTGCATAAATATAAGACGATCTGATCAAGTTTTGGTGGATTTTTGAGTGTGTGTTTTATTTTTTCCATCAAACTAAGGGAATAAAATGTGAATCTTAAATAAAGTGTTTATTTAAACATTGTACGTTTTTTTTTTTGTGAGTTTTTGCTCAATGACTTGAAAGCATTCCTACTATGTCAAAGTTTTTCAAAAAGGAACATTTTATCCAGAAACTGTAGAATGAAGCAGAGGATAGGGAGACTCCAACCATTGGGGACTGTGGCTCTTGGTGACAAAGTCATTAAAAGCACAGGCCTGTAACAGAGTAATGAGATCTATCCTTTGTGCCATTACTTATACTGTATCTTTTAATCAGTGGCCACTCTCTGCCCTTATCTTCCTCTATTTCACACAATAAAAACACACTGCAATTTCTCTTTCTTTTTTTTTCCTCTCTGAGTGGTCTCAGTTGGAGGGGTGAAGAATGAACTGGTCTTCTGACTCCAGATTGCTTCTGGCATTGCTTCTATCAGCCCCATGCTGGCAGACCTTTACTGTTGACTAATAAGAAAATCTCCCCTTTAAAGTACATAACTCCTCTGCAGCTGTTGTCTTACTTTGAAAACTCTACTTAGGGTGACGTTTGTTTTGTGTCATTTGAAAGTCTGGAACAAATTGGTTAAAAACAAACAAACACATATTCCGACAGTATGATCCACTGCTTCATGGCGGACATGTGTTTTCCCACTTTTTCTTAACTTTGTTGCTGTGGTTTTATTTTGGTTCGCTTTAGTCTCCCAACAAACCTACGGTGCCCCAGGACAAAATCCGTCCCTTGACCAGTCTGGATCATCCTCAAAGCCCATTTTATGATCCGGAGGGAGGTGCCATTACTCCTGTGGCAAGGGTTGTGGTGGAACGCATTGCCAGAAAGGTGTGTTTGACTTCCCAACAGACATAATTATTCTAACGCTGCAGCAGCTCAATATATTAAAATAAGATGTTCAGGTTATCATTTCACATATTTTAGCAAGCTGGATCAAACACTTCTTTCCGCTACAATTTTTGCAGGATGTGCCCTTTTAAGAGATGGGTTGTACAGCTGTGAACTACTTTGAGCTCAAATTATCTAAATAACCTTTGACACATTATTACAGTATGAGAAAAAGGCCAGCTGCCACACGCCATTTTATCAGCCTGCCTGCAGTTTATTACTGTAACGCTATTGTGTTCAAATTTTTAAATGATTGCTTTGCACTCAGAGCATGAAAAGAAATGAGCTCCCAGCACATACAAACAAATCATCATAATGCTGCAAAAACATGATGATGTATTAGAAACTTGAGGTGGAACAATTCATCATTCTAAATAAACATATCAATTAAAGATTTAATGATTCAATTCAATCAAAGAGAAACAAAAACACAGATGCATATCCTTATCATACATCTGATGTGGATTGATACCATATACCCATCTAACACAATCATTGTATTAGATGGGTATATGGTATCGTTTGCATCATATTGATCTCAGACAGACAGCAAACATTGTGATATCGAGAAACATTGTATTGTCATCCAAACAAATCAATATAATATTGTTATAATAATAATAATATTGTTATTTACACCTCGATTGAACTGAATATGTCTCTTGGAGAAGAGACAAAACATTTAAATGAAAAAGGACCTATTCAGAGGACCTGACTCAACTTTTTTTTATTTTTCTCTCTGGATTATTGCATTGCATTAGGATACACTCCTATTAGAAACGCCACAAAATGCAAACTATTTTTAGACCTTGTGAGCAAAAGGGCCAGGTAATGTTCATATGTACATGAACCTGAGCTCCACCTCCATCAGAGTGACAATAAATAACATGACACCACAAAATGCCTTGTGATTCACAGACTACAACATTGTCTATAAAACCTGCAGAGACAGTGATGGCATAGATTACTTAGTTTCCAGTTTCACAAGTGTTTATTAAAAAGTGACAGAGTCTTCAATGTACAGATGTAATGTTTTCTTACATGTAACAACATCCTGCAATACTTACTTAAAGTACATTAAACAACACAGATTGTCATTGATTCAAAGCATCACACAAAGCTGATATGTATTTTTGCCAGGATCAAGATGTTTTAACTCTTAACGCTGTATATCATGTCGGGAACATACGTAAATCAAAATCTAAAATGATTCTACATTTTTCTTATTGCCGTGATTTGAAGTTAAAATTAAATGCCTGAAATATAAGTGATTATACTTTTAATCTTCTTCTACTTCACTTTTATACTTTTGGGGGACACACTACATTAAGCACAGCAAATGACAAAAAAGGAATGCCAAAGTAATACGTATCATATAATATTTACTCAAATCATTTTTAACGAGATAATTTTATTTTAATTTAATTTTTTTTTTTCGAGAGGAGGAGAAACAGTCTGGGAAATCCAGTGGCAAAACAGAACAAAACCAAAAGTTTGCAGTCCTTCAGTGGCATCTAGAGGCAGCTTTGGGAACATGTCCCAGAGATTCAGTACAATAACCAACAAAGTCTACTCCTGTAATAATATCACTGTGTCTGTGTGTCCTCAGGGTGAACAGTGCAACATTGTGCCAGATAATGTAGATGACATTGTTGCAGACATTGCCCAGGAGGAAAAGGAAGAAGGTAAGAATCCTATACTTATTTACTCTCTCTGACAGCATTTAAACTACAGTACAGTAGTGGCAGACTCTTTTTTTTATATTGCAGATGATACTCCTGAAACATGCATCTACTCCAACTGGTCTCCGTGGTCTGCTTGCAGCTCAGCCACTTGTGAAAAGGGTAAGCGGATGAGGCAGAGGATGCTGAAAGCTCAGTTGGACCTGAGTGTTCCCTGTCCACATACTCAGGACTTTGAGCCATGCATGGGACCTGGCTGCAGTGACGAAGGTTGGTATCCATCTAAAAAGCCCCACACTGAAGTGCATGAGTGCAGAAGATATATATGCATGTGAGTGATGAAATGCTTCGCACCATCTGTTCCACATTATTACAAGACAGATTTATTCACATCTTATGCCATGCTTCTACTGAGAGTTGCATAACTAAAAATAATGACAGTAATATGTTATACTCAGTTGTAATTACCTCTTTTAATGAGATGCTGTTAAAAGCTTGCAATGTTCTATTTAAATAATATATAATTGGATTTTGTATGCTTTTAATGTAGTTTAGTTCAATACAATAAACTGACAGCATAAAAGAGATTTTAAATTAAAAAGCATTTTCATAGATTTACTGACAGCTTTTTTTTTTTTTTGGTTCTGTTCAGATTCTTCCACCTGCATGATGTCAGAGTGGATTACGTGGTCTCCATGTAGCATGTCCTGTGGGGCAGGCACACGTTCCCGGGAACGTTACGTGAAACAGTTCCCCGATGATGGCTCAGTGTGCACTGTGCCCACACAAGAAACGGAGGACTGTGTGGTTAATGAGGACTGCTGTGAGTTTCGTTCTTGTCCATTTACAAAACCTTCGTTAACTTAATATGCATGATTTTATTGTGTTTTTACATTACTTACTACTACTTACTAGTCGTTTTTATGATCTTAGTGCCCAGCAGTTGCCTGGTTACAGAGTGGGGTGAATGGGACACGTGTAGTGCTACTTGTGGTCTTGGCATGAAGAGGAGAGAGCGCTTGGTGAAGATGCCTCCTGCCGATGGCTCCATTTGTGGAGCAGAGGTTTTGCAAGTTGAGAAGTGCATGATGCCAGATTGTCGTGAGTAGCAATGATTTATGTACTTCAATTGTCCTGACTTCTCTTAGACCACAAATCTATAAGAAGAAATAACACTTTTTTTGTGTTGCTGCTTTGAGTTACAATTCTTAACAACATTTAAACATCTTACTGAGTGACTTATGTTGTGAATAGATACAATCCCATGCCTGCTGACCCCGTGGTCAGAGTGGAGTGACTGCAGCGTGACATGCGGGAAGGGTCTGAGAACACGACAGCGCATGTTCAAATCTCCTGCAGAGCTGGGAGAGTGTACTGAAGAGGTAGAACAGGTGGAGAAGTGCATGCTACCAGAGTGTCGTAAGTAACAAATATTCTCATCTGCACACCCACACTAATGTTCTGAAGTATTTTGAGGCTGAATTTTAGTTTTACTTTTTGTTAATGAAACCTTTTTTTCTTATACAGAAGTGATCGCAAATGATGATAATGTTTAATTATAGCACCTCTATTTTGTTTAAATATCTGTGGAATCTGGTGTGTACTTGTCATTCAAAATAAAATGAAACCATTTTTAGAAAAAATGGTTGAATAGTTTCAAAAATATGTTTTGAAAAAAAAAAATACATGGACATTAAAAATCGATTTAGTTATGTGCTGTAAGTTTCTTTAAAAAAAGTTGTTCCATTGTTTCATGTCTTCCTCTGTTCTCGTCCACGTACCCAGCCATAGACTGTGACATGTCAGAGTGGACCGAGTGGTCCGAGTGCAATAAGTCCTGTGGGAAAGGTCACACAATTCGGACTCGTATTGTGATGATGGAGCCCCAGTTTGGAGGAGACCCCTGTCCGGAAACTATCCAGAGGAAGAAATGTAAGATTAGAAAGTGCAACCGAGGGCAAGGCAACGTTGAGGAGAAGAGACGACGCAAGGAGCAGCGTGAAAAACGACGAAGCAAACAAGGCAGGGCTGAGGGGAACACCGAGCATCCAGGTTGGTATCAGCACTCCTGAGTAAAATACATGCTGCTGTCTCTGTCCTTCTTGTAAACCTATTCATTTTAATTGTTTTACCATCAGGTTGTAGAATGAGACCATGGTCAAGCTGGACAGAATGTACTAAACTATGTGGTGGGGGTATTCAAGAACGACTCATGTCAGTGAAGCAGAAGATTAAGACTGTCCAGTTGTCTAGCTGCAAGGACAGGAAGGAGATCCGAGCGTGCAATGTCCACCCCTGCTAGGAAGTGGAGAGCGAACGGGATGGTTGACAAGAGGAGGGCTGGAAAATTAACTGACAGTGGGGACTGGGAAAAGCAGAAGGCGCACTGTTGCACAATGATCCAATGCACTCTGTTTAGGGCTGAAATTACACATTTTTAAATTTCCATGGGGCAAATCCAGAGCTCAGGTCAATTGTTAAAAGAAAATGAACTATATGGTCTCTTTCAAAAAAAACTCTGGATTCAATTTTGGTTTAACCTGCTGTGCTTTTAAATTAGCTCTGACATACATATGACTTTTTTTGCAACATTACTGTAAATTTGTTGTGGTATAATATGTCTTGAGAAATATAATTATGAATTATGAACTGATAAAATAATAAGAAAAAGAACTGTTTAATCTTGTAGTGTCCCTAAACACATGAGTATATTCCAGACTTTAAAGCACAGGGGCCCAATGATTCCAATGTTTTACATTCCTTCATTTGTTCAGTTGTTTGTAGGAAACATCCCACTGTTGTCTTTCTTTTTAAATACCACTAAATTGTTGTCTATATAATTGCATCAAAATTGACATTTTTATGATTTAGGACTGTTTAAAAAAAGCATTGTTTTTAAAACAAGAATGTGTGAAGATTCCTACCAAAGTCTTGTGTAGTTGTTTTCTAGATGTACATTTTTTTTTCTTTTTTCTTTATTGTTGTCCCTCTAACACAATAATATTTTGAAAAAAATATCCTTTACAATAAAAGTAAATGTGACAAGTTGTCACATGGATTTGTCCTTTTATTGCGGGGATTACAAAGAAATAAAGGTGGATTTTGATTCATACTTGGGCTGCCACTAGATGGTGATAACAAGCTTATATCATATACTACTCATTCCTAAGACAGTAACATCTGATTTTCTGCTGTCCATGTAGATAACTTTTTAACAACAAAATGGCTAAATAATAAGTTGAATATTATACTTAATATATTTTTTTGCTAAAAATATATTTTTAAATACATGAAACAGATTGTTAAACTATCATAAATGGCAAACCTAGACAAAAAGATTTAACACATTATTTGAAGGGGTGTGCATAAGACTGACATGACACTGTCATAAACATGATCAACATCTGTCATGAACATGAAGGAGGCTTCATGAATGTTTATGACTGTTATCTTTAAGTGTCATTCGGTAAATTACCAAGAACTTGGATTGATGATGATAGAGTCTGACCGCTGCGCAAAGCCTTCTCCAGCCCATCCCGAAGAATTTCAATGGACTCTGTGGAGCCAATCCATGTGTGAAAATGATGTCTCATGCTCCCTGAACCACTCTTTCACAATTCGAGTCTGATGGCATTGTCATCTTGGAATATGCCTGTGCCATCAGGGAAGAAAACAATCCATTGATGGAATAATCTGGTCATTCAGTATATTCAGGTAGTCTGCTGACCTCAACCTAGACCTGACCAACTGCAGCAACCCCAGATATTAGCACTTAGTTAAATCCAGATGGCGACTTTTTTCTTTTTTAGCTGGGCTGTGTCAAGAGATACTCTTGTTGTATTTAGAGTCATATGATTGTATTACATCATATGATTTCTTGGTTATTGTCAAGTTGTCAAAACACATTTTAAACAATGTCAACTTTGTATTAAGTGTCATAATTTACGGAATGACACTTAAAGACAACAATCATTGTTATTTATTTATCGTTATTTAACCAGGCAAATCCTATTGAGATCGCAGATCTCTTTTTCAAGGGATAAACATTCATGAAGCCTCCCTCATGTTCATGACAGGTATTATGTCATGTTTATGACAGTTTCATGTCAGTCTTATGCACACCCCTTCAAATAAAGTGTTACCAAATTCTTTTTGACAAGAATGTGGATTTTTTAAATCATTTAGTCTATTCTCATTTTACGCAATCAGTAAAGTTGAAAAGTTTCTAAGTTCCGGCCCTCTCCTCTCTTGTGTGGTAAAGTGAGGGAGAAGGGTGGTCTCAAGCTTTCTTTACTATGGGGCTTTGGGACAGGGGTGAAAAAAATCAAAACACACATAACAATACCACTCCTGTTTCCATGACAACACAAGCACACATAGGGAAAACCTACACACTTCACAGGCAATGGAAGCATGTAGGGAAACTATTATAAGCACAAATGGGATGTTAAAACACAAATTGCTTGGAGCCTAAAGCATAATGGGTTTAAAACTTTGATTGTATAAGACAATATACAGCTTTAACCTTGTGTCTCTCCTTTTTTCAATATTGAGAATTAAAGCCATAAGATCCTGTTTTACAGGCACAGACATGTACTGTATTTTTGGAACCCAAGTCTGCGCACTATGGAGGTGGGTTTTTAATTCCACAACCCCACACTGAGTCATTATATTATATGATTTTCTTTTAAGCATGAAATAACTAATTAAATTGAAACTTATCAGGAACAATAAATATTCATGACCCATCACATCAAACCAAGGATGAAGTCAAATTTGGTCAAGATGACAGAAGCACATTTTCTGCTTCCTGCTATTTAAGCTACATTTTAATACTTAGATCCTCCTGATATTATTAGTGGTTCCAGAGTTACGGTTTAATTTGTCTTGTTAATCATAATAATACATTAATGTTTGGACTGAATCCTATTTTTAGGTTTCATCTAATGAGAAATTTTTGATGTCATTTTAAAGAGGAAACCTCAAATAGCATTTGAATATTGAGATGTCTCAGCTCAAAAGGAAAAGAAAAGCTTTGATAGCGCACAGGAAAAATATCAAAATTGAAAGTGCTTTTTTAAATGTATTTTTTTGTTGTTGCTACAGCTAAAAAAGATGCTTAAAAATTATTTAAGATTATATTTTAGACAGTTCATTCAAATGATCCATTGGTAACGTTTTATATTTTGACAAAAGGAAAATATTGCAGACATTTTAAAGAGTAGCTGCCTATACCACTTTGGGACTCAATCCTTAGATTGATGTGATGACCATATAGCTGCAAGTTAGGTACTATGTTAATCAATAACTGATGGTGGTCAGAGGGTCCGGTGGCGCAGGTGTAAGGAAGCCCCACCTCTGTCAGTGCACCCCAGGGTAGCTGTCTATGGCTACAGTGTAATTTGCCATCATCAGTGTGTGAATGTTTAAGTGAATGGGTGAATGACTGTAAGTGTAAAGCGATTTGGGGTCTGGAGGGACTTTATAAAAGTGCTATAAGTTCAGTCCATTTACCATTTACCATAACTGAAAAAAAGGACAAATTCTGAGGTGTATGTTTTGTTATTTTATTTTATCAAGCTAGGTGTGAGTAACTGTTTTACACACACTTTAAATTCTATAAAGGTTATATTTTATTGGAATGACATGAAGCCAGGAGGTTGTATTGTGCCACCTGGCATGTAAGACATGCCTTTCCAATGAAGCATCATCATATTTTTTGTGAAGCATTTCAAAACACCATGGCATTTTAATCTGCCAGCCAGGCAGGTATTCTGGAGGTATATGCACATGAATGAAGAGGAACAAAATGCAGCTGTAGCAAGAGAGAGTATGTGTGTGAATGAGAAGGAGGGTGGTAGATCAATGAGGCAGAGGTCACAAAGGTGTAGGTCTTCAAGTACTCAGGGTGAACTTTCCAGGAACGTGGGGAGGGTAGTAAAGAGATGAAGAAGAGAGTCCAGAAAGGATGGAGAAAAATGTAAGGAGTGATTTTTGACAGAAGGGTGGCAGCAAAGGTAAAAGAACAAGTTTACAAAAGAGTTGGGGATAGCAGCACTAACAAAATAGCTGAAGATGTTGAGGTTCTCCTTAGCAGATAAAAGGATGGATAATATAGGAATGAGATAAGAGGTACAGTCAGTGCAGCTTGAACCGATGAGAGATAAAGTTTGAGAGGAGAAACAGTGGGTATATTGATAGAAGGATGTAAGTGATGCAGCTACCTGGAAAAAAAGGCAAATTGACAATGGAGTTAAAGAGGACATGGATTAGTTGGAGTAAGGACAGAGGATGGAGTGAGGGAGAGGAGAGAGAGAATGACTTGCTGTGGCCACTCCTGAAGAAGGAACAGCCAAAAGAAGATTCAAAAGCAGGGATTGGACTTGCTCAGTAATAAATTGTGCATCTGCACTACCACAGATGACTGTTGTGTAAGGACCAACTCTGTCAATGTTCGTAAGACATACATTGATGTTAAATCTGGTACTGTGGGAAGCTTGGGTATAATTTCAAGTCTTCTCTGGTGATGATTCAAAGAACCCTGATGGCACAATGCCACATCAGTTACATCCTGTTTCCACATGTTTTACTCCTCCTGAGAGAAAACACTTTCAACAAAACCACACCCATCCATACGCAGCACATGTGTTTAAGGACTGCCCTCTCAGCTCCTCATATATCCTCCTGTGGTCAGCCAAGCCCACCAATCTTTCCTCCATTATATGTGTCGGTTGTCAACTTTGACTCAGAGCTTATCTGCTGGATTTCAACAGCCAGTTATTACAGCTGCAGGCTACAGGAGAGGATACAATAGCTTTATGACTCCGTTACACATCAAATTGCCCTTAGTATCCTGGTCCAAAGGGGCCCCTCACAGGATCAGATGTGTGCTTGTACTGACTATTTGGTTGTATGTCTGATCTGATCTGATATTTATTGCAATAGCCATATGACCTATCAATATGTGCCGTTTCATCAGTTTCATTTTATTTCCACCTCTGTCTGGATGATGGATTATTTTTGGACAATATATTTATAATCAACATGCATTATAAAATAGCTTTTCAAACCTTGCTGCTCAGACAGTGCAGAGCATTACCCAATTTAAAATTCACATGTCTGAACATTTATAATAGTTTTTGTGAAGCTTTTACGAAGACATTTGTGGAGTTTTATGTAGAAATTTGCTGTCATTTCCTGCTGTTTTGTTGGTTTACAAGGACCAATAAAAAGTGAACAACTTCATGTTTTCTGGGAGGCTTATGATCTTTTTTTAAACTGAGAGGTGGGCATCATACTATTGGATGACAGCTAAATCATTTTGGTTTCTCTGCTCTCTACTTGCTGATTTGATCTTTCACTTACATTGCACTATGATGTCTTGTGAAGAAAATTGTCTTTCTGATACATTTTTTTCCTATTAATGTTTAAGATCTTCATCGTGTCTTTGGAGGTTTTTTTACGCAAAACAACTTGTATATGATCACTGCAGCCTTTTTTAATAAATGTTTTATTTGTATTTCCTATAATTCAGGTAGGTGTTCTAATTTATATTTCACTGATTTTGATTTAGTAGTTGCATAATGTGATCCAAGCAAATCAAAAGCTGACTTACTCTCTCAAAAATCAAATTTTCCTTGCACCATACAAAGGGTTTCTTAAGTTTAAGAAAAAATAAAAATAAATAAAAAACTGCTGACAGTTTAGGGTCAGTTTGTGAGTAGTGAAATAAACATTTATTGAATCAAATCTTTGTCAACAATAAACAAAATAATAAATACATGAAGTTTAAAACACTCATGTATGATCAATTACATATTTCTTGAATATATAAGAATCTTATTTTTTATTGTTTTATAAGCAGGATTACATTAAAGTAATAAAATATGTGTGTATGACTGAGTCAGCCAGCTTGTTTTAATTAGATTTGCTCCTAAAATGTTTTGGCTGAAACTGAATCACTTATTCTTTGCAAAACATGCAAAAAGAGGGAGATAAAATGTAGCTGCTGCAGAGGTTATGGTTTTATTTTAAGTGAAAAAAAACCTGAGGTAGAATACAACTGTTTTACTTTAATCTTGTAGGCACATGGGAAATACAGAATTTCATAAACTAATAAACTTTAGAAATAAAAGCAATAAGGTGGTGAGCCTGGGCAGCCTCTTTCTACAAATTTATAGGGCTCTGCAAGGATCATCAAACTCTGAGCTGATGACCCGACTTAGAACAGTAAGACTGAAAAGTGTCAGTTAGCATTAGCGTGTGTCCAGATTCTTTTATTTAATAAACAATTATAGTCAGTGAGGCAGAATGAGGGCCTTGGTGTGTGAAGTTTGCCGCCGCAGGCTGGTGATAATCTCCCTCAGGGTATGGCTCATTATCTGGCTCTAATGTTATGCATGTTTAATTTGAAAACTGAAACAGCTATCCTATTTATTCTCTCGCTCATCACCCCCACCCAACCCAATTGCTGTCACCTCTTTCTAATGCCAGCAGAGGCTAGAAAAACACTTTCGCAGAGATAGCACAAAATGATTTCACTGACATGTTATCTTTCTGTTGCTGGGGAAACACATTTTGCGAGGACTCATAAAGGTAGCAACGTGAAATTGCTTTACATCTCATGTTGAGGCAGTGGAGAATCACTGTGAGGCTTCTGCAGTTTTTGATTATTATTATAATTCAATCATCAGAATGTGACAACACAAACAAAAATGTGAACACTGTTATTTAGTAAACCTTTTAAGTCATGCTTAATGTGATAATACGTTAAAGGCTTTTGTCCTTTAAAGTAAAAAAAAGCATTTATCTCGCAAGTTAGTGAATTTAAAAATACTTCAGTGTTAAACATATTTAATGGGGTATTGTTCATGTTGACAACTTCAAAACGTGCTTTGTCACTATTAAATAGAATCCCAGAAGATGCAAAATGCAGCTTATGATATATATATATATAAAAAAAAAAAAATTCCCTTCTCACCCACCGCGGGTGGTCTTCTCTCTGAGCTCGGGTCCTCTAC
>JARVJO010000164.1:10331641-10344838 GCA_031762555.1 Cynodonichthys magdalenae | reverse complement strand
AGGGGCAGATATTATAAGATTTTTTTCTTCTTCTGCTACCTTTCATTTTTGCAACAAAGTTGAACCATTTTCATTATTTAAGAGCAGATCGAATCGAATCGTGATTAATGGATTCAGAACCTTATGAATCGAAATTGAATCGGTTTGGAGAAGTACCCATGCTACCCAGCACTATTACTGAGTCTTATTTTGCCAACTTCATAATTTACCAGTTATTCTAATGAAACAGACCTAATATGTTTTGATTTTACCCTTACAGTTGCTTCTGAATAGAAATCCTGTTGGTGTTTCCGTACGTAGGTGTGTTTACAATACGTTTCTACATTGTGAGAGAGATTGAACCTTCTTATGTCAGTAGAGCTGATTTTTCTTTCTTTCTATCCAGATTGCTTTAGGTCACAGTGACTCAGAGAACACCAGTATCTGACATCCATCTGTTCCCATTTGTCTTCTCAATTTTGTCAGCCAGAAATTACAACAAAGAAAAAATCTGGCTTAATAAAATGTGGGAAAAGCAAATAATAGGGTCTACAAGATGAGATCAGTGTTTCTAATTTTAAGAATTGCTTCTTAATTTGGAATTCATTTCACTGTTTTAATACACTTTTTTATGTCATGTGAATATTAATTTAAGAGTCAGATTTACCAACAATTGAGCTGTATAAATGATAGCAAACTTCTCTTTAAATCATTTTATATATCCATTTTTAAATGAGTTAGTTGTTCACAAAGCAGATTACACTTCAAAATTGCAGGAGGAACCAGCTCCGTACTTTCCAATGCAGTCTTGTAAAATAAATTTTTGGTAATTGTTTTTTTTAACAATTATTTTTAATGAAAGTATGGGGCAGTATGATAGTGCAGTGGTTAGCACTGTTGCCTCACACCAAGAAGGTCAAAGGTTCTCTTTGAAATATGTAAACAATGATAATACATTGGTCTGTGTCACAAACTCATGTTTCCTTGTTTCTTATCTAGATTGAGTGAATAAAATGATCTTGTCCTGAATTAAAACTCTCAACATAAAGCCTTAAATAAGATCTTATTAAATGTTGTTTTGGTTTCTGCTGACTTGTGAGATAGATGGATGAAAGCACAGCTTCTGGCACATTACAGTACATCACTGTTAATATGACAAGTTACACAAAGGCATCATGCGGTTAGCAGTTCTGTATAACTGTGGATAGAGGAGCAAAAAGCACAATATCCATCATGGAAATGTCAGATGCATCTTTTTAAATGATAAGGGAAATACAAAAAAAAGCAACTCAGACTTGTTTCAACAGTTACAAGAATAAGAGCAGTTGCACTTACATATGTTCAACAAAAACTGTCTGGAGGTGAGCCACAGAATCTTTGGCAGGTCTAATTTTAACCGTAGCTTCAAACAGGCTACACACTTTTAGTAAAAATAAAAAGAGCAAAGACAAACCATCTGTAACCAGTGAGGAGAAGGCTCTAAAAGAATGACCTGTTTACCCAGGCAAATGGCTCCCAGAGCAGTGCCTGAGCTTCAAATGGTTCCGACTAATGTTTGCTCAAATCATTTAAACCATCTCGCTATCTGCTTCTCACTCTGACTTGTTTCCAGCACCTTCTCTCCCCTAAAGGTGTTTTTTTATTTTATCACAGGCAATACAAGTCTATAAGTCAAATTGTGTTTATTTCTCTTCAAACAGGTATCATGTGATTCACTCAGACTGAAAGATTTAAAGCTCCTTATCCCTCCTTGACTTGGTTTTGTTTTAACAATTCAGACCAGCACAGGATGTGTGGGATGGATAGCATACAGTTTGTGTAGGCAGTGGTATTATGCATAAAAGAAGAAAAAAAAATCTGGGGCTTGAATGTAAACTCATTTGCCCTTTTCATTATTTTATTTTATATGTGAAGGTACTTTTTTACTTTACAGGAGTAGTCTTTTTATACTCTACTACAGATGACAGTTGTGAGCATTCTACATCTAACTGAATACTTTTTTTTAGTTTAAAGGTTTAAACACTTAAAACGGACGTGCTTGAACTTTTATCATTTTCTTTAGGTTCCAATTTGCATCTGATGATTTCTTAAACTTATTCTGTATCCTAAACTATAAATCATTTTCATAACAAGTTTCAAATTTGCTCTTTTCAGCACTGCACTCATCCTGTGCTAATGTCTCAAAAATAAAAATCAGTAATAAAATCAAATACATTGTTATTCATGCACTTTCTGTATATAAATCAGTTGAATTAAAATTATTTATTCACTTCTTTCTGGATTTTACATACAACCCTTTTTCATGCAAAACCTATTTTTGAACTGATGTACTGATAACTTTAGTTAATTATTGGAAGTGAATGCATTTTACACCACTGCACTTGTTGAAAGTTGAATTAATGCATATAGAAAAAGCAGCTGGGGAATACAAACTCATTAGCAAGCAAGCCCCAGTAAATCTGACACCTCTACACATCCAACCATGGGCACCGTCCAATAAAACATCCACCCCCTACAGCAATAAAAATGAAAAATAAATTAAATGTCAGCAGAATGGCAGAAGTCAATTGTTTATATTTACGTCAATTCTACTGTACTGAATGAGAAGTAGATATCCGTGTTTGGATTGCACTAGTGTTTAAACTAAAAAGGATTGAAGTGAGGTTTTGTTGAAAATTTATGAGCAATTATTATCTTACATGTTAAAGATAGCTCATCGAATGACTTCTTATTAGAGAAATATAGTTTAATTCTGATTGGACTGACAAGCTATCAGTTTATCAGAGTGTAGTGTGGAAATTCAAACAGCAGTGGCTGCAGCAATTTTAGAATTTATCATTTTTACTTGTTTTGAATTACCATGTGAGATAAAGTTACTGGTAGTGTAAAAGTTCACCATTTGGTCTTGCACGCAATGCAAAATTTGAGACTCGATTTGTTTTTAAACTGCAGCTATTTAGGACTTTGTCAAGACTCACCATTACCTCATCAGTTCAGTCAGAATTAATCTCCTTTTGTTTAAATTGACTCTGTTCATAGAGCTGCATATCCACAACAGGTAAGATATTAAATGTTCATACCCAATCCACAGAATCTACCTTTAAGTATCTGACCTTTTCTTCATACTTATTTATTTAAATTGTAGTTTTTTGCTGAAAATTCTTGTTTTTGAAATAATAAGAGTATGCATTTGTAAATAAAGCCTAAGGAAAACACACTGGAAATGCAAATCATGTTTCCGATCTTCAAGGTTTTGCTAAGCTTAGTGTAACAATTTTTTAGAAACACAGCATCTCCTGGCCATACCGAAAGCAGGCATTTTAACTCAAACAACAGATTTTTTTGTCTGTTAGTGGTGTAGACAATAATTGTTTTCTAGTTTTTAAACAGGCAACTTGTAACCTTTGGGCAACTTTAAAACAGCCAAACCATTTTTAGAAATTGTCCACATGATATTTCTGTATTCATTAGCAGTCAAGGACAGTTTATAGTTTTGTAAAACTATATTGTAATGAAGTGATAAATAGGTAATTTACTCTGTTATCAACACAACTCAATGAACGTGACATAAAAGCCACATGTGTTAAATATATTGCAGATTCTTTCCTTCCTTGGTAAGAGATGTTTTCTTTGATACCAATTTACCACAGTTATTTGCATTTTAGCAGGTCCTGGCGCCCTTGTGACTAACACTGTTATCACATGATAACATTGTGCTTCACAGCCATACCCCAAATGCATAATTTCTTAATTAGCTTACTTCAGTGTTGCTAAGCAATTCCAACTGTAGCAGCAGGAGGAGAAACCAAAGCAATCATTTTAATCATAAAAAATCCCTTTCACTGTTTGCTTAGAATAGATGGCAACAAGTAAATTCAGTGGAATTCTTCAGGATGCACTTTTTACCTGCTTCTGTTATCCAAAACTATAGATCCAAAATGAAATGGGACTTTTTTAGTGTGTGTGTGTGTGTAGTAATAGCCATCAAGCAGAGGCAGATGAGGTGGATGAGCAGTGGCTAGAACAAATATCCACCCGGTTGTATCAGGTCTTCCCTCCCACGTGGTTTGTAGAGTAAGAAGCAGGTAGTCAGTCTCCGTTAAGGCCATTTTTAGCCGTTCTGCACCAGTGCCACTATGATTCGACACTTGGTGAGCAGAATAGTGATCAATCCCCCCCCACCTAAGAATGGAAACGGACAGCCATAACCAGCGATATAAGAGCTATAGAGGAACTTGCTGTACAGTTACCATGGCAACAGGCCGTGTGGGGAGGGGGGTAGCAGCAGTAGGGAGGGCTTCAGCGCTGGCTCGCTGAGATTGGCTGTTGGTGCTTTGGTGCAACGGTTCAGTCTGATTTTTCAGTATACCTTTATCTAATGAAGACAGAGCAGATTAATAATGTAAAAATGGCAATAATAATAATGATATAATAAAATACAGATATGATTTATTAAAATCTTGTAAAAGCCTGAAAAAGTATTTTTTATGTATTTTGTTCTGCTGCATAATTACTATGCCTGAATGTTTATTTTGAAAAACAATTTTTTTTCATTTTCAGTGTAAAAATGTCCTTTCCTTCAACTACCTTCAAATTTGTGAACAGAATAATCAAAATAGTTTCATCTTTTTCAAATATTTATATTAATAAATATATTTAAAAAATATTTATAGAAGTATTTATGACAGCTCCTACAATAAAATTCATTCACGTTTAAAAATCAATCCTACATTGTTGGACAGATTCTGTTTTCGCCACAGCCAGGTGGCGAACAGACTGAAGATAATGTCCCCAGAGAAAATATGTGTAACATACATACGCAGCCTCTTTCAGTCTGTCTGATAAATTATTACTGAAGTACTTTCACAAGCACACCATTCTCCCTGTCCCTAAGCACATTTCCTGTGTGCTCAATAGTTTACAAGTTCAAAAAACTTGCAATATACAGCAACATGGAATGGACACCTTAACACAAACACACATTTTCACACTGACGTTCAAAGCTCTAAAAGCCTTGGCCCCGCCCCTCTCCCTGGAGCCATCTTACTGTACAGTTTTCTCTCAAAGAGCTCACTGCATTGATGCTGCTGATGTTCATAAGCATGTTGAACTATCTGACATCATTCCCCTCCTCAGCACAAGCATCTCACTTGAATGTAATCAACCCAAGGCTTCAACACACAGTCATCATCATTAACATTATAATGTGTGTTTTACAAGGAAGTGCTTCTTCGCACAGTAACAAGGTACTGCCATCCTCATCAAAGTCAACAGTTTCTAGTTTTTGCACAAGTTTTCTACATTCAGACTTTATTTTTAATTTGTTTGCATGTGGGTTTTAAAATCTGTTTTTTGGAATGCCTTGGAATAGATGGTGGGGAAAGAGAGGTCTGTGCCTCCCTGCTCAAGCTGCTGCCCCCGCGACCTGAATAAGCAGAATATAATGGATAGATGGATGAATGGATGAATGGATGAATATACACTGGGAGTAAACCAAAGACTATACAATTACCAAACCTTATGTTGATTTATGTATGTTTTAGATCCATGAAATTACAAGCAAAGTTGCAGCGTTTTGTTTTTTCATAGTTGACAGGCAGACATTTATTACTCTGAGGCTCACATTGTGGCTTTTGATAGGGAGATGAAAACAGTCAAAATTAACTTAACACAAAAAGTAAGGAAATTTGTGTTTGGTAGATTTTTTCTTTGTTGTAACAATGCTTCTTGACAAAAAAATTTATGCAGCTGGAAAGCCTGTTAATTCCCTTTTAAATGGAACCACATTTATAAGGAACATGCATTTGTGAGATAAGCATGAAGCATTGTTACAACAAAGAAATAAGCTACGAAACAGAAATTTTCATTACTTTTTTGTGTTGAGCATAGATTTTACACATAACTTAGAATTATGAGCTGTGTTAACAAAATTATTACTTTTGTAGCATCGTTTCTATTGGTAACAAAGCATAGATTTAAAGATTTGTTTAACCTACTGGATATGTGCTGGTCCCACATGTATTCTCTATTATTTGTTTTTTGACTTATGTAGAAAATCTGTGTGCTTGCACTGTTTTCCATCTCACTAACGCAAGGCTTTGTACTGACGCATTCTCCCATGAGTCTCCTATGGTTTAGCAGGTATTAACCTCTCTGGGATGCTGGGTCTTGAGGGAACACCAAATCTAGCTGAGTAACACTTCTCAATCCTGCAGCAGCTCCCAGTCTGCCAATCAATGTAGCAGAAGATGATGGACAGGCAGATGAGTCTCCCTAATCCTCTGAATCATATCACTTACTACATGAGCTTAAGAACTAACACATCAACTTTTTAAGTAAGCTTTCATGAAGCTGGGAATTTTTGAAAACTTTTGTTTATAATTTGATATGCTTTTCTTCAACAATAAACACATTTTCCACCAAGCATTGAACAATAATTAGTAACAGTTTCCACAACAATGAGATTCCACTCTTTTGTCTGACTATCATATAAACCATACGACCATGTTTATATTAAATTTCAAAACAGAAAATATCAATTCAAGTATTTTAAAATTATTATTTACTGTTTATCCAATCAACAGACCAATTTCAAGCACAACACTCAAGGTTAGCTTAAATTTGCTGAACAAATCTGTTACTGTAATCAGACAAAGATTATTAGGAGGAAATATGTCTGTTTCAGAAGCTGCAAAGAGTCTGAATGATGAAAATATTTTTTTACATCATGAACATATCAAATCACTTGGTCAGTATGATCTGGTCTGATCTTGTAGGTGGGAATGTACCCATGGAGTTGTGCAATAGAAGCCCACATAAATATGAGCTGTCATAACTGAAAAACATGAAATATAATTCAGATATTTGAACCTACGTGCACTGAAGTTTCTGCTTGCATTTGCTGGCACTGAAAATTCAAAAAGAGAGAATTATACATATAATTTCATTCTTCTTTTTATTTTTTTTCCTGATGGATGGTGGTCTGTGCCTCTGTGGTTAATTTTATCACGACACATACTACTAATATTAATAATACATTCTAATTTGCAGTCTGGAAAGCTGCAAGGTCCATGGTCAAGCTCTGATTCTCTGATGCATCTCTTTAATCCAGGTCAAAAAATCTCAAATAAAAGTCTTTGTCGAGACGTTTCCTCTCTTCTCTGAGATACCTCTTTAGTCTGAGGACTTGCAGGTGAACTTAGCTTTATGAGCAGTGCCTTTGCATAGTGGACCAACAAGTTTAACGGAGACAACCAAAACTAGTTGTTCACATGTAAAAGAGGACCATCAGCCTAATGACTGATTGTTAGTTGTGCACTTGTTGTTCACAGAAGCTGAGTCATACTCACAATTACAGTTTTATTAGCAGATGTACCTATTTTATTCCCCTTAACATTCACCTCAGTGTGACTTTAAATCTGTAGATTAAATTTAGAAGGGTAAAAAAACTGGCAGTTTTTTCCAGACTTGGTCTGATAGGTCTAATATTTGAACGTATAATACCACAGAGCTGATATCGTAAAAATAGTTTTAATGTGCTGCTATTTTGACAGCACCCCATTTTTTCTCCCAAGCAATTAGTGGATGTTACAATGCCAGTGTTCTACTTGCATCATTACTGTACATTCAGAGGTAATTTATTTCTTGTCATAATTGCTACTAACAAGGACATATTCTGTTTTTTTGAAGGAATCAGTTATCTGTAACCAGTAGGACTGCCCAAGATTTAGCAGTACAATAGCATTTCTTTTCCTCGTGACACATCAATACCCATGTCTGTGAAACAAGAATGAGAAGGGTTTGCTTGCAATGTTTACACATATAAATACAACTGAAGAAGAATACAACATTAGTAACATGCAATTCAGTTAGGAAGGTGAAAACACCAAGGCAGCTTAAATGATTTCATACGTCCCTCTAGAGAAAAAAAGTAGTCTGAAGTAACATAATGAGCCAATGAGGGACAAACAGGCAGGTAACGCAGGTCACAGGAGTAATCAGCTGATGGGAAGCAGGTGTTCAAGCCGCAGGGAATGATGTGTAGATGATGCAAACAAGAGATTGGGAATACACAAGTTGATCTTTGAGCCTTACATGAATATCTAGTGTCACCTTTTTTGTAAATGATCAATATAACACATCATAATTAGCACTTAAAAATGGAGATTGAGGAAATGACTTTTAAAAAGAAACTTAACCTCCAAACATCAAACATGCAAATATTACCTCATACACTATTTATGAAATGTCCTGATGCATCTCAGTAATCCACATAAAAAATCCCAAAAAATAAAATAAGTAGGTCCTCTGGACGGGTTCTTCTTTAATAAAACATTTCGTCTCTCCTCCAAGAGACTTCTTCAGTCTGAGGAGTTCCAGGTGAACTCAGCCTTATAAGCACTGCCTCCGCATGGGGGACAAACAGGTCTGGTCACATGCGGAAGAAGACCATCAGCCAAACGATTGGTTGTTAGTGCCTTGATTAGCTCTATTGTTCATAGAGGGTCATGTGCTCCATCATCTGACTATCGTTAGGGCCCTGATTCACACCTTTTGCTCACAGGGGGCTGAGTCATACTAGCAATAACAGCATTGTAGGAGGGGGACAACTGGACCCAAAGATCTCCACCCCTGTTTAATGATGGATGTTTTTTCTTCACAAAAATGGCTTCCTTTACTCCTATCAAACCACCGTTCCTCTCTATCAAGGATGAGAACATCTTCATCCCTGAAAGAGTGACCGCTGGCCTAAAGATGAGTGTAAACTGCAGAGTCCTGGCCAGATGAAGTTGTTCGTCTGTGCTGGCTCATTTTTTTGAACAGTGGCTGCTTTGTTTCCCTGATATATAACTGATCACAGTCCTCCTGGCACTTAACAGCCTATACAATATTACTCTGTTTGTGCCAGGGAGCTGGATCTTCAGGGTGAACCAATATTTGCCATAATGTGTTTTGGGGTTTGAAATATTTTTTTTCTCTTTATAAAAATAAATATTTTCAAAATGAAAATGGATGTTTCTTCACTTGATTGTTTTTACTGTTTAAAAATAATGTGCAACTAGCTGAAAACATGTTTCACTCTTACTGACAGGTATAGATTGTACATAATTCTGTCTTTCATACACCTGGCAAAATCTCTCTAAATCTCTCACACGACCTCTGCAGTATCCTAAATTGTCTTTGCCTTTGTTTAGTTCTTTTTAAAAAATCCAGTGCTTAGATACTCAAGCTTTTCTTTTAGCCTTACAGATGAACAGAGATAAAACAAAGAGCAGTTGAGATGTGATAATTCTATTCCATCTTTTTTTTTTCTTTTTTCACAGCTTCTTTAAGGAATACACTTTGATTCACAGGAAGTTGAGAGGCTCAGGCAGCAGATTTTGTGCAGAATGGCTTGTGATGAATTGCTTCAATGCACTCGTAGTCGCACACAAATGCCCTTTCTGAGACTGTTCCATATCCTAAAATAGTGTTTCCTTCTTTAGCCCAGTTTCACAAAAAAGAGTGTAATGCATGTACTGTAGTTGTCCACGTCTCCAAAATGTAGATGTGTCAATACTTAGGAATTTTAGGAATGCAACTTATCTATAGCGTTATGAATCTATGATAAACGATGCCAACCCCAAAGTCATGGAATCCAAAAAGTTTGATCCCTACCCACTCATTTATATTTTTGTTATTCGATGTATTTTGTAATTTTCAGAATTGAGAACAAAATGCTACCATTTTCAAATGACATTTGAAGATGAGGAACAGGTCTTGAGCCAAAGCATCAACTCACCACCTATTGCAAACATATCAGTTTATTTGACCAAATCAGCCATGTTAAACACTGAGATAATCATGCCTATATGCAAGTTATGACTAATGCAGTGAGGCATCTTTGTCACACAAAGTGCAACCTGCAACATCATATTTAGAAAGTGAAATGAGTCTGGAAAAAAAAAAAATCATTGTACAGTCATTGAATCTTTGTTGTTAAAATTTAATAAAATGACTGTTTCTTGTTTTGCTGGATTTGTGCTATGTTCTGTACTTTTATTTATTTATTTTTATTTTATAAAGTTTATTCATTTAAAAAACAACATCAATTCAATATACAAAAAAATACAAATCATAAATTAAATAAAAGGTAGCAGAATAAGAAATATTATTATGACATTTGCCCCCTTTTTTAAAAATAAATAAAATCAAAAATAATCTTTAAATTACAAAAACAAAAAAACATACAAAAAAGAAAAAAAAAACAATAAAGGTTTAACTCCTTCTTGGGCAACATCTTTTACATTATACATTTACATATTTCTCCAACAAATCAACCTTTATCATTCTCTTAAATATATACATTGATCCAGCATTTTTAATGTCATCCTCCAGATTATTCCATAATCTTATATCCTGGATTGAAGTACTGTGTTCCCTCAAACTGGTTTGAACTTTAGGTTTGACAAACATCTTTATCCTCTTGATATTGTAAAAACTCTCTTTTAACAAAATGTAATTGGATGTTTGAAGGTAATGTGTTTTTATGAGCCCTGTGCATAACTGAGAAAATACTATAATCAATAAAATCATAGAACTTCAATAACCTCAACTGATAAAATAGTATATTTGATGGGTGTAATGCTTTCTTGTGATGATTCTTACAGCTCTTTTCTGTAAAACATAAACAGGATTTGTAATTGTTTTGCATGCTTTTCCCCAAACATCAGTACAGTAGATTAAGTGTGGAACAATTATTGCATTAAACAGTATAAACAGAGTTATATCATTGAATAAGACCTTTACTTTGTACAGTACTGCAATGGATTTGGCTACTTTTGTTCTTAAATGAGGTTTCGATGTCAACTTTTCATCAATGATGACACCCACCCACATGACACTTTGCTACATGAAAGAAAAAAACTCAAGTGTTGACCAAATCAAATCATATAAAACAGTTTTTATCATACATGTAAAACTACTAGATGAATATCTGCAATACACCAAACATATTGGTCTTGTGTCTGCAGTGGATAATATTCTGGTTCTTCAACATTCTCACTCTGATGTAGACGGAAAAATAACTTGGGCTTTATTAGATTTTGCCTCAGTTAGCATGCAGTACAATCAGAAGAATCTCTAATAAGTCACATAACGTGATACAATTTTTATCAAATTAAATGTTTTTTTTTTGTCAATGCTTGAAAATATTTGCTGAACAAAAACACAGGCAGGTCTGCTTTTTGTGAGATCCAACCTTGGTTCAGCCCACATGCTGCAACTCAGAAGCTGCTGGTTTTAAAGCCACATGGATTAAAAAAATAGTAGTGGAAAAGACAGAAGACAAAACAAGCAGACAGATGACAAACATTCAGCAGTAGACAAAATAAGGTCAGTTAGAAATTCTGATTTGGACTGTCTGAAAACTGCAGTAAGAACTTATTGAGATAATCTGAAGAGATCTGAAAAGCCAGAAAGTCCACTTTTAATAAAGCATGGATTTAAGAAGAAATCCATACTCTCATTTTCTACCTTATCTTGTTTTAGTGGAGCTAATCTTAACGTGGTCAGTTTCTCTACAGGTCAACAAGCAGAAATGTCTTAGAGCTGTGAAACCAAAAACAGAAAACCAGTAGAAAACTGGACATATGTTCTTCCAAAGATAAAGGTTCTTCTCTGAATTCTGACAGGGGTCGATTTACTAATTGTCCACACATTAAGTTTATTGTTGTAAATTTGATTACAGTTCAAAGTTCTTATATATATAATTTAATTTTTTGGGTGAGGCATGTGCATTTTCCAGGCACATAGTTTAATTCTATACCACAATCATGTAACTATCTTACCTTAAGTTATGCTGTATAAATCAAACAGAAATTGGACTTTGCATCATGGCCTATCTATACACCTTGAAATGGAAACTTATCTTGTCAGTGGAGCGGGAGCTCAGCTGGGGACTGAGCTTCAGTGAGGAGGTTTGTGTAAATAGGGGCTGCTTTGTATGAGGAAGTGTTTAGGCAACTGAGATTCAAGGATTTCTCAAACATGCTTGAATGAGTCAAAGCAACACTCTGGGTATGTTTATGATGACATTATAACATGATACAAAGCTCAAAAAAGTCCTTTTTTATAAGGTTGACTCCTTCCCCGACCCACCTCTAAGACACCTTTGAACATTTTTCTTGTTTCATCAAAGCAAAGTGAGTTATGAGTGTACTGCTCCAAGAGCAGCAGAGCTAATTGTGAGAGCAACGTGTCGGGTCAAAAGATAAACATGTCAAGACTCTTCACATCTGGCTATTGTCTCTCTGTGAGAACTGCTCTAGTGTATTGAATTTGTTAACAGCTTGAAAAAAAATCTCCCTCCCTACACACACACACACACCGCTCACACTTCACACAAAAGTAAGAGTTGGAGGGGTAACTGGGGGGTAACAGTGGGCAGTTTTATTTTTATAGATTTTTTTAAGAAACAGAAACTAGTTGATAAAGAAAGACCAAACTAAGATGAGGAAAATATTACTAAAAGACGCATTTTGTTGGAGGAGGGAATCTAACAGAAAAACTTGAAGACAAGAAAATGGTTGAAGAATGCCTTCTGTCTTTCCCAGTTGCCATGGACACCAAGAAAGCAGAGTTGCTGCATTGCGAGCATTTTTCTTTTTGAATGGACCCCCCCCCCCACACACACACACACACACACACACATACATCAAGCATTACACCCATTGTAATGACCATCACCTCTCCACAAGCCTTAACCACTCAAGTAGGAAGGATTTTACAGAAATAGATGCGTGCAACAAAATGTTATGCAGAGATTACATCTTCAGGAAAGCTAGCCTCTAATTATCACAAGGTTCAAGAGTATGTCACAACAAGTCAGGTTTATTTATACACTGTGTGTGTAAATAGTATGCAAATGTTATTCATGCTGTATTATTATTATTCTCAAGTGCTCTCGGTTAAAATAAAGCATTTTTGAAGCTCACACCTCAGTGTTTACTAAAAATAAATAAATATATTTTATATTTTCAGGAGTCAGTTTTTTTAACCAAAGCAGCGGGATGATACAAAAACTGTTTTTTGATGTTTTTTTATTACTTTATGTTTATTAGCAGTTTTTTTCATTCACAAACACTTAACAAAATAGAACAAAAAAAAAAACAAACTGTCGGCATGAAAAATTACTTACATTCTAACTAAAATAAAATAGTACAGGATGAAAAAAAAAAA
>JARVJO010000164.1:10301030-10324625 GCA_031762555.1 Cynodonichthys magdalenae | reverse complement strand
AATGTATTTTTGTCCAATATCTTGCAATATGCAGTTATCCCTTTCTGTGTCCAGTTTTTAAAACTAGCGTCTAATTGTTTTAAATATAAAAAGTAGAGAAAATGAATGATAGTGATTTAGAAGTTTTCACTAACCAATTACCCATGTCTCTTTTTAGACACTGTTTTAAATAAAAATAACAATGAAGTCTGTTTCTTGATCCTTTTAAGTTCAAAATCCTGATGTTCAAACAGCAGTAGTATTTTTGTCACTATAAATTTGATTTCAGTGAGGGCCTTCAGTTTTCTGATAAAAAGTTCAGAATTTCTTTCTTTTTTTAATTATTTTACAACTCCAATTTCAATGAAGTTGGGATCTTGTGTGAACCATAAATACAACCAGAATGATACTTTGCTGTGGCTTCATAGAAAGAGTGCAGGTACTAGACTGGCCTGCCTGCTGTCCAGACTTGTCTCCCGTTGAAAATGGGAGAGCAAAATACAACAACAAAGACCCCGGAGTGTAGAACAAATGAAGTTGTATCAATCAAAAATGGAAAAGAATTCTACAATTAGTGTCCTCAGTTCCCAAATGCTTATTAAGTGCCGTTAAAAGGAAAGGTGATGTAACACAGTGGTAAACATGTCCCTGTCCCAGATTTTTTGGAATGTGTTACAGTCTTCAAATTCAAAATGAGTGAATATTTGAAAAAAAAAAGTCCACCCATCTGCTTCATAAGAGTCACTCTCAGTCACTTTTCACATATCAGTAGCGTATTATAAAGTATATCTTCAGACATTTGGTTTTAAATGATACTTTAACTTGTGAATCTTGCTTTTCCCTCAGCGACAATCTTCTTTACCTCAGCCACTTCTCTGAGAACCAAACACCTCTTACTCCTGGACACTCAAGGTGGGATAGAGCTCTGGATTACTGTGACACTTATGGAGCATCACATCATCATTTTTATACCTAACTTTCTTTGGTTGGTCACAATTGACTGTGATCTCTTCCTCTGTTTGCTGTTTAACAGTTATGCTGTGTTTGGAGTTAAAAAAGCACATCAGAGTCATCATTTATTCAGTCTGCAGGATTTATTTATTTACAAATTATAGATTTGCCTTGATTTGCTGTCCCCAGACCCTGCATTCATATGACAAAGGCTCTCAACAAAAAACAGCTCAACAAAAAGTGGCACACACAAGCCATTTCTAAAACAGCAATGCAACAGGATGAATGCACAGCTCATTAGAGACAGTGTTTATCTTTGATGGGAGAAGACTGCTGTGTTTTGTAGTTTTTTGATGGAGCGAGCATGGAAATCACCAACACAGAGAGGCTATTAATCTTTTTTTCTTCCCCTTACAATAAAATTTTCTCCAGCTTTCTTTCTTGAGGTTTGTCTCTTTAGAAAAAGGCAAGCACAAACACCTGAGTGCGAAGACATTAATACTAGAAAAGTAGGAAAAAAATACCCATCACATTTCAGTTTTGTAACCTTGGTATTGATTTGTGTACAAAGACCATTTGTCATAAGAGGTTATTTCTCAATTATTTATGGGCATACAGCCTGTGATGATACTCAGGATATTGTTTTTTTTTTACTCTGGTGTAATGTTAGCCCAAAGTGCATACTATAATTGATGGTCTTGTCAATCAATGAAATGAATCAATGAATGTGAAATTGAGTGTATGCTCTCAGGGGGATAAACTGGTTGAGTGAAGGCGTCAACAGTAACAACACAACAGTACACTTGCGTAGATATTGACACTGATTGTCCCATGAGAAATACAGAGATCTGCCGGCATTTGATTACAACTGTGTATCTGGACGCCTGGAAACCATAAATAATATGGATTACAAACAGGAAGTCAAGGATACGCCCCCTTCCTTTCAGCTCGAGCTCTTTTCTTTCAGCAATATCACAAATATCACTGTATAAATATCACAATTCCACTGTAGCTATCTGATCGGTTTTATGATGCTTTTTTTTTCCTTTAGTGATAAGCACTCTTGTATCTCAGAGGGTGAAGTGAGTGAAAAAAAGGATGGGGGTGGGGGGTGTCTCATCCTGTGATTGGCCACGTGCAGGAACGTAAAACCACACCAGGCTTGTCGGAGCAGCTGTGGTTTGATACAGGTTGTGGAAACTGATCGCAGATGCAGATATTTGTTGCCTCTGGTCGTCGTTGTGTTCTGCTTACAAACTTTTTTTTTATTTGTTCTCTTGCTCCGAGATCCTCGCTGTTTCCACAGATAAGCGTGTCGCGCGCGGCGTTTCGGTGGCTCCACCACAGCGAGAGTCTCCGCTCGCACATTTCAGCACGCTGGACAGCGCGCGGCGTCGCAGAGGCGGTGCGTGGATTCAACCGGTGTCTTTCAGCACGTTCACTAAAGTGAGAGGAGTGTTTCAGGCGGTGTTACATAAGGAAACTCCTCTTTCTCCACATGTGGGGATCGCTGGTTTGATTTCTGGATCACGCGGAGAAGTAATTTATCTTTTACTCCCTCTCTCTTTTTTCCTTCCTTCCTTCCTTCCTTCTTTTTTTTTGTAAAACTAACTCTTCCGTGCGGGAAGACGTGCTCAGTCGGGTGAGTGAGTGGGTTGACTCCAGAAACCGTGCTGACCAGCGTGGAATAAGGTGCCGACGAAAGACCCTCCATTTATAAGAAGGATGCTGTTGGGAAATGCCTGGAGACAGAGATGACGAGATTTGTCAAAAAGCACTTGAACTCCTGTCCGATCTTTGCTCAAAGGGGGAAGTGCAGAACGAAAACTGTCTGGATTTTATCTACTATTTCCGAGACCTGGCCAGGCCACGCTATTCGGATTCAGGTGAGACATCATTTGCACGCTTGAAACCTTTAAGCTGCTCATGCGACTTCTTCTTCTTCTTTTTTTGGTTTTGTTTTTGTTTTTATTGAGAACCAAGCGGCCCAAACACAATAGGTGACCATTTGCTGGATTTATTGCCATCTTCTTGTTGATCTAATCCATATGGAAATTCTGTTCATAGGCTTTTCCTCACGTTATAAGCTTATCAATTATCCATTTTAATTAAACCTTTATACACAGGTCTCTTTATTCTCATTAACTCTCATTTGAGTTGTATTAAACCACAATTATTAGATTAATTCACTTCATTCCGCCCTCATGAGCATTTAGGATGAAGCTCATAAGATAAGAACCGGAACACTGCTTTCCTCCTGCCTGAGTGAATGTGCATGTCGCTCCACTGAGGTGAACACTAGAGCGTCTGTGCTTTGAAAGTTTCCTTCAGATTTAAACGTCTGATTTTAAAACTGGAGTAAAATTTGCATTTATATCCAAACAACAGTCGCTGAATCACATGTGAACAAATTAAGACCCCTATCCCTCATTAGCAACACTTCAGGCTCACAATCTGACTAAAGTGACTGTGTGAGTGCGTGTGTGCGCAAAAAAAAAAAAAAAAAAGCATTCTACAGAGCGTGAGAGAGGCAATTGCTGCAATCAACCACATGCTCATTTCACGTCTGTTAGTTTGCATTATGAATATTTATTCACCCCTTCAGGTTTCAGACTTTTTCACCCTTGCTGTCACTCCATACTAACTCTTCAGTCTCCCATATAGTTCTTGACTTGTTTCCATTGTGCTGACAGCTTGAAAAGTGCGGATGGGCAGTGGGGGTTATCTATCACGAATGTACACATAACGTTTAATTTGAGATTTTTACAGTAGCTGACAGGTATCATTCAACATAATGACAGCATCCCTGATGGAATGTAGCAAAACTGAAGGCAGGTCATGCAGAGCAGAAAAGTCAGGATTGGTTCAGATTTATGTGATGTTTTGTTCATTTTCTTTAATGGTCGTTTTATGTGAATATGCCCCCCCCCACACACACACACACACACACACAGTGATTCACTTTTAGTCATGATGCACATATAGGACTCTATAGTCTATAATAATAATAATAATAATAATAATAATAATAATAATAATAATAATGATGATAATAATAATAATAATAATAATAATAATAACAATAATAAACAGTCTATTTTAACTCAAAAGTTGGGTTAAGCAGAACTGTTAGAAGATTGCCTCATTGTCATTTTTACAGTTGCACCCAAGGGTTTAGCTTAGCTCAGCATAAATTCATCAATAATGTGGAAACAACAAGTTTTCTCTTATTCGGGATGTAAAAGAAAGTGAGTTTGTATTTCATGGGCGATTTGTGCTGAAAGATTTATTGGACTTAGCTTCTCAGATTTTGGTCATATTCGTGCTACTTCATGAAGACAACCATGTGAATTGGTGGGCTTACAAAATCATCTTTTTGTTTAAATGTGTGTCAAAAAATGCCAGCTCATCACTAATTTCTGAATATTTAAACAAACATACTGTAACAAAAGAAAATAAATTTACAAGGATTGAAGTGTTAAATGTCAAACTGGTGGCTCAGTTGGTAGAGCTGTTGCCTCCCAACAAGAAGGTTGCTGGATAGAATCTTGGCCAGGGAACTTTCTGGGTAGAGTTTGAGTGTTCTCTCTGCGCATGTTTTTCTCTGGGTACTCTGGGATCCTCCCACAGACCAAAAAGCATTAATGTTAGGCTGATTGGTAACTCTAACTTGGCCCTATGTGTGAGAGAAAGAGAGTGAATGATTGTGTGACTTGTTTGTCTCTATGTGTCCCTGTGATGGACTTGTGACCTGTCCAGAGTGTACCCCACCCCTCACAGTGACTGCTGGATAGGGGCACCAGTGACCTTCACAAGCCTGAAATAAAAAAAGTGTGTAAAAAATTATGTATAGAAGGTTAAAAAGTTAAATTGATCATTGTTACACAAAAAAGCGAACCTCACAACAAGCAGAGACCCTTTTTCTACAAAAACCTTCCAGTTTCTGTCTCATATTCTTGATCAGATTCTGGCTCAAAGAAGAACAAATTGGTATGTCATCTCAATGTAGGAATGAAAAAACACAATCTTTTAGTAGACTATAGTTTTCCAGAGGAGCTCAGTTTTAACTGAGGATAATATAATGAACTCCCTGAATAATAAAAAGAAAACATTTATAAAATGTTCACTGACAAGACACAGCATGTGTTTAACAGTTAAGTGCTTCTTTATGCAGCACAAAATCTGCTACTTTTATCATTTTTTTTCTTGTTAAACACAAACTAATTAATGCATGCATCTAAGCTCCTTTGAATATAAAACCTAACAGCAGGCCAGCCCTTATGTCCAATCAGTCATCACCACATTTGTAAGACGCTATGCCTGGAAACTAACTTTCAAACATAACTGTAACATTTGGCATTAAAGTTAATCATTTTCAGAAATTATGTTTTAAAATATAAAACAAAACCAATTATTGTGGTAGTCAGCGCACATCCCTTTTCAGGTTTTGCTCACCTCCTACATTGTTGCAGCACCTTTGAAGGTCTTGTGCTCTAAATTTAGTCCATCCTCTTTTTGGGTGATATTGTGTCTAAGGCCCCCTCCAGATGTCTCCAGATTCTTCTCCAGCAGGCAGCACTGAGGCAGGCTGCCAAGCTGACACTGGGCTCAGTGTCCTCAGATGGCAACAAATCCCTCAGTTTCTCCCAAATCACACTTACTCTGGTGTTTTCAGAATCTCACAGCACAGAAAGGACAGTTGGTCTGAGTTCCTGTGCTAACTCCTATGACTGCGCCTACACACAGAGCCAGTCCTGCATGAAGCAAAGCTGCTGGAATTGTTACCTTAAATACAACATCAAATGAACAGCATACAACTATTTCTTCCAAGCCAGTCTTCTTTTGTAATTATTGGGACAAACATTCTTCTAATATGCTTACTTTTAGCTTTTAGCGTGTCATTTGTTTTATACCTCATTTTATATCTTTGCACTATGTCAGGCAGATTAAACATGATTTCTAGGTTGCATAAGGTGCCTTTTGATGCTAGCTATTCTTTAGAAAATGGTAAAAATGTGGGTTCATGTGGGTTCAGGATTATCTGCTGATAGTGTGCAATAATTCAAAAAAATAAAATTGACAGTTCGGAAATTATTGATTTATTAACTCCCCATGCCCATTTGAAAACAAAATGATCCTATTGTTCACCAAATACTGCTCTCATGTTCGAAAACTAGTGTGCCAAATGTAATACAAAAAAGGGTTGTGCAGCTTTTAAATTAGCTAAAAATAAGCTATTCCAGACACTGCCAAGGAAAAATCCCTTTTTTTACTGTGAATTGGCCAACAAGCTTTGTGAAGTACTGCATCTCATTACACGCAACATCACTCTTATGTTACACTGCTAATTATGAAAACGATGGCACACTTGTCACATCCAAAAAACAACAAAAAATAAAATAAAAGAAAGAAAGAAAGAAAGAAAGAAAAAAAAATAAAGTGGAAGGAGACAAAAAAAAGATGCCAACATTGCATCTCATTTGCTTCCAAAGATGCACATAGTGATGAAGCTATTTATTCTGCCTGCTTTTTTGGAAAATCCATGAAAATTGTCATCAGCAACCTCCACACACATTAAAAAAATAAACAAAACAAAACACTTTCCTCTGTAGTGACAGGCAACTAATAGCTTGTTGCACAGTCAGCATATAAACAGAGAATAAGTCTGTATCGGTGACACCATATGTTCAAAAATAGACACGGTCAGGTGGATACAGCTGACTGATGCTATTTAAAATACACTCTGCAAGAGTCTGGGCTGTTAGCAAACAAATTTCCTGTAACAATGGAAGCAGTTTAAATACTTTAAGTTAAAGTGAACACTGAGGAGTAAAAGTCAAAAAGGGACTTGCTTTGCAACAAGACATCAGATGTATTTACAAATCAAGTGATTGCATTCAGTCTGAGAGGATGATGGGCAGCCTACACGCTTGAATACTTGATGGTGGTAGAACAGGACAAATGGAGCTGACACATTGGGGACCGTGCTGTGGAGGAGTATGAAACAAGTGTAACGCCTAAAGTAAAACAGTGCATCAGCATGATCATGTTCGTTTGGAATAAGATACAAGCATTTTGATCAGGGGGTTAAGTGAGCAGGTGGTCAGTGCCACAGTCTTGTAATCCTGAGGCTGTGGGTTTGAGTTCAGCTTTTCCAGGAATGGCATCAGGCTTAAAACAATTGCCAAATCTACTATGTAATTTAGCTGACTGTGTCAATCTCTGCTAGAGAGAGAGAGGAAAAAAACATTCAGAACATTTTTTTGTTATAGTGTTTCAATTAATTTTTAAAATCTGACTCAGTGAGCCTCCTCAGAGCATTCATGTGCAGAAGTGTGGTGGTGATGACCAGGGAGAGTAGATTGATGAGGTTGACACTAAACAAAATACAAGTGTTTCACATCAGTCTACATCAATAATTATTGATTAGTATTTTGGTTCTATTTGGAATTAGAACCAAGAGGAAAAAGGCTCATTAATCCTGCCAAACTGATGATGGGACCTCTTCTCTTTTATCCACAAGTTTTTTTTAGCTGTTGCACTATTTTTTCTATTCACTCCAAGTTGTTCTTTTTTTATTTTTAAGCAGTTATGAGGCACAGTGGCCAAACATGAAACTGCTGCGAATGTTACTCAGCAAGTTGGTGCTAACTTACCAAAGTGTGCAGGAGTTAGTTGATGCCACCAACCTTGATTAGCTGGGCTATGAGAGGTCGAGCAGCCTTTCCCCAGCCTACATCTCCCAGAATGCCGCATGGTTCTGGATTAGAGTTTAGGGAAATATTCCACATTCTGTTGGGCAAATTGTCTATTGATTTTGAACACATCTGTCACAATATATATCTTTATTGTTTTCTATTGACATTGATCACATTTGGCAATATTTATTGCTATAAATTTATTACCCAGCCCTAGATGTTCTCTTTTGAGGAAAATGGATGATGTTCCGTCTTAAGGATTGAAACTGTGGCTTTTAAATTATCACCTGGACAGTCTCTGGTAATATAAATGTGAAAAATACCATTAAAACACACAATAACAAATTGTTTATCTCTTATTCTTTTTTCTGTAACCATCTATTACTGTTCAGAGCCAGAGAGGTCTGGTGATTTCAGTAATCAAACAGGCCAGAAACAGCACAGACACTAGACAGGTCATTAGTCCATAACATGGCTAACACAGAGACTCATAAGACAAGGAACCATGCAGGCACATATTCACACCCTGACGTAAGTAATGCAATTAAACAAAAAAAAAATTGCAAATTTATGCAGATAAAGAAAAGTAACATAAAGTAAGTGTCAGAATTTGGGGTGGCAGCAGCAGCAAAATGATATAAATTCATAGACTAACATTCAATCAACTAAGATGAATTCATTAATCAGCCTATCAGCAAAGGCTTCCAATCTATTCAACATCTGACATGAATCATCAGTTAACTTTAGTCTTCTCTGTCCTTTAAAATTCTTGCAGAATAACTCTCCAAAAGATAACCTATGATTATATGCATTTATTTTTTTCCCTATTTGAACCTCCTATCTGACATATAAAAAAGGAATGTGCCACAGACTGCAATTTGCTTTTTTGCTGATAACAAAGGAGAAATTGTGCTCGGAAACAAAAGTGACTGTGGCTCTCTGCTCATAGTATAGACTTGCACACACAAACAGTAGCCGTGTTTCTATCAACGTTTTTTTTAAACGCATTTTGAAGTATCGCATTAGAAAAGGTGGGTGTAAACGGCAAAATACGCAAAAACTTCCTCAGGTTTGCCAAAAAGTCTTTACGCTCGATTGAGCTGGTTTTTGGATTTTTTAAAATAGAGGAGATGGAAACACATTTGCCAAATAAGTTCTGACATAGTGAACATTTTCCCATTTCACGTTGGCCAATAACTGTTGCGGCTGGGGCTGCAGCTAGACCCTCTTCCAGCTGGCGTTTTCTTGGATATTCCTGTAAACTGAAGCTTTTTCTACATCTCCAGACAGCATGTAACATTGCCAATACTAGTTGATTTGACAGAATAATTGCAACTTTCCTGATAGCAGCAACACATTCCTGCTAACTTTTCTCCATTGTCCCGAGATGTGTAGTCACTGTGAGTTTGCAACTTTACTTCCTGTTTACTACAACCATGCATAACGTCAATGTCTGATGTAACTACACTTTACATAGCCTGGTTGATTTGCTCCAAGCCAGTTGATGGAAACACATCTGATGCGCATTTCTTTTGGCTGTTTGCAACATTTTAAAAGTTTGCTCAAAGTGCACATTCAAATTGGATGAAAAAATGGCTTGTATAACACTGTGAAGAAATTGAACTGTTAACTTCATTGTCTGGTTTTTATATGAATAATATGTAAATTAGTAGAAAGCAACTGCAGTGTTTGAAACGTACATATTAGCATATCATATCCAGGCATCTCATTCTTGGTTTTAGTTTGTCATGTATAAAATTATAGTTTCAAAGAATCTAACACTGAATATTCTCAACATGCACTTGTCTACACCAACACATGGTGTGCGAGTCACCATGGAAAAGGAGATGAAGTGTGAACCAACTGAGTTGTTATCAGTTTTCTGACTCATTTCTGCTCTGAAAAACTGAAGTTTTATAAAAAGGCATTTTTCTTTCATGATCAGGTACAAAGAAGAGACAGGGAATGAGTGTAAAAGCTAAAGTAAAAATCAATCAATCAATCAATCAATCAACCAACTGATAAATAAATAAACATTTTAAAAGCCCATTGGAAAGCATGAAAACTGCTGATCAAGACACTGAAAAGATTACAAAAAGTTTGGCTCCTTGGCTTTAGTGAAATTGTAACATTTTATAAGCACCACTTCCTCACATTTTGTTAAATGTGGAACAACCCGTTCTACCTATGCATTATATTCGAATAAAGACATCCACCTTTAGAAATTTAACATTATCCCTACCCGTCCTGCCTTGCCTGCTGGTGGTGATCAGAGGGCCCAGCGGCACCGCCAGTGCATGGCAACCCCACCTCTGTCAGTGTGCACCATGACTCTCTCACACAAGAACATTCAAATTCTACGAAGGTCCTCACCAACATTTTAATCTCTAAACTTCTTGCTGTGAGCCAACAAGGCCACATCCACCATTATGTAGCTTTGCATTTATTATGCATTGACTAATTTCCATATTTAAATTTAAACTTTGGGGTAATTTAGTTAAATGACCATACTTATTAATGCTTTACCCATAAAGGCTAATTTCTTTAAAAACCAACATACTTTTTGTTTATTCATGCTTAAAAACTTGTGAATCAACTATTCTATATATTGTGTGTATGACTGTAAGTAATGTGAAAGTACTTTTGTATGAACATACATACACAGAGTATATAGAAAAGTTAATTCATGAGTTAATTATGCATGAATAAACAATGAGTATATTGGGTTTGGAAGTGATTAGCCTTTAGGGATAAAGCAATAATAAATGCGTTAATTTATAGCTTAATAGGTATGAATCATTCTTAATTAATGATGTTTTCAAGGTTAACTAACCATTTACTAATGATTATTAAAAAGGGCTAAGTAATGTGTAGTTATTATGAAGTGTTACCAGAACACTTCCTTTGTGTTGAAACTGAGAATATAAACAGTTATTTTACTTGTCCTTGCTTTCCAGAAAAAAAAAATGTTGACAAGAGAGTAAAATTCCATAGAATCTTACTGTCTAATTCTGAATTTCCATCTCTTTTCAATCTCTCAGATATATCGGTGAGTCTACTGTCACTGGTAGTGACAGCCTGTGGTTTGGCCCTATTCGGGGTTTCCCTTTTTGTCTCTTGGAAACTCTGTTGGATACCATGGAGGGAACGAGGGCTGTCCCCCACCACAAAGGAGGCTCACGGGCACATCAACCCCACAATGAGCCCTCCACCCTCACAACCCACACCCAGACAGCCAGTTTACACAGCCGTGGACCCTCCAGTACACAACCGACGTAAATCATCACACTGCTCTATCACCAAAGAGCCCACACCTGTGGCGTCTGTAGTGTCAGTGGAGGCCCCGATTACTCCTGTGTCACCCCCACCAGTTGTTATGGCCACACCAGAGGCGGCTATGAAGATAAGTCACACTTCTCCAGACATACCATTAGATGCCCAAAGTAAAAGTCGAGAAAATGGGGTCCACACTAACCCTCGTATGCAGAGGCAGACCACTGAACCAGCACCAGGTGGTTGCTCAGTGTCTGAAATGGGGTTAGTATAAACTCTACTGGTTTTACTTGTATTTGACTGCCTTTTAAAATGTTTAACATAACTTATCTTAAATAGAAATTTTGACAAACAGATTATATTTAACTAAATATATTCTCACCATACAAATAACTCTGTTGTCTGTTTCTTTTGTCCACAGTCAGGGTTCCATTCGCAGACATATGAACCTCTCAAACCCAGACTTTAACGTGGCACAGTTTCAAAGGCAGGACTCTCTGACTGGGATGGGCTTGGGCCTCGGCCGCCTCAAACCGGAGCTCTACAAGCAACGCTCTCTCGAGGGGGAAGAAGGCAGGCCCAGAGGTGGAGGTTGTGGATGCCTCCATTTTATTCTCAAATTTGATTGCGACTTGGAACAATTAATAGTTAAAATCCACAAAGCGGAGGACCTCCCAGCCAAGGACTTTTCTGGTACCTCTGATCCATATGTTAAGATCTACCTTCTGCCTGATCGTAAGACCAAGCACCAGACCAAAGTACATCGCAAGACGCTCAATCCTGTATTTGATGAGGTCTTCTTGTTTCCTGTGGCGTACTCTGAGCTTCCCACCCGTAAGCTGCACTTCAGTGTCTATGACTTTGACCGTTTTTCCCGTCATGATATCATCGGTCAAGTGGTGGTCGACAACTTTTTAGATCTGGCAGATTTCCCCAGGGAGACTAAACTTTGCAGAGAAATCCAATATGTCACCTCGGTAAGTCAGTAATGCTGGTTTCTGTTACACATTTACACTAACATTAAGTAAAAAATAGACTTGAGTTACTTGAGTTAATACTTATATAAATTTAAGTTCTGAAATTACTGTTACTTCGCAAATGTTTGAAAAAAGGTGAAAAACAGGGGCTTTGGTTTGGTAAACACATTGATTGCAGCTGAAAGTATAATTAAAAAAAGTTTGTTTGTTTGATTGTTTAGTGCTCTGATTTGTGATTTTATTTGAGAAAAAAAAATCTTTAAATATTATTTTTTATAACACAACTATCATTATTTCTCAACTCCTTTATTCACTCAGACATTTGGGTAGAGCTTTTTTTTGTCACATCTACTGTTAGGGAAGATCAATTGACCTCTTGATTGACTCAATGCATTCTCTGATGCAAAAGTCTGTTTGATCATGTCACAGCATGAGTCAGATCAGTGTTCTTCAATATTGTTACGATCTGATAGTGAAGTTTTTATCCATGGCATTACCACACTCCCCTGTTAATAATCGGCTTGCCCTAATAGTCAAATGTGAATGTGTGAAATTGTACATTTTTCATTTCCATGCATGACATCTGTGTAGCAATATAACAGGGGTTGACTGAAGAGTTACAAAATTATCAACAGACCTTCAGATTATTTCAGCCAAACATGAATGATTAGAATAAAAAAAAGAAAGAAAAAACATGGATGCTTTCTGTTTATGATTGTTATTTAGTGTCCTCTCAACCTTTGAAATAAGACATTGACACCTTTTAAACTAAATCCTGTTGAAAGAAAGTTTGTCGTATCCACAGTTTCTCACCACCTTGTTTGGTGGTATGAATACAGACATGCAGCTTGGTCTAATCCTACATTAATCCTACAATTAAGGTGTTATTAAAAATTGAGAGAAGGCAAGAACATTATTTTATATTTTTTTTACCATACACAAGTTGTTGAGAAAAAAAGCATGTATTTATTCTGTTAGTTTGTCAGATAGAGACTTCAGGGGAATATTGACAGCGGTATTGATATTTCTGTGCAAACTCCGAGCTTATGGCTGTTTTGTAGATCAATACTGACACTTCTGCCCTTGATTAATTGCTAATCGATGTCACCCATTTAGAGCAGAAAGCGTTGAGAAAGCTGCATGATGAGAAACAGTGATTCACAGAATGTTTCATGTTCACACATATTTTTAAGCACATCTCAAACACACATACAGTACACAGACTGTGTGTGTATTTGGGTTAGATATTGTTCAACTAGCAGAAATACGTTTTCTAAGACAGAATCATTTAAAAAACAGTCTAATTCTATTTGAAGAACAGTAAAAAATATGACCATCTAATATCAGTTGCAGCAGAGGCAGAGAAATTATAGATTTTTTTAAAATCCTGATTGCCAGAGGGACTGACCAGATTGCCTGTTTTTTTTGCCAGATTTGTCAGGTTTAGCTCTGCAGAAGAACCAGATTGTATATTGATGGAGTAACATGTGTTATTTTTCACATTACAAGAATTACATAGCCACTACAAATATGAGCTATACAGTTTACTACAGCTGATGATTTACTCATGGTTTCTTTTTTATTTGATACCACTGCTTTGAGATGCAAAAGTACAGACGAATAACAGGGCTCAGATGTGGGGTGGAACGTGTTTTTTTTAAGTGCATCACATTTTCTTGAGGGCTTGTCAATTTACGATGAAGTATTTGGGCCAAACTACAAAACTCTTTTTTTCATTCTTTTATATTATGAAAATAAATCCATAATATTACAAGAAAAAGTCATATGAGAATAAAGTCATAGTATTATGAGAAAAGGTTGTATTAGAATCAAGTCATAGCAATATGAGAATAAAGTCAGTATGACAGGAATACAGTTATACACAAAATAAAGTCATAACATTACCAACAGAGGTGGGTAGAGTACCCAAAAGATGTTCTCAAGTGAGAGTACCGCTACTTAAACATATTTTTACTTAAGTAAAAGTAAAAATTAGCCATGCAAGAAATTACTGAAGCAACAGTAAAAATGTATTTTGGAAAAAGACTTCTTGAGTACTGAATAATTGATCACAATGTCTGATTTTATATATTTAAATTATGTCATTATACTGACAAAAAGTAAAAAGTTATGTGCAAAATCGGGTGTTTTGACAAATATAATTCTTAATATTGATAACATAATCTGAAGTTATGTTACAAGACTTTTCAGATCCTAAAATTAGGAAAAGAAAAAATATCTCCTCTCACTTATTTCACAAAACTACATCTACAGTGAGTGTAATCTTAACATTTGTCTGCCATAAATGTGTAAAATGTCAATGTTACTCAGCCAAAAGAACCCAGTCACTCCCACTTCATCACACAGTAACACTTTCTCAGGAACATGCAATGTTTTGAAAAATAAGAACAACCTCTATTTATAAAGGTGCTTTTTTCATGAATATGTTATGTTTATCAGCTGAGAACCAAACCATTGTACATATGCACACATTTTTTTTAAACCAAAATTATATTAAAGGGATAAATCAGCCTTTATGGTGTGAGTTTCTGTGGAAAAGTAATGAACAAGAAACGGTTTTGTTGTTGCAGCTCCTTAAATGTTTTCAGTTAGCAGAAAAAGAGTTTGATTCAGACTAGACTGACAACAGCTCCAATAACTCATAATGTCAAAATGTCCTAGAGGCTTTTCAAAACCTTTAAATCCTCTTTTTAAAACGATTGTTCACATAAAATGTTGCTATTTTCAACACTTCTCTGTCTTTCTCCTGGTCACTTCTGACAGGGATATCTTAAAAAGGCTGCTGGAATAACCCTAAAATTCACAATTATTATCGCCATAAAGGTTTAAAAATGTCAGTGTTTGCATGAAGCATTATGACAGTTTTGAGCCTGGAGTTCATCAATCCACTTTAGCCTTAGCTTCATGGCTCACACCGTTTTCTTGTAGGTCCAGTCAGAGCTTCTCTCTGTTTCTCCAAATTGAAATTATTCAGATATTTACAACTGGGAGGATGTATCATTCTTATAGACCCATTTCAAAAGTTATAAATTTTACCTTTAAAACTTAAAAACTCTGTTTGACAGATGATTCAACATTTAGTACAATAACCACTTTTGCTCTGATTTGTTTGGATTCAGTATAAAACCTAACCTGGATGTGTTTGAACATAATGTGAAAGCTACAGCACCCGGGGAAATCCCATGCTGGCCAAGGGAGTACTTGTACATAAAAATGGTTTAACACTGAGGCGATACTGCTAACCACTTCACTATTTTTTTCCACACATACAAGTGTAGAAAGGCAATGATTTTCTTTTTCACACTCAAACACGAACACACCTACATACGACTGCCTTTCAGCCATGAAATTCCAGTCATTTGTCTCTCCTTCGAAAATGCAGACTCTAGATAATTGGCTCTTATATTTTTTAATTTTCTTTCAAACCTTTTAATCATTCTGGGTTAGGGCTCATTTTGCTTCCTACTAACCCTGTTTGGAATTTCTAGATTTAGGAGTAAAATTAGTGTATTCCAATAAAGCTGTATTCTCAGATATTTATATTTCTACATTCAATAAATTCATAGAATTTTTATTCACACATTCACACACAGATTCTATGTGGGTTCAAAATACCAACACAATTTCACCAGTATGAGCAAGAAATTGTCCTATGGAGTTAATTTCATTGCACATGTCAAGTTGTTTTGTTTAGTTTTTTTTTAATCAAATTAATAATTTTTTCTAAAAAAAAAAAGAACTGCAGCTGAACAGGCGTATCCATGCTGCCTGAAATAGAGGAAGCTTTTATTGAAGTTATGTGATATAAGATAGTTTTTTCCACTGTAAAATCATATCATCTCTGTAAATAAACGTCAGAAGCTTGTGCTTTTCTTGTTTGCTTTTGGCTGGTGTGCAATATTATGTAGCAAATCATCAAGGTTAAAGTTATGGACTAGTAAATGTGTTTGTGCTGTCTTATAGGATAACGTGGATCTCGGGGATCTGATGTTTTCACTCTGCTACTTGCCGACAGCGGGCAGATTGACCATCACCATGACTCAGGCTCGCAATCTCAAGGCCATGGACATCACTGGTGCATCTGGTAATACAAATCAGATACTGTCTGTAACTACAGAGTCCAACTGGAATTCTGAATATGAATGAGCGCTTCCCTTCTCTCTTTCTCTCATTTGTACAGATCCGTATGTGAAGGTCTCACTGATGTGTGAGGGTCGTAGACTGAAAAAGAGGAAGACATCGACAAAGAGGAACACTTTGAATCCAGTCTATAATGAGGCTATCGTCTTTGATGTCCCTCCAGAAAACATAGAGCAAATCAGCCTTTTGATAGCAGTGATGGACTATGATCGGTTCGGTTACTTTATTGAAGTTACACAGAATTTGCACCCTTTATTTTAAATTTATTCTTGTCACAAATGTGCGTGTCCTAATTTTTTTGTTTCTGTAGGAAAAGTTCAACACTTTCATTTATTTTATTTTTACTATTATTATATTTTTAAAATCTAGCTTTGTTTTTTGAAGGCAGGCTAAGTTCATGTTGATTCTCTCTTTTCCTCCTCCACCTGTAGGGTGGGCCATAATGAAGTCATCGGTGTGTGTCGAGTCGGCAATGATGCAGACAGCCTTGGTAGAGAACACTGGAGTGAAATGCTCACATATCCCCGAAAACCTGTCGCCCACTGGCATCCTCTTGTTGAGGTGAGTTAACTTTTCTATGATGGATGTGACATGTGCTTCCATGCATGAAAGGCTGACCAGGTCTGGACATGAGCATATATGTGTTTTGTTTTTTGGTAAAGTGCAGGTGTTTGGCTACAATATCAGCAAAGAAATAAATAATAAATAAAGTTAAAAAAACTGATATAAAAAAACTATAATGCATGTGTGACAGAGTTGTCAGTTGTTACTATCAGTTGTTGAAATAACTTAAAAGCAGCAGTGACAACATTGTAATCTATCAAAATAGAATGAAATATAAAATAAATGTTAATTTCTCTGATTTTAATAAAAAAAATTAAACTCAAATATTTTCTAAAATAATGTTTTGGTCATTATGAACCATCTTTCCACATAAAAAATCTGGTACTCACCAGATATTTTATTAAAATTAGTAAAATGTAAAAAAAACTTTATTGGTTTTGAGATTTCCTTTAATCATCTGACATGTTAAAGTGAGATGATTATGAGTTACAAAAGACAAAACAGGTATGACTTTTATGAAAGAGTGGCCTGAAGGAACCACAACAACAAGACTTAGGCTTAGTGAACAAACCAATCATTTTTTGGACAATAAATACATAATGCCAAAATAGACCAGTTTTAATGTTTGCACAAAACCAAACACTGTACCCACGGTCATGTACAGAGGTGGAGGACTGTCAATCTGGGTTTCTTTCACAAATACTTGACCTAGGTGTCTGGCATTCATTAAGTCAAACACAAACTCCTTCTTTAACACCAAAGTATTATTAAAGTAAACATTTATTTCAGCAGCTGAAGCTTGGCACAAAGTTAGTCATGAACAAGTCTGCAAGTCTAAGTTTACAATCTGGGCTGCTGAAAAAAGGAAGAAGATAAACAAAATTCAGACCAAATATGAATAAAATTCTCCAGTAAGATTCTCACGTACATGTACATAAGAAAAATGCATTTGGGAACTGCAATGAAATGAAGCAAGCTTCTAAAGAAGAGCTATATTTCAAATACATATGTGTCAGAGGATGATTCAGTTACACAAAAGAACAATTCAAGTTATTGCTTCAGAAAGTGGTTTTACAATATACTTAATATGTGTTGTGACTTTTTTCTCCACTATGTTTCATTTTATCTTAGTTGTTCCTAAATAAATAAAGACATTCTGAAAGATGTTTTTAGCAAATATATGATCCATTGTATATCTGCACTCTAAAAAAATAAATGTTGAATTTACTTACCCATGTTCTGTCAACTGGTTCCACTTAACTGAGTTGAGTAAATTCAAAGCAGTATACCAGTTTTTTAACCAAAGAACATGAGCATGTTGCTTTGAACGTACTTAACTCAGTTAAGTGGAACCAGTTGACATAACATGGTTAAATAAATCCAACATTTCATTTTTAGAGTGTGAAATGTACCTTTTATAAATGAAGAATGTTAAAAACTCAGCTTTTATTAATTAAGAATTTAATAGCCTAAAAAGAACATTTTACAATTGAATGTTCTCATCCTTTACAATATGAGTTGGAGGTTTACAGTCTAATTTAATAATATTTGTTAGAAAAAGATGCTCATATCTGAAATTGCATGTTTGAGTTTGATGACAATAGGAAAAAGAACTGTTACAATGAACATGAACGCTGCTTTAAAAAACAAAACAAAACAAAAATAAATAAATAATAAGTGCTTTTTGAAACATGTATGACAGTCTTGAGTTTGCTGTCAATTGAATAAACTTTGCACAAAAAATTCATATCAAGAGTTTATCTTTATTATTGGTTATACAGTATATACCGTAAATATGTGTTCATGTGAACTAGAGAAAGCATTCTGCATTACATTAACTGTGGCTGTGTCTCAATTCATGGGCGTGGGCCATAGGCTGCTCATGTCGGCTGCATGAACAGCTGTGAAATGAGAAGGTCAACCCCACAGAAGACATAAGTTTGTGTGGACATGCTCTGTGTCGTTACCATGGTGATATGTTTTATATCACAACGCTTCAGTTGTTTTTTCAGAGTATAACTTCATAAAATAAAACGTAACAAGGAAAGAAATAAAAAGCATGAATAATCTGGGTTTAGCTCCAGTATCAGTACTTGTAACTGCACTTTATTTAAATTATTGCAACCAAAGTTTCGCAGGCATCAAATTCAAAATGAGTGAATATCTGCAGGAAAAATAAATAAATAAATAAATAAATAAATAAATAAATAAATAAATAAATAAAATAAAACAATTAAGCTTATCTGTTTGAACATTAAATATCTTGTCTTTGTAGTGTATTCAATTGAATAAAGATTGAAAAAGATTTGCAAATCATCATATTCTGTTATTTATGTTTTACACAAAGTTCCAACTTCATTGCAATTGGTGTTTTAATAACTGCTGTGCAGTCACATGATTTTACATGTGCTGTTTTATTTTATTTCCACCCTTTTGAGTGCTTTACCTTTTGACAGTCTATAATCAATAAATATATATTTCATTTGTCTATGTATTTTTTTGCTAATTCTTGATATTGTTAAAATTATTGTTTTGCTAAATTCTTTATTTCTTTATTTTTGCAGTACCAAGGGACTACAGGTAGTAGCCAGGGAGGATCCTGTAATTCTCTAAAGGCACCTCCTTCTCCGTAGCCTTTAGCAACGTTTAACAGAAGAATACAGATCACCCTAAAGCCACCCCTGCTGAGTGCTGCTGAGTTTTCTTCATAGATGATTTTAACAAAAATGCAGACAGTTATAAAAAGCTATGGAAAGGATGGACACAAACTGTCTTGTGTTGCATGTTGAATGACCGCAAAAATGGATGTTCCCTTTTTTATATGATGTTCCATTAGAAAAACAGGGGTTTGCTGACATTTAAAGTCTGAGCTATTCCTGTTTTTATACAGTCAGATTTGTTTTCTTTTCTATTTCTATTTTTTTTAGTTTACCTTTTTTTTTGCAAAGTCTTGGTACTTGTTTCAATAAAGTGAGTCTGTACTTGCAAAATGTACTTAAATCAGATGAATTATCATATTGTTTTTGTTTTTCATTTGATGTTGAAATGGTGCATGAGATCATAGTTTGGTGGGATATCTTCTAATTTGTTTGTTTTCGTTTCAGTCTTTGCAATACGGTGTGTTGTTCTGTCGGTTGATGTGCAGTGACAGGTATTTTCTAGAGAAAATATCTATAAGTAACATGTTAAATGTTGGAAATAAATAGTGTCCAATGAAAACAATTCCAGTTCAGTTTGTGTGCATTTTTGGTTTAAAAAAATGACAAGTGAAACTACCTTTGATTTATATGCAATCTAAACCTCGCTATCCACTCTTTGATTTTCAATAAAATGCTAAAAGGTTTAAATTGGGCTAAAACAATAAAAAAAATAATTCAGAGAAACGTGCATTGCACTAATATAATGACTTGTGTTTTTACCTCTGTGAAAAACTAAATTTACTGTTTTACTCTGACTGTACACATACAACCTGATGGGACTGTCAAAATGAAACTGCCAAGAAACATCAAAATATCAGTCATCCAATCTCAGTCTTGACACAGCACTACCCAGGGTCCTTATAGTTACACACATGTCAAGAAGTCAAAGAAATGGATGGGAAACAAACAGGATTGTGGGGTTCATAACCCCCCTAACCCCCCAGGAAATTACACCTATGAATTTATTTGAAAATTAATTTTCACCAAGAAGGTTCACACAACCTTTTTTGTGATTTGCTTTTATTTCTCTTGCAGTAAAACCTCAATTTAAGAGAATGTACTGAGTTGGAAGTGCTCAAATTCATTGTTTATTATTTGTTAGCATGCTGGCAAGAAACAAACTACTCTAATCTTCATCTAGGATGTTGTCAGGCTCACCGGGTGTAAAGGAAAGTGGAACTCACCTGGAACTTAATTACTACTTTTCAATCTGTTTCACACTTTCTCATTTAGTATGGCTTACAGCCAGACTCCAGTTTACTGGGCCTATAGTGCTGAACATTCAAGCTTCTGTTTTTGTTTATTTATGTGGCAGAGAGAGACTCTGCAGATGAGTGGAAAATGCTATAAAAATGTCTAACTGGAAAAAAGGCCTTTCATCTGCTATTACATGCAAAGACCAAATCCTTCAGCCTGCGTAAAATGCAGGCAAGCATGCAAGCAATTTTATTTTGAAGGCTGAAAGAAGAAAGGTATAGTAAAATGCTGCAAATTGTTTCAAAAAAGCATTACTACAATAAACTGTAAAGTGTTTTACTTTATGCATTTTAGGCATTGATTAAAAACTACAAATGTCAAGTTTTTACATTATTGCTTTTAGAGCTTTTTAATCATAATCAGTCAAAGCATGTAAATAAAAAGTTTTATCAAAACATGTTATTAAAAATATTAAATGAAGTTGTTACTTTTCAGGAATGCCAACGATTGGTCTTACATTCTTTATACTTAAATTGACATAATGACAAACTTATTATGTGAGGTCCTGTAAGAATTTAAAAACATGATGGAGCCAAACGACTAAGGATATCATACTGGTTAAAACAGATGAGACATGTAAAAAAACTGTATAACAATAGGAAAAAATCTGTAAATTCTTGTGTTCCTTTTTCTTGATGTCCAAATGACCAAATCTATCACTGCAGCTTTTTGTAGTTTCTTCACCTTGCCATTCCCCTGTGCTCATTACTGCCACCATTTTGGGAACCAATAAACCAAGTTCGGATGGGCTCAGTACATGGATTTCTTTTTTCCTCTCTTTTTAACAACATAAAATATCTAAAAACACTAGAACAAAAGATATTTTGCTCAATCTGTCTCAAAAACAGAAAACATTTACAGCTATCTGTTGGCAAACCAGACTATAAGCAATAAGCAACAATGAGCTGCAAAAATGTTGCAAAAGAAAAGAAGTGGAGGGCCACAAAATATCTAAACCCACTTCGACTGATGACCAAATCCAGATTTATCATTACTTAAAAACTGAAAAGCTGAATATAAATTATGTTTGTCTTTTTTTTTTTTTTTACATATAATATCCTTCTAGATTAGCAACCATGGATCAATTATTAACTTTTCATTCAAACATCTATTGTTTTAACAGAAAAAAAATATAATAATTAGCAAGTACATTTACCAAAAAAGCTTACATCTGCCACATTACCTTGAATGTTGCCCACAGTAACTGGAATGATGCTTTGGACTTCGAGATGAATAATTTATGCCTGCTCTGCGTGAGGGTCTTTTTGTGTCTCTATAAGACAGCCTGGTGGTTCTGCTATTTACTTATCAACTGTAAACCTGTCCATTTATTTAGTCTGATTATAACTCAGTCTGTGAGTGTATCATGATGAAGTGACACCTAAAAGTGATAGAAAAAGGAGAGTGTGTGTTGGCTGTCATTGCCCAGACAGAGGTGAGTGGGTTCCTTGTTAGTGGGTGCTGTCTATGACACATTTCTGCTGCGCTGTACTTCCCTCATTCAGCCAAGTTGATGGTAACAGGGAAAGAGAGAGAGAGAGCACTTTACACAGAACATCTTACCTGCTGAAATAATTATCTGTCTGACATTTGGTTTACATAATCGGAGTCTTTTAGCTGAAAAGGCTTAATAATGTCTGAGATGTGATTACTTACGGAAACAGGGAAGATTAAAAAAAATAATAAAAATGATGGTTTTGCTAATCACAACTGATAGAAATCATTTATGTTAGTGTCACGTTACAACAAAATGTCAACTTTTGCAGTGCTGATATTTAGTGTCATGACAGCTTGACATTTTTTTAACTCAAGTAACAGACTGTCAAAAATCACTTTGCATATTTGGCAACCAAACTAAAAAATAAAAGACAAAAAGTACAACAACATATATTGATTTCGTAATGTGTCAAATTTACAAATTTACAACAGTTGACAATTCTCTGCAAGATTTTATTTACTGTAAATAGGAAAAAGAAAACTAAAATACTGCTGGCAGACTGCTATTCTCATTTAGGCATGTATTTCAAATTATTTTTAATTATAGCAGTAATTATCTGTTTATATATATTTAATATATAAACCTTGCATTAAGACTTTAACCCCCCAGATATCTTCAGTCTTTGGATGTGCTCTGCCGGAGAAAACAAATCCAAAGATTAGCTTCTATATTTTCATGTGGTGCTAGCTAAAGCTTGTCTGAACCAATGTTTAAGTGTCTTTTATCAATATAAAAAAAAAAATAAAAAAAATTGCACTGAAAATTAAACTTAGTTTACTTTAAATTGGATTCATATAGATGGTTCTGTCCTAAACTGACCACATATATTTACAGTTATATTAACAGATCACTGAAAAAAAAGTGTTAAAAGTCAGCTCTTAGAGGTGTGTTGAGATCAGAATTCTGCAACAGTCTGAATCTTCAGTTACAGCCAAAAGGCGAAGGAATGCTTTTACTTTTATTTTTTTTTATCTTGCATGTCCTTCGAAGAAGATTCAGACTTATTGCATCACACTGTCCGTTATTTACCCATCTTTCACAAGTTCTCATGCTCGAACAAAAACATGAGTGAGAGTCAATATTTATAAATTAAAAAAAAAAATGCTGAATTTTATTTGAAGAAACATGATTAAGTTAGTTAGATAAACACAATAAATGTTTGTAATGTTTTCATTGTTTCTTTTTTCTTATTGTTATACTTTATGCATAACAATCTTTGTTGCAACAGCGCCACTTGCTGGTGAAATCAAACAACAAAAGAAGAATATGAGTACAGCCAAAACAAACAAACAAACAAACAAACAAACAAACAAACAAACAAACAAACAAACAAACAGCAGTTCAGAATTTTGTGTTGGGTTGCTTTTAAACAAAGATTTGCTCAGGTTTGTTGAAGTACTTGTCTCTCATTAGTTGTGACGACCCTGTCAGGTGACAGTTTGAGCTACTGCAGCAGGGGCAGATCCAGTGCTTGGATTGCAGCAGTACCACTGATTGGAAGCACCTGAACAGCTTCTTCAGTCTATATAAAGACTGAG